>VZTZ01037513.1:349448-573922 GCA_013400955.1 Drymodes brunneopygia | reverse complement strand
TTTGCCCTAAACTAGGACAATTTTTTTTTTTTTTGGTCCCTGCAGGTATGAAAAGGAAACTCAAACACTCAGTTTTAGCCTTATGGAACAGTTTTCCAAGGAAAGTCAGTGCACAATAAAACCATAGAAATTCCAATTAAGTACAGTTTTTGTTTATTTTTTCTACTTACTTCTGAACCTCTTTCTCCTTTTGGTCCTTGCTCTCCCAATTCACCTGGCTCTCCCTTTGAAAACAACATACATTAAATAAATGAAAAGAGTCATTTGAATGCAGATGAAAACATATTTTCAACAGTCAATTGAGAAATCTCACTTGTTTGAAACACTTACTGGAGGCCCTTGTTGTCCAATAGGTCCTCTAAGCCCTGGGAGACCTGTATGACCCTGGGAAGGAGAAAATATGACTTACTGCAATGCAGGTAACTCAAGCTGCCGTGCTCAGTGAGCTACAGACTTCCTTGTAAAGCCCATCTTGGGAGGTGCTGGTGGACCCAGATTCACTGACATGACCTGAATGAAGTATGATCAGATCTCCAAGATCAAACT
Organism: Drymodes brunneopygia; assembly: GCA_013400955.1. NCBI lineage: Eukaryota > Metazoa > Chordata > Aves > Passeriformes > Petroicidae > Drymodes > Drymodes brunneopygia. The sequence continues at coordinate 573,376 of VZTZ01037513.1, read as the reverse complement.
CTACAGAGCTTTTATTCTTTACATTCTCTACTCCAAGCTGCAAGTGGGAATTGCATATTGTTTAAGCATTTCTGCACTTCTGTAAGAACAGATTTGGTTCATTCTTTTATTACTATTTCTATCTGTATTACTGTGTAACTTGGATATTCTGTGTTAAGGACTGTCTCTCCTGTATTTCAGTGACCTGCATCAGTGACAAGCATGAGCTGCCATCCAATTTTTATGTGCTGAAAGACTGAATATAATTAATGAATAATTTTTAGGCTAGATCTACAATAAGTAGTGCTTAAATTTCAGAGAAAAATGATAACTAATACAGTATTACAGAAACACAGAGCTGTTAAGGTTGAAAGCAACTTTTTGAGATCATTTATGAAATTCTCTTTCTCAAGCAAGGCCAGCTAGAAATGATTGTCCAGGACCATGTCTAATCAAGTTTTCAGTATTTTCACTGCTGGAGACTCCACAAGCTCTCTGGGCAGCCTGTTCTGGTGCTCAGTCATCCTCACACTAAAAAAAGCCACTTCAAAAGGAATTTCATTTTTGCCCTTTGCCTCCTGTCCTGTCACTGGACATTGTTGAGACAAGTCTGCCCACTTCATCTTAATTTCCTCCCATCAGGCATTGATACACACTGAGGTCACTGGGGTCTTCTCCAGCTGAGGAGTTGCAGCTGCCACGTCCCCATAGGAAAGATGCTCCAGTGTGTTCCAGGAGTGCGTCAGTGCAGTGAGGGATCAGCACGTGCATCTCTGCACACTTGTGAGGCAAGATGACACTTCTGCTGCATTACTCCACGTGTCTGCATAGCATGCCATGTCCAAATAAAAAGACTAAAACCCAAAAGGTATTACCTTGTAGCCCTCATCACCAGGTTCTCCTCTATCTCCACGTTCACCACTTCGACCCTAGAGAGCAAACCAAAGAGCAAAATGTGACAGCTGAACTGAATGTAATCCTGCAGTGAGATATGAACAGAAAGCTGGGATTTCTCTCAAAACAGATTAACCACTGAGAGGGAACTGAGGAATACAAACATAAAGGTTTGCTTGGCTAAAGGAATAAACATGATTTTCAAAACTGAATGCATTGCAGTCAGACAGTAGCCACAGTCTAAAATTTTTTGTAACTGAAGACTAGAAGCCAAAAGGTAAATCTTACATGGGGCTTAATGAAACAGAAGGCATGATTGACCTTGGTGGAACTGAGGATTTTGTACTGAAAATCTGCTTTAATTTTGAAGTTTGTCCTAATAATTTTGACAGGTCCATAAATGCTGCAGAGATACACTCCACCTATGAATTCAGTACAAAACTGGTTACAAAATACAGTTCTCTAAATCAGCTAAATTAGTTTGCAGTGATAATGAAATAAGTTAAAACGTATTTTTGAATAGTAAAACAATTTAGTGTAACTCAGGATAAACAGAGAGGGTACAATTCTTTTCTAAAATGTGCTGATCTAAACACAGGCTAATGGCATTAGTGTAATTAAATAGAGGGCACAGATGTTTAAGCAGGAAAGAGCACACAATAGCATTTTCAGAGAGAGATTACTCATTAAGGGACCATCATTCTATATTTTTGTACTGATTCCTGAGAAAAAGGATATAAAGCTTCAGAAATTAATGCATTGGCTCTTGTCTTGAGATACACTAGTAAAATTTTTTTTGAGAAAGAAAGACCTACTGGTTCACCTATGGGCCCAGGTGGTCCAGGGACTGTATTGTCTTCGCCTGGGTAACCCTAAGACAAGTATTAAAAAATGTTAACTTGGAAGTTCAACCTCACCTACCATGCACTCAAGTTCAAATGCTAATAAAAAGCAGAGAAGACATTGTATAGATGCTAACAGTGAATATGATGCTTATGGTTTTAATACAACAGATATGGTGACTCCATTTTAATATTCACCTAAATCTCCCAAAGATATTTAGGACTAAAAAAAGTTAAATATTTGCTCTATTCTTAAAGGCAGCTGTAAGAAAAAAAAATATTATTTGGACAATTTCCATGTAATCATGTCTTTATTTAATGAAAAAAAGGATGAACAGGATGTTTGACAAGGGGAAAAAAAGAAAATTTCTTCCACTATTTTGAGAAATACCCTTAATATAAAGAAAAACAAGGGTACAGAAGACTCCAACATTAAGCCTGAAATCTATTAAGATTTAAATATGAAATAACTGCCATCCAAGTTAATAAACAAAAAATCATCATAGTAATGCAAAGAGAATCACATTTTAAATATGATTAAGGACTTTTAAAGTGCATCAAAGTGCTTTTTCAGGAATGACCAAGCAACTTAGATACCTAGCTCCCAACAAATTAGCTTTCAGTTATTGTTTCTTAAATCATATAAAAACCTATTTATAACAACCACTAAATGCCTGTTCACAGTACTTATTGCAAAACTTGCTCTGTGTTGTAGCTCTCTGTCAAGGGCAACTCCAATCCAATCTTCATGCAGTGAATCCATGAACCTGCCTTGTTGGGGTCACACAGGTTTCAGTGAGCATGCAAATCTGTTTTCAGGATTTGAGACTTGAGAGAACAACAGTAAATTTGACACTAAAATAGCAATACTGAGGCCACATCCTGTCCCTAGCATTTTATATTAACCACAGACATTTGTCCATCCTAGTTGGACTTCCAGGCAAATCTGTGGGTGTACTCACAGACTCAGAGTTAAGTAAATATTTAGCTGGTTCTGCACTGATTATTTTTGTCAGCAGTGCTCGCTAAGGGCAGTGGTGCTGTCTGATACAATAGACTGTGTTCTGTACAATGGGTACCTTGTGTTTTAAAACCTCAAACATTTTAACAGTATAATTTGGGACTCCATCTCCAAATGATCCATTTCCTCATTTTGCATTTCTTTTCATAATCTCTGACAATACTAACAAATACTGCAAATGGTGGCTTTTGCTGCTTGCTGTGGAGAACAGTGTGTGTGCAGTAACATTTCCTCCCTTTATAATTTCACAAAACAGGTCAGTAAAATCCATGTTCATACCTTTTCTCCCTTGGGGCCTGGGGGCCCTGAGGGCCCAGGAGGACCTTGGTGACCCTAAAGAAGCAAACCAAACACAGATTATTTTAAAACAAATAATTAAAGAAATCATTCATTCCAAAATTTCTTTTAGCTACTCGCTGCATTTCTTTTTCTGCTTGCTAATTATTCTAAATCATGTTATGACAACAAAATCAATGGCAGAAAATGGAGTGTGTGTAGGAAAAGCTCTACCCACATAGGAAACTATATATTCTGGCAGGGCTTAATGCAGGTGATGAGAGCTGGGTTGGTTCTTGCTACAGGGTTAGAGTCACTGATGGGTGTGTTTGGAAAAGAGACTGGACAGTCTGCTCTGTAAGAGGATGACTCAATCCATCTATGATGATTTTCACAGCTATTTCTCAGTGAAAACCACAATATCTTTATGTCCTTCAACTAACCTCATTCAATCAGTTTCTGTTACTGAAATGGAAACTACATGGCCAGACAGTAAGCAGAGGTGGGGGTGTTTGCTGCACTCTCTTTATAATGAATAGCTGTAGTAGTTTTATAGGAACTTTTTTCAGAAGGGGGGAGATACATTGGATAAACAAGGTAAAACCCTTTGCTAGCAAACTCACAAACCAAAGCCATCCGTGCTTAAGGCTAACATTTCTGAGTAGACAAACACATCATATAAACATATGTGAGTATCTGGCTTTCCTGAAAATGTTTGTGTAGTCTAGATACAGATCCCTAAGATATTTGAAATCAGAGTACCACAGACTTACTTTGGGATGTATGAGTACCTGAATTCAGTAAGAAACGTACCCCATAACCTGGAATTCCTGGCTCTCCTTCAGGTCCCATTCCTCCTAGGTGTCCCTGTTAAATGCAGTAATCAGTAAGAGAGAAAGGAGCTCCTTTGTAAAGTGCTACAACAATGCCTACTTTATAAAGTAAGCACTTGGAAAAATCTTGAAATATTGACATTTGACACCACAGACAACTTTCTTGTAGGTCCTACTTCATCTGTTAAAGAATACTGGGGTTTTCATTCTTCTGTGGAAAAATGGTCAATGTTTTCAGTCCTAACCTTATCTTTGTGCATAATTAAGATCAAAAGAATCTGAGCTTTGAGAGGGGTGGAAGAACTCTCTTCAAAAGTGCTAGTATGCCAAGAGAAGGGGGGGTGGTCATCACCTTAGAAAGCTGAGCCCCTCTCTTGAAAATATTGGCCATTAGATAGTAAACTTTGCTTCTGTACATCATGTGTTCAGGAACACACTGCTGCAGCCAGTGGCCACGGGACTGGACTGAGACAGGCACGTTGCCTCTCTAGTGTGGGGCCTGGATGCATCTGCCACACAGTATGGAGCAAACTTGGGGAGATTACTGTGAAGGGAGCTAAAAGTTAGTGGAATAGACTTAATTCAGTTAACTTTGGATCAGATTCCTATTCGATAGGAGTAGTAATCTTCATCTGAAATGCTTTGTTTCAGCCATGGCTAAGGCTCATTGTATGTGACAGCAAACTCCTTGATTTTCGTTCTTGGAACTGGAAAGGTTTATGCACACCCATAGCAGTGAGGTTGTGTGTGGAGTGTGGGACATGAGTATTCCATAGTGTGCTCTGCCATCCCACTCCCCTAACTGTCAGACAACCAAAAGCTTGGAACGGCTCCTTCCAGATCCATGCCCCAGTTTCTGTCTGGAAAGGTGAACAGGTCTCGTTCTGATGCTGAAAGACCTCTGAGCTCTCAAATAAGCATGGTTTGTACTAACCACGGGACCTCGAGTTCCTCTTGCACCTTTGGGACCAGTTTTTCCAGGTTGGCCAGAATCACCAGCAGGTCCAGTTTCTCCTGGAGGGCCAAGCTGCCCCTTTTCCCCCTGTTGGTGTTATTGTATTAAAAATAAGAAGAGACTGACACGAAGTTTCAAAATGCAGTTTATGCTTAATCAAAATGTGTAACAGCATTATTTAATAGGTAAGAAATTTACTGTATGTCATTTATTGTAGTTATTAGAATGTCTGAGCCCAGAACTCTGCAGTACAAAAAAGTCTCTGCTAAAGCCTTCACATTATTTTTAATAATGTTTTCTTTTAGCCAAAGCTTAAAGCAGAAACTGTTCTGAGTTGAAAAAGCACATCCTGATATAAATTTAAATTTCCTAAGATCTTGAATGTTATTGATTGCAGAATGATGGCAACTCTAATTGCTATGGCTAACAAGAAAAAAATTGGCTTGAAGCATGACACAAAACAGGGATAGTTTTGGTTCAATGGAATTCTGTAATGTAAATCTGAGTTTCAGATAAAAGGAAGAGAACTGGGGAAGATGAAAAATACTACCTTCTTTCCTGAACGGCCCCTCTGACCTGGATTTCCTGGTGTTCCTTCAGGGCCCTATAGATTTATTAGAGAGAGAAAAATAAATTATTGAGAAAGGCCTGGAAACATGTTTAACCTGTGCCCAAACTGCATAACTAAGTAGGCTTTTGTAAAGCAGAGAGGTAGGAGGAAAAATGTCATTAACTGTGGCTATAAGCAAGTTAGCAGGACTGTCTCAGGTTATAGCATAAACAAGCAGGCAAGTGTCAGGGATTATTTATCAAAGCAGTGGAAATGCACTGCGAATAGGGGAGGAAAAAACCCAACAGATCTTGTCCACGCAGGAAGTATTACTTTACAGATTTGTGAAGCTTATTTGTTGCTTTGTAAGCTACTGTTTAAGGAAAATGTAATTATTACTCTCACCTCCAATGAAACACTCAGACAATGGGCTATAGGAAACTGATTTCCATGTTTAGACTAGGATATTATAATCTGTCTGCATCTCTACAAGGAGGTCAGACCAAAACTGTGATGTGAACACTCCCAGATGCCAGGGAGGACGAGAGGAGAAGGCGGCAGCTCTGCAGCTGCCTTTGGAACATGTAGAACAAAAACATGAAAAATCCCTCCCTAACCACATCCTCCCAAAAATCGAATTGCCAGACCTGCCTGTCTCACTGAGGCACAGAAGCATTGCTGATGTTGTTTATTGTACACAAGTATAATGACATAAAGTGTAGATATGCCAGGGTTGAGCTGTTTTACAATAATTTCAATGTATGAAACTTTCACTGTTCCCCGAAACTACCAATTCAAAATAGAGAGTCAAAGAAACAAAATTTGTTCTGCAGTACACTAAGGGTGCCAACAACTAAAAGAATGCTTTTTTCTTTCCCTAGGAAAGTAGTTCACTGTGAAGAACCCAGGACTAAAGACAGCAGAATGTAACACTGATGCTCAGAGGATGGAGTGGACAGTGCTCACAGCCATGAACAGCTGGTGTTCCAGCTAATGTTTTGTCAGACCCCACCATCACATAAGAGCTACACAGAAGGCAGCCAGAGGACTGCAAATGAGAACATGATGATTTTTGGTAAGGGAAGCTGGTCTGAATTAAAGCCACAATACTTGCTTTGGAAGCTGTGCTCTAAAATTAGTTCTCATGAAGAAGTTGCATACAACTTCATAGATGGATTTTAGTTGCTAGGAGTGATGCCAGAATGAGCAGGCAAACTGATCTGACAATGTTGCCTGTGAATTCTAATGCTTGTCTGCGATTTGATCTGTGTGTGCTTGCTGCCCTATTGTTTAGAGAGGAGAGATCTGAAGTGAGAGGCTCCAGGTTGTGTGGTACGTGTGACTGGATGACAAGTGGTGTGGAATCATTATTTGCCAAAAGGTCATCATTATTTAAGATAGGGAAAGCATTTGTCTCCTCTCTCTACCAATCCTTAACCACACTGAAAGTTTATTTAAGTATGGTCATCTCTAATTGCATAGAAAACCAGAAAAATCAAAAATAAAGGAAGAAAGAAAAATTAGCTTTGTTTTCTACAAGCAAATGAGCAAAAAGTCCATTTCAACCATAAAACACTTACAGGAATGCCCATTATGCCAGGTTCACCAGGGGGCCCAGAAATTCCTGGTAATCCCACCTCTCCTTTTTCACCACCTTCTCCAACAAGTCCTTGGTCTCCAGGGTCTCCCTAAAACAGCAAAAAAAACCAAAAAACCCACTTAGTCAACCTGCTGCTACAGAATTACTTGATCATACGAAAAGGGAATTCTGGATCTTTGAGTTTGGAAAAAAGCACACTAAAACTGATGTGAATCTTACCAGTCAAATTCAGATCAGGCTCTAAATTAGGGTAAAGCCCTTTCTATCTCATTCATACATTCCTACAGCCACATTTTGCCTCACCCATCACCAAATATCTGAGATTGTCCCTGGCGCAGCAGTTCAGGGAGCAGAGCAGCCTTGGGCTTGCTTTCTCCAGCACTTTAGTCACCACAGACAAAAGCTGTACTCAGGTCTCCAGCCTGTTTTTCTTTGTCAAGCCATTCAGCTTTGCAGCCCTTGCAAGGTAAATATGTACATAAAAAGTATAGAAAAGTCTGTACTTTACAGGACCTCCTATGTCAAAACCACATGCACTCAACTGGGCTCCATTGATCTGGTGCTGAATTAGGAACAAAAAGGAGATTTGGGTCCTTAAGCTAATAAGAGTACTTTACATCTGCTACAGAAACTTGATGTACCTTTAGGCCATCTTTTCCTTGAACACCATCTTCTCCTGGAGGCCCTGGTTCACCCTTTTAGAAAGAAACAGTTGAAAACAAAGTTATTGCCTGAATTTCTTGACATAGAGGTACTGTCTTGGAAGAACTCACACTAGTTTTATACATGCTTATTAGCTTTTGGACAACTTTAATGTTCAACTTCAGTGTCACAGCCCATGAATATCCAACACAAGAAAACATAAAAGATGATCAGCAATAGAAAAATGAGGCAATACTATGTCCATATAACCCTGAAGATTTAGACTGTGGCACTGAGATTTTGTTTGGTTTCAGAGGACATAACATGTAATTACAGTAACCTCAAAAATACACCCATTCTGTCCTGAAACTTCCATGTTTATATGGATAACTACTGTATTGGTATGTTTACAGACTTACCGCAGGGCCATGAAAAACTTATCATTCACCATCAGAAATATTTCAACATTATAATCAGGAATCACACAGCATCACCAAGGCTGACAGAAAGCTCCGAGGCCATCTAGTCCAACTGTGAACCCAGCACCACCATAATTATATTGCCAAGGGCCACACCCAGATGCCTCAAACACTTCGAGACTCCACCACCTCCCATGGCAACTTATCCCAATGCCTAACCACTCGTTCAGTGAAAATTTTATTTCAGATGTCCAATCTGAACCTCTCCTGGTACAACTTAAGGCCTTTCATTTTATCACTTAGCTGGCAGAAGAGACTGACCCCCATCTCACTACAACGTCCTTTCAGGTAGTTGTAGAGAGCAATGAGTCTCCTTTTCTTCAGGTTAAACAACCCCTGCTCTCTCAGCTGCTTCTCATAAAACTTGTGCTTTACCAGCTCTGTTCCCCTTCTCTGGACATGCTCCAGCCCCTCAATATCCTTTTTGAAATGAGACCCAGAACTGGACACAAAGCTCAAGGTGCAGCTTCACCAGTGCCAAGAACAGGGAAAAATTCCCTTCCCTGGTCCTGCTGGCCACACTATTTCTGACACAGGCCAGGATGCCATTGGCCTTCTTGGCCACCTGGGCTCATGTTCAGCTGGCTCATGTTCAGGTGCTGTTGACCAGCACCCCCAAGTCCCTTTCTGCTGAGCAGCTCTCAAGCCACTTTTCCCCAACCAATATTCTTTTTAACTTGCTACAGTATTACACTGGGTTTTTTTTCTTTAAAAAAAGAGGCTATCAGAAAATAGCTTCTTGAATTCTGATAAATCAAGATTTCTCAACCTGCACTTTGTTTGTAACCTACTTTTCTCTTGTGGAAGAAGATTTGCATCCATAGCTTACCCTTAAACCTTGGTCACCTGGTTCTCCAGCCTTCCCAGCAGGTCCAATGTCTCCCTGGGATATCACAAAGAAAATAACTGGATTTTAAAGGACAGTATTCACAACAATGACAGTATTTACAGCTGATATAGTCATCATGACAATAACAGTATTTCTTAATGGTCCATTTCCTGTATCACTTGGCTAATGATTTAGATCTGATTTGCTTTTATGAAAATTTGAAAATTTAAACAGCATAAGAGAGAATCATTTCAACATTTACCTTTGTGCCTGGTTCCCCCTGCAGACCAGGTTCTCCTTCAGGGCCAGGAGGTCCCTGCATGGTACAAGAGCTACTGTTACATGATCACTAGTAATAATTTTGTAACAACTAAATAATACACCCAAAACTGAAGCAGAAGAATGGGATGAAACACTGGGAAAGAAAGAAGGTCTGAAAAATCAAATCAAGACAACAGTTCTTTGTTCTTTCTAGAGCCAAACAGAAAAGAAAGGAGGGTATAGAAGAGGTTCAGAAAATACAGTGGGTCAGGAAGATATTGAAGACTCAGCAGGACCACTAAACCTGTACCTTTTACCATAAATTACTGCTCAGCAAGCATCCATCTTCTGTAAATCTGGCTGACAACTTCATCTCTCTTTAGGCTTGGACCCAAGTAGATACAGCCTTTGGACAACTGAGCCTTCTTTGGAGGCCTCAGCCCTTCATGAGTTAATGGTATCAGACTTTTTTTTGTAAAGTTTATATGTAAACCTTTTCTTAATAGTCAGTCAAAAGTTTGGAATTTGGGTGACTGAGGAAGAGCATTTCTTTGAATAAGCCAAATCACTGCTGTTCTAAGTGAACTCATCCCTCAGGTACTTCATTACAAATGTGGCTAATACATTCTGTCACATTTCTCTCAATGAAATATTAAAAACAAAGCAAAAAACAGAAGCAGAAGTTAGCAAGAAGGCTGTCTACAGCTGCTTTCTTTTATCTACAATTTGAAAGAACATATGATTAATGGTGTTTTACTGCCTAACTGCAAGGAGAATGGTGCTTCCAAAAAAAAAAAAAGTTGTTTTGCTCAATTAAACATTCACCTATGACAAATGTCATGACTGTATGCTCAAAGACAGTGTTTACAACAGAACAAACTACTTATTTTAGACATTTTTTGGTAACAGCTTTAAGTAAGAGTCTCTCAGTAGCTCATGATATTTAAGTCAGCTACAGGCAATAAAAAAATTTTATAAACATATTGTCCAGGCTTAGTCAGTTGTTTGAATATTAGTAATTGCTGTATAAGTGATTAAAATCTCACCTCAAAACCCATTTCTCCAATAGGGCCAGCATCCCCTGGCTGTCCTCTTGGACCCTGGCATTAAACAAAATTTTGGATGCATCATTCAATTAACATTAAATTACATTGTAGAGTGTTCAGTTTGTCTCTTCACAACTCTTCCAACTGGAATAAAGAAATGTATTTCATTGTCTTTCCTCCTGAATCCAACAGTGTATTCAAGTCCCATGATGGCATACAGTACCAACCTTGACACACTGAAATAACATATCTCAAATAATAGCACAGATGTATTTTCTTTTAGATCAAAAATAAATTATTATCTGAACTAAGCTCTTCTCTTGACTAGCTGAGACTTTGTTTAATTAAGGTTTGTTAGACTGTCTGGTTTGCTTTGTGGAAAAGCCTACAGTCTGCTATGGAATTAACTGAAAACAACTACTTCACCATGGATTTAGCAGCATTTGTACAGAAGAGTCACTGAGGCATGACAGACTAAAGGCTGGAGCCTTCTTAGTGATATTAATAACTATACCATAAGCATTTTATTATAAACCTTACATGTAAGTAGTAAATTTACTGCAATAACACACAGGGATCATTTCCCAAAGTGGCATGTTCAAATTCTCTGCACATGTAAGATCTGGGCTCACAGAGCAGGATTTGTGTGCTGGGGAGTAGAAGTTGATGTACAGCAAGACAAATCAGCCCTCTGGATATAACCAGTCTTTGAACTTCAAGAAAGTTCGTATCTATTTACCCCTTTGGAACTCATCTGTGTCTAAATACCTGGTAAATTCAAAACATTTTCTTGATCCACAATTCTCATGTAAAAGAAAGATGCTGCTTCTATTTATGATAGAAGCCTTTTAAACAAATATTTACTCCATTTTGTTTCACTTCCTCTTACAGACTATGCATATGGTTTTGCTCCTCCTGAGGACCTGGCAATGACAATGTGAGTATTTTCTTCCCTTGTAACAACAATGTAAATTGCATATTACTGACAGAATTCTGGCAGATGCATATATTTTACCTTTTATCTTCATTTAAATATGAACTAAAACTGCAGTTACTTCCCTCTGAGACTTCACTTGGTCCTAAACTAAGTTAATTGATTTTCATTTGCAGTAACTCCATGAAATTCCACTAGGCAAGTGTCACAAAGCTTCAGTTGGCTTTACAATTCAAGTATTTCTTCATATTACCATGGAGATAAGGCTGCTGGATTGTTAATGTACCTTTCTCCCAAGACTTCCAGAAGCCAAAAATTTATAGCAGTATAAAAGGGACTCCTTTTAACCATTAACATCAGGTAACTTGCAAAGAAGGATTTTACTGAAATGTCTGACAAGTAGATAAAGTTTGAGTGTAATTTAGATCAATCCCATTAATACAAATAGTCCTAACTGCGTACATTTCTCTGCTCCTCCACCAACAATTAGGGTTTTCCTGCTCTGTGTAGAACTAGTGACAGGGCCAAAAAACCTCAGCAGCTGGCTTTCAGTAGTGACCAGCTGACAGAGGATGAAATCAAGCTGCTTGGACAGGCAGCTAAGAAAAGAGCCACGCATTTTATTGAGCAACATCTTCGGTCATTTTATCACTTCTTTCTAGCTCCACAGACCATTTTCTGAAGACGTTTTACTCTTTCAGCACTTGAGAGAAAAGATATCCTGTTCACAGGATAAGATTTTCTTCTGACACTGAATATGTAGTTTCTATGATGACGAGCACAACAAGAATGCAGGCTGCTCAAGAGTAGGCTGCTTAGATTAGGTAAGGCAGACAGGCATGCTATTGATATGAAAATTCAGACCTGACCAGAAAATGGCAAGAATTTGACATATAGACCTTTCATAGTAAGGCTCTTAGATGTTGCAAAATGCAGATAAGATATAATAAATAAAAGAGATGAGGTAACAGGAATCCAGTGATAACCACTAGAAAAACACATTTTCTGTCAAACATTTTGCCATTCCTACAGTTGGCAGTTCAAGTTGAGTATGCAATTCTATCCTAAAGAAAACTAGGACTTTTCTAGCCCTCAAAATGTGCAATTACTTTCTCTAAGCATGTCAATGCATTAGCAGAAATAATATTAGAAAAAATACTAAATACTAAGAATATTAAAAATAATATAAATTTTCTCAACACTTCAATTTCGAGATTTACATTAACTATGTGCAATCTACTGTGCAAAATTGCTTTCCAGAAGCAATGTAAACACACAATTTTTGACAACTCTATTAGATTTCTACACCAGAAAATGGGAAGCTTCACCCAAATCCCACTAACACTGCATGTATTCTTTCATTTTATTTATATAAGCTGATTTACCCCCAGGGATGGTGCTGCAATACTATTCCTGTCATGGTTATATCTTGCTGTATATTGAATATATTTGCTGCAGATTCTGCATGATCTTCTGTAACAATATTAACCACACAAAAGTAAGCGTGGCTTTGACACAGTAACAAAAATCCATCCAGCAGAGAAATGTCTGAGGTTTATTGTAGCAGTCTCTTCTTGAAAATTCGACCTGCCAAGTAGATGTGGTCCCTGTGTTCCTGAATAATGATCCTAGTATTTGCCTTAAAAAACTCCACTGAAGTATTGGCACATACAGTTACATAATACATGACATAGATATCCACCTCAATGTGGTGTAAAGCCACATAATATTATGGTCTATGTTCTGTTATGCTCTCTTATGCTGTGCACCCCCTACTACAGAGCTTCCCAACAAGATTAACAGGTCTCCTTATGAACAAGTTACACTAAGCAAGGGAGGCAGACTCCAGCTCTGCAGTTTTGGAACAATCACCTCACAATTCCTACCTAACCACAGCTGGCATGACTGAATCTTAGTAAAATGGAGCTTGAGTTGTCAGGGAGCTTGTATAATACATGGAAAAACTTTGAAGCAGGCATAAGGATCAACTTACTGGCTCTCCCATTGGCCCCCTGTCTCCTGTGGTTCCTGGAGGCCCAAGCAAACCCTGGAAGATGAGAATAAAATAAAAAACCATTGGAAAGAAGCTCCTTCATATTCTGAGAACAGCCACTTCCTCTCTTGTTTTTGCTCACTCAGTAACTAACACAGAAACATCCAAGAACTATGTGCAGCCTTTCTTTCTGGTTGACATGCATTGACACATCACTGGCTTCTGCAGCAGGTGAGGGAGTCCTGAGTAAGTCCTCCCTTAGTTTGTTGTGCATAGAAATTAATTTTAGCTGAGCCACATTTACCAGTTCCTTGTAATTCTCCTTAGAACCATGTGCTGCTTGTATGTCCAAACTGCCCTACAAGCTGTATTTTAGATAATCAGAAGGGTTCACACCACACTTTGCTCCACCTTTCTCAGCATTTCTATCTCACTGTCTTCTAGAAACTGTAGCTATAGAGTAATAGATCAGTATCTTGTACTTTGCAATAAATTTGCTATTTCACATCATTTTAGCCTAATGAGGTTTTGCTTCATTCATTTCTGTATATATAAATACATCTAAAAGTTCCAGTGAATGAGGAGGGAATGAAAACCCTTGTGTCAAAGGTGAGAGGCAACACACTCCTAAATCTGAGCAGAAAAGGCAAGAGAAGTATGGTGACAGTCAACATTTTGAGTTTCAACTGCAGAACAAAATCACCACCATTGCTGCTTTGTTTCTGTCTTTCTGCTTCCCTCTTTGTTGAAAATCCAGCACAATTTGAAGTGACTGATAACTTGCTTTGTAAAAAAAGAGCCTCAACTAGAACACATTAGATTTCCATTCAAAGAAGCACTAAAAGGAGGAATTTTTTCCTATATATTTAACACATTTCTACATTTATCCCTACACTGATAACACACACCAACCCCCAAAATCTAGCAAAGAATTATTGTTCTATGCCACAATAACTTTCATCCTTAAAACTGCACTTCTGTCCCTGGTTCTTTGTATGAATAAATGCCAACTTGCCAGTTTTCCAGCTGCTCTGAAGTAGATAAACTTCCTCATACCCAAGTGTCAAACAAAGCATGAGATTTTCTGGATTTTTTTTGGTAGAAGTAGTAGTGAATTTCATACTCACAAGTGCACCCTGATCTCCTCTTTCTCCTGGATTTCCAGCTTTACCCTGGTTAAAGAGAAATATCAGATGACAATGCTGGCTTCAAGGAATTTCCAAACACAGCACAGAAATCAGAGTTACTGTGTTAAAGCTTACTATGAAGACTGGCCTCAATACTTACAATGAGCCCAGGAACTCCTTTCTTTCCTGGATCACCTCTTTCTCCCTGATAAAAAACAAACAATATGTGAATTCTATTTTCTTGATAAGCTGCATACAGTTACTGAGAGTTTAAATGCTGGCTAACTACAGAAAGTGGAGATTCAGGCTTAGATGTGCCCATACTGTAAGAAGGAATTTGCAAGTCTCTTGGATTAAATGGAACTCTGTGGCTTCTGCCATGATGGGCTGGGCTTTTTTTGTTTGTTTTCTTTTATCTGTTATGGTCTACCTCAATGTTTTATATAGTACTGAGCAATGCAAGCACTCACCTTAATGCCTTCTGTTCCCAGTTCTCCTGGAGGACCATCGAGACCTCTTGGGCCCTGAATATTGAACAAGTTATTTGGAATACTAATTATGCATTATTTTTGGTTGTCATTAAGGAGATATTACATAAACTTTAGGAGAGGGGAAACATTTTCTTAGCACAAAAACCAATTTTCAATGTATGTCAAACATGAAATAAAGTTTCCAAGAATAAAATAAGTTTCTGGTTTGCTGAATCATGAATTTAAGAAGAAAGAGCTTTTGAAAAGTATGTAAACAAAACATTCAGTGCCTCTGTTGGAGCCAGATGGCAGGCTGATATTTTCTGCTCTTTTCCAGGCACCTTGTACTCATACAACAGACACAGTAAGAGGGATTTAGATGAGTATTGCATGTACAGAGTCCTTGCTTTTGAGCGTATTAATGAGATGTATATGCAAAAATCCATCTTCCTAGTAAGACTCTAAAACAAGCAGAAAAAGTAAGACTCTGAAACAAGCAGATAAAGTTCTTTCACTAGTAAATCAGCAGTTTGAGGAAAGATTAGAAGCAATTTATAATGGTGAACTATTGTGCTCTATTGTTAGACTGAAATGTTTCTGTAAATTGATTTTTATAAGCAATAGATGAACAAGGATAACCTCTTATATTATTGTAGCATAATATAGAAAATACTTATTGCCAAAACATTCAGAGTTTTATTATTTAAGACTGGAAATCTGAATCCATTATCTTACAAGCAAATGAAAAATCCTTAAACAGGTCATGAGTAAAATGGAAAAGAATATTTTATCCATGCTGACTTAGGGGGTTATTTCCATAATTCTAAAAACCATGACTGTTTAGGTATGGAACATTAAATTAAAACCAGTTAATAACAACTTAAAACTAATGACCACTTCAAAGAAAGAGCTAGATAGGTATCAAGACAGGCTTTTTACATCAGCATGCATTGGGAGGACGAGACATAACAGCTTTCCTGGTGGCATTTGGGCTGGGCTGGCATCAGAAGGAGTTAGCACACTACTGTGGCAGTGCCCAGAGGAAAACAATCTCCATTTCTATGATGAGTTCCTGAGTTGCAGAGAACCTTGCCTCTTGGGTCATGGTTTACAGTGAAGGGCATCCAATCACGACTGATTTTCAGTCATAAGACTGTTCTAATAGAGAATAACAGGGGCTTGTAAAATGACTTTGTTGGAAGCACATCTGAGTTAATTTAGTTTACTTCCCCTGCAAAAATATCTGTGACTTCCCTATCTCTCTTGAATATTTTGAGAAAAAACATACAAGAATTTGTTCTCTCTGACTTGGACTTACTGATCCATATCAAAACCTCTCCTGGAACATGTGGTGAGCACCCATGCACTTTTCTCTGGAGCTAAACTGAAAATGGCTGACTGGTAACTCAGGAACAGTGTGTGTCCAGAATCATTTAGGCTTTTCTCCTGAAATGAAAACCTCTCAGGAACAGGCCTTTCCTGCGAGCTGATATATAATTGCAACCCCTGGCAAAGCCAGAAATATCCCACGAGAACTCATCTGTCATCATTTCAGCACTGCTACTTCTGGCCAGCACAAAGGAACACAGAAACCATAGGAAAAGGAAAAAGGGCAGGCAGGGAAGGCTGTATAAAATACTCTGTAGTTTGGGACACAGCTCCTCTTGAGGCAATCCTTGGGCTAGTCTGGCCACTTTTTTAGTAGTGGTGTAAGCAAGGGCTGAGCAATTACAGGCATTTTTTTTGGCTAGATAAGAAAAGAGTTTACAGAAGACAACACTGAGTTACCACATGGCACTCAATGCAGAATGTCCCACACCAAAGAATACTGAAGTCCATGGAAAAAAATCTGTGTCTTCAATGCACTCAGAGATGAGCAACAAAACATGAGGGGTGTTTCCAAAGGTAAAGGAGGCCTTTATAAAAACATTTCTATTGAGCCTCATGTTAAGATTATGTAATTGGGTAACCCAACTGTTTAATTATTATACAGCACAATTCAAAAGAAAGCTAAACATCTTGATCAAATTAATTTCAGGTTACTACTCTGCACTTTTTTCTGTAACTGCTACCTGTAACACACACAAAATGGGTTGTGACAAAAATTCAAGGCATCTTTAGGAGGTTTACTGTCCCCTGATCTGAAATGTCTCAAAGAACAGCAGGAGGGACAAGAAGAAACTGAGATGGAGTGAGGACAGGTCATTCAGTTGTGGGGTAAAAGGGAGAGAAGCTCAGGGAAGACCTGTGGAGGAATCACCTACAGCAACACAAGAAAGGGGGAAGTTGAGAGTGTTAGTTGAGCAATTGCAGGATAGTTTTAGATTTTCTCAGACTTTTTAGATATGTGACCTGTCATTTCCCTTTGTGCGTTCTCCACAGGGCTGACCAGAGGATAGAACCTCGAGATGAAATATTCAAGGAAGAAAAAGCAGATGTTTTCATTTTACAGATTTGTGTAATAAGGAAATGTCTTTCTAGGTTTTATCTTCTATCATTAACCAGATAAATTCTTTGAACATTTCTGACATAATTTTAATCATAAAGGGGATCATAGCTTGCAGTTTGAGAAACAGGCCTGTCAGGAGACTGCACAAAATTCTTAGTCCCTGTTATGCACATAACACACCAAAACCTTTCTGGTATTCACACAGATCTCCATTTCAATGGAGTTCACCTTGGCAGCCCAAGACAACTGATCTGATCACTAATAGTTAAGTGAAAAAGCCCACCATTTAGAACACCAACCTTCTACTATATAACTTTGAATTGAAAACAAAGTAACAGAAAGCAACATGATCCTCAGGGCCATGCTTGCCTTTAGCCAGCTGCAGAATAAAGGGCAGGAATCCAAGGGAAAAGCAATTTAATATCCTGACAAAAGCACACCATAACATTCCTATAAATAGTATGGTGTGACTCCTTATTGGCACAGATGAATTGGATTGTACAATTTCTTACTATGGCTAGCACAGAATGAGAGATATACTTGATTTGCCTGCTGTTATTTAAATTAGGTTGCAACAGAGCAGGGGAGTGAGGCTGCCAAACGATTGCTACTACTTTTTTCTTTGGCATGGGTTCAGCTCTGTTTCTAAAATGAAACATTTTATGTTGAAAACTCTAGGATGATAATCTGAGAAAGGGTTCATCTAAGAAGGTAAAAAGCACAAATTAACGATTTTTATTCTTTCTTGTCCTGTCTCCCAAATACCAGAAGAGCAAAAATAACACTAACACAATATATAGCTACTTCTCTATTTTGGTGGCTGACACGGAAGAATATTAGAAAACTGCATCAATTAAGTCTCATGTTCTTTGAACAATTAAGACAGACAAACACATTCAGCTGTTGAAGTACTACCAAGCCCACTGGATGCTTGTTTCACAAGTGCATACAATTTGCTAAGTTCCATATTCCCTGCTGTGAGAAGTATGAAAGATACTGCACATTCAAACTAAGCACAGATGTCCTCAGGCAACTGAGGTTCTTCATGCCAGTACAGATACCACTAAACCAGGGACAACCCTACTGGCTGCTAGAGACAGAAGTTGCTGCTGCCTGACCCCAAATTTACAGCAGCTCACTGTGTCATTTATCTGCATTTCCAAGTCTAAATTTCATGATCTGCATTCCAGGAAAGTAAGAGCAGAAATATTACTTCTTTTGAGCTTTCAAACACCATATGCCAATCTGAAGAATACTAAATGCTAGGAATTTTAGCACCTGTTGGGAATTTTGCTTAGGTCTCACTTATGAAATGAACCTAATGATACAGAATCTCTTCCTCTCAAACTAGAAGCTACAGTTGTATACGTCCAAGATTATGGTATGAACTGAAAGCAGAAACAATCTTTGATACTGTGGTTTACTTCACACATAAGCAAACAAAGACAACAAAAGACCATGCAACAGCAACTTCATGGCTGCTTACACTACCAGACTTCCAGACTAATGAATTTCTTCCCTCTGGTCATGGAAAGAAATTCTTTCTCCCTCATATTGATACTCCCACCCCCAGTGCCATTCTGCCACTGAAGTATCCACAAAATGGTGTTCTCCCTCTGTGTTTTCATGAGATTGACACTAAAAAATAAAGTGTAATAAACCTTCCACATGATTCTAGCCAAGGGCATCAAGTCTCATGCATGAGCTGAGGAAGCTCTGTGCTAGTGCTGTGCCCAGTAGCATATTCCCTGAAATCCCCCAAGAGTGAGTTACTCCACAGACTCCTAGACAGCCTGCCTTCAGCTGGCCAGAGCTCCTGGCTGTACTGGAGAGCGAACAGCTGGATACTCTCAGGCAGAAATAAGCTGCTGGGTAATCCTGGATGCAAAACCATTGCTGAAAAGTCCAGAATTTATGAAGTGAAGGAATTCCATTCTGTGACAGTGCAGAAGTAGAGGGTCAGTGGTTCTAAGACTTCCCACAGATTCCAGCTGTGAAGACAGGGTACATTTTTGTTTCCATGCACAACGAAGGGAAATTTCCATATGCTTCCATTTAACTTCTGTATCTGACTGTGGTATGCATTTTCTGGGGCCTTCCACACAGAGCTCAGGGCTCTGAGACTTCTCTGTCTGAATCCAGTGATGACAAAACCCAGGTTTCAGGGCACCTCAGATATTTTCTTTACGTGAGATTCCACTTTTGGTCTGATATTTTGATCTTGAGAGCAGATAAAGTTCTCAGTGGCTTCACTGGAGTTTGCTCTCAGAGCCTGAGGACCTGGGTCTGTTCAGAGACCCTCTCAGTCGTGCTGGCTAAAGGCAAAGACATAAACCACAACTCCAAAATGGGACTTTCACAGAGTTTGGGATACTCTGGATTTATTTTGAGTGATCTTTAATTATAAGCACTGTACTCCATGATGTGCTGCCAAAATCATAGAGACATATTGATCAGGAATAAATGGAGCTGTGAAGACACACTGCTCCAGCCACTGGGATGAGTTATACAAGTCTCACAGGAATCCTGGATATGCTGCCAAACTGGTAGGTAAGGTGGGAGACACTTCACTAATGTGGGCTTTGGATTAGTGTTTTGTATACAGTGAAAATATGGTTCCCGTTTCCCTGATAAAAATGAAATGGAAATGACAATCTAACAAGTGGAGGTTTGAGATTCTAGCACACAGGATCTTCTGATTTCATTTCTTCCTGCCTCAAAACTGTGTTTGGGAGATTTTGACTGTATTTTCCACAGAACTAAATGCAGGTAAAGAAAATAGTCCTTAAAACATTGAAATAGTCCAGTGGTAGTTATAAACGACAACTTTTGCATGTTTCTGTATAAGGAGAACAGGCCAGTAACCATCTTGCTTCTAGTTCTGCTCTCAGCTGAAACCAGTGGCAAAGCCCATTTCACTGTGAGGAGAAATGAAGATTCACATTGTTTCCTACATGGAAATACAAGTATAATCTATCTGATTTCAATACAAACGAGTAGAGGACAAAGGAAGCAGCTGTAAATGGGTTACATTTCAGATTCATATTTGCAACACACCACTCTGTGCTCTGAGTGACACGAAGGAGCAGCAGTACTTACTCTTCTTCCCTTAGGTCCCTGTGGCCCTGATGGTCCTCGTGCCCCTGAAGGCCCCTACATGTCAAACAAACTTATTATTCTTTGTCTTCTAGACACAGATTTCTGAAAATTACAAGGCTTATGCACCTTGAGCAACAATCAACGCAAGAAATGCAAATCAATCACTTTCATTCATGGCTCAAATTCAATTAATCATGTTTGTACAATTTATATAGAAAAATCTAATTAACAGGCTCTAGGTAACATTATTTTTACAATAAAATGATGTGACTGTTGGATAGGTTACTTCTGCCTATCATTCCAAAAATTTTAAAGATGCTTGTATTTCAGCAACATTATGTTAAAAAACATTTATGTTTTCTGATAAAAAATTCAGTTTCTATCTGTACTGAAGATCCATGGTAGACAAATTATAACAATTATACACAGCAATTTAGAATATAATTTTTTTTTATTAACAATGAAACAAAACACATAATGAATATATTTAAACTGTATTAGGCACCAATGGATTTTAAAAGTGTTATGCATTTATTAACCATCCTTGCAAAATTCTATTTCCCTACTTGTCTCAATGGAGTGATTTTTTAATGGATGAGTAAATCATATAATTACTTTTCCCATCTCTCATGGATCATCCTGGCAAAGAGCAAGTGAACAAACTCTGTCTGGATGGGTACATTTTCATGACAGTTTTATAGGTTTCAGTCCAAACTAGAAACCATTCTTAGCTTCAGCAAAGCGAAAAAAAGACAATTTGAAAATAGTACAATTTATATCAAACCAAAAGGACCCCCGCTATACCTACAGGTAATCCTTCTGGCCCTACAGGTCCAGGGCCTCCTGGAGGTCCTGGATAGCCCTAGAATTAAAACAAACATAGAAAAGACAGAACAGTTTTATCTAAAATGTTATTATAATCACAGTAATAAATCCAGTTACTTACCTGAATAACTGGAGGTAAGTTAATAAAATATTTAATTTTGCAAAATTTGTTCCAAACATTTTGTTTAAAAACCAAATGCTTAATTGGATATATCCTATTAACAATTAAAGCAACCCACACACAGGCACTGGCAGGGATGTGCCAAAACAAAAGGTGCTGAGTTCTAAATGAATTTCAAACTCCTCTCAAGGAGGCTGTGGCAGTAGGAACAGAAAGTGGACACATCCTGGTGTGGGCAGACCTGGCCGAGCCCAAATGCCAAGAACAACTCTTGTCTGAGGACTGCAATGACTGAAAGGTTCTGTCTGCTATGACTTAAGTGGATTTACCTATGGCAATAAGCATTAATAACAGCCCAAGAAAAGTAGTTGATAAGACTAGATACTATATTAATAAATCCTTGTTTATTAATCTCGCTAATAAAATTTTTTCATGGATCAAAAGCAGCTGGTTGAAGGTAAATCTAGATTAGAGAGATTTAATGAAGCACAGAATGCTTCAAAAGTCATTGGCTCTGCATGGATCAGTAAGTTGGTCTGCAGTCTCAGGGTACTTGATCTCTTTCTTGCCAATGGATGTCCAGAGAGTAATTACTGCAAAAATGTAATAATATCCTTGTCCACGGCAAGAACATCCCCCACTGCACCACGCTGGGGCCCTCCTCTGCAGTTTCTGTGTAAGGCCATGGGGATTCCAGCCCTGCCACCACACCAGTGTCAGAGGGAGCAGGATGCAGCACCTGCTATGTCACACACAAACTCCCCATCATCTTGCAGTTAAACCTTTCCGTGCTCTCTCTACACTCTGGAGCTTTCACAGAGCTTGCAAGCAAACACACAACCAAGCCTTAAGCACCTTTTCTAGAGAACTACAACAAGAACATGGCCATGGGCACGTGTGTACCATTTTTTACTTCTGTACCCCAACACACTTCCATGGCAGAGATCTCTGGGCTGTGCAGGGCTGCACAAAGTGCTGTGTCCTGCCTTAGGACAAGTGATGATGTCAGGAAGCCAGTCCTGCCACAAGAGTGGCACCCAGGAGCTGTCTGGGAAGTGCTGGGCAGTAGAATTACAGGTGATGCTAGTTACTAGTCTATCTACTAGAATAACCCAGGTTATCCCAGTTTACACAGGAAATCATTATTTTACTTTCCCTCCTTTAATTTATTAAGGCTGCTTAGAGCCATTTTTCAAAAATGCAGTTGCTTTTTCATTCAGCAGATCCCTTTGCAATATCACTGCTACAGAGGAGATAAAGCTATTAAATGAAACTTTGTCGGAACTATGCATCATAAATGCTGCTCTCCCATAAGGTCTGCAGAGACATAGGGGTGAGAACTTATTACTGTTTTGGAGACTAAAGTGCCTTTCTAAGTTACATAATTGTGGATTCTACATTACTTGTAACTTACCATGACACCTTTTTCTCCAGGAGGACCTACAGGTCCTGGACTGCCTCGCTCTCCCTTTAACAACAACAAAAAACAAACAAACAAACAAACAAAAAAAGAAGAAAAAGAAAAGAACATTGAATATTCCTCCCCTTTTCCCATGTCCACTGAGCATACCTGGCAGTGCATCACACTACTGGTTGAGAGACTGCCCTTCAGAAACAGTGCAGAGACCATTTTAACTTTCTTGTTTTTTTAAATTTCTGCATTCCTTCCTCCCACAAGGCTATCCATCTTTTGAAAAAAATGATAAAACTGAGTTTCTCTGTCTTTTCCTAGAAGGCTGAACAAGAGGTTTGACTACATCAGTTGTCATCTGAGAACCGCTGCTAGAAGATCTATTTTCTCTCTGTTGGGTGCATCATATTTATAGTATGTTCCTTAATCCATAAAATTCTATACAGCAAACAAAGAAAAAAGAAAATTTTGTTTCTCTCTTCCTCTTTTCTTCAGCGGATGTTAGGAAAGCATGGATCTGAAAGGAAGGCCAGCCCTTCAACAGCTGCTGAAGCAACTTGAGAAGAGGAAGTAGGAAGGCTCTCTTTGGGATCTTCCACACCTTTTTACCTTTCATTCATGGCACATCCAGCCCAAATATCAGACTAAGCTGTAGATTATCCTCAGAAGATTACACTTTTATTACAGATAGTACACATGACATAGTAATAGCACTATATTTTATATTGCATACTGTAATTATGTTGGAAATATGTTTGTCATTTAAATCCATATAACATGTTCACCTTGCACTACTTAATCCATAAGACAGGAAGACAATAAATTCTAAAGAAATAGCATAGCAGTGACAATTATTGCACCATAAGAAGCTTCCTTCCATTCGCTGATGATAAATTAATTCGTCTTTTACTGCCTTTCCCCTCCTAGCTAAACTAGCAGCAGTATCTTTGTTGGGCTAAGTCAAGTGTAATTATGAAGAACAAGAATGCTTTGATATGAAATTCCAAGATGACATTATGACTAAAACCATATGAGATTTGTCTAAATTTTAGTTTTAACAAGCAGGACTTTCCACTGATGTTTTTCCTTTCACAGATTATATAAATTATAATCAGATTTTCATGGAATTTTTCATAGTAGATTAAGACTTTCTCAATAAAATATCTAAAGAGCAGACACCAGTCTAGGTGAAATAATTCAGCCCTGCAGGAAAGAAATACAAATGGTGCTGCATCATTCTGACAAACAATTATGTTTAACTCATAATTGAAGCTGACATGCAATCCAGTAATAGTCTCCTGTTTTTCAGTTTTAAAATACTTCACCTAAATAAAACCATGTCAAATACACTTCAGCTATTTATGCTGTTCTAGTCACACTGAGTCTGCCAAACTTTGCTTTCACAAACACAACTGTTACTGCACAGCAGACAAAACTCAGTTAATGTAATTTTTTAATTCCATTAATATATGCAGCCAAGTTTTATCTTTCTACTTTTGTCTTTGTTACGTAGTAGTGCAAAACCAGTGACTACTGTATAAAACAAGTATAATTTATGCAGTTTCTCTGAAAAAATAGCAGTGTAGTAAAGTGATATAATATAAGCAAGATATAAAATCTATCAACTCTAAATTAACTGTGAAGTAAAATCAAGGCTATCAGATACATACCTCAAATAAGAACATTTGGATTACCTGTTATTACATCCCTGTGCTCTGAAATAGCTACAGGAATATTAGCTCTGACAGTAGTCAGTAAATGATCTCTCACCAGTATTTTATCATCCCAATCATTTTCAAAGCTGCTGAGTAGTCAGATACATTATTATACCTTTTCACCAAGGCTTCCAGATGGCCCAGCTTCTCCAGGTAAGCCAGCTGATCCCTGTACAAAAAGGAAGCAGACCTTTGCTTGCATGATGTCTGCAGGAGGTCATGGTCAGCAGCTCTCCAGCAGCAGAGCAGGGCCCATTTCCTCACCCCAGAGAGCCCCGAGCCTGTCTGAGTGCACCTGGGGAAAGTGAGAGCTGCACGAGCCATTCTGGCTCACAGTGCAGGCACAAGGACCCCTGCAGCTCCACACACCAACAGCAAATAGCTACTGCCAGAAGGGAAATTACATTAATTTCATCACAATCCTACCCTACCATCTTAGATCTGACACTGAGCTCAATCTTGCACTGCTAAAAGCTTTACAAACATACAAATAAAGGTGATAATTGCTCTGCTAGTGCTTCAGTCTGACCACAAATTTCAAAGGGAACAAATTCAGTAGAACAAAGCAAAATGCAGTCAAAACAAAAATTATAATGGATCAGGTGTTGTCAGAATTTTCCGTTCAAGAGTAGTAGTCCCAAATGCCTTTGAAGTCAGAGGATCAGAGACTTTCAGGCATTCAAAAATGAAATAATTCTCTCCAGAGGCTCTCTCACAAATTGCCACTGGATAGAACAAGTACCACCATATGGGATGGGAAACATGAGAGGAGGTACTTTTAAAAACCTTATTCCCAGTGCTTACAATACCTACTTTATTATGAAACCTAGAAGAAAAAGGAATTATAGCACAAGGTTCCAGTTGAGAAGAATATGACCCATTGAGCTTGAAGAAAAAGCATTAAAGTGCCCAGAGTACATTGCACGACTGCTCTTGGAACATGGCAGAAATGTGGAAGCTCCCAGTAGTGTTATAATACACAACTGTACAATGTCTATAAGACTTTGAAAAGGAAAAAAAAAGTCAGTTATGACAATTCACACATTGGCATTGCCATCTCTGCACGTGTAGGAAGGAACCTGCATTAGTAGCATTACACTGGCATTGAAGTGTGATTTAAAAAAAAAAGGCATTACTTTAAAAAAATAAAAATGCAGCCTTTATCTGTATAATTTGAATACAGCTTCAAGTACTTCAACAGAACAGGTGCAAAGTAAGTGGAGATTTTATGATTACTTGTTCTCTTGGACTGCTAGCTACTCTGGAAATCCCACAGTTTAAACATATTGCAATGAGCCAGTGATACAGCTGCTCTTGAGGCTGACAATACTGGCACAAATTACTGTATGGAAGGAACTGAAGAGATAAGCAGGATTTCTATGGCTGCTGGACTGATATATTCTGTGTGGGAACTTGTGTATTGTATGTCAGAACTGAGATGTCTCTTGCCTTGGCAGCAGCCAAAGATGTGTCCTGGTGATATTGGCACCAAGGCAATGGCCCAGACGTCACTGGCAGCAATGAGGGACTTTTGTGATGAACTCTGAGAGCGAGAGCTCCCAGCCAGAGCCAGCAGCAGACCTCAGTACCAGGCAGAAATCTGTCAGACAAAGAATTACCCTCTATTCTTGCTTATCAAGGTAAGAGGTGGGGAGTTACAGTTTCAAAATGCTAAAGACTTTGATTCCCTTATTCCAGAAAGAACAGAAGACATAATTAGAGCCAAGGTGAAACTCAGACCTATTCTCTTCCCACAGAGACAGCTCTGATCTCCCACCCAATGCCACACTGTTTGCAGGACTGAAGATGCTGATCAGGAAGATGGGGAGCTGTGCCTTGCCCCAGCAGTGAACCATTTAATATACAGCCTCTGATCACACTCTCCTTTCAATTCAGAGGTACTGTCTTCCCAACTTGGCTGCTCTGTGCTGAAAGAGCAGGAATGACTTGGAGCAGTGACTGTGAACGTGCTGTTGTATTCCCTGGCACATCGGGACAAGCCTATGGCACCCTCCACAACGAGGACAGAAGTTGGATATTAAATATAAAGTTTCCTATACATTGGCTATTCCTCAAGAGTAGTTTAGAAAATTTACTGCAAAAACACAAAGAAGGTTGGTAAAAAAGATGTAAAAGAAACTTGGCATAACTGGAATTGGATATCTATGGAAAGCAAAACAATAGTCAAGATGACTAGAAGTCAGTAGCCAGTGAAATGCTAAAAGCAACAGGGATTTCAGAAGGTATGAAGGGGAAAGAAATTCATGACAGGTTAACTAAATGATCTTCTACCCTTTTATTCAAAACAGAGGTCAGGTGTCTGAGACTGACCTCTGAGAAAATGCTGGGGCTGGTATGCACAGAGGCAGGAGAGCAAAAAAACTTCCTTAGGAATATAACTTGGAATCTTCAAACAATTTGTAGCATTTAGTGAAAACAAAGTACAGAGAGCAAAACATCTTGTTCTGTCAACATTTTAGCCATAAAGTGATGTTTTCCCTACAGACTTTCTGTAAGATCATATGGCTCCTAAAATCCCAGATTTGGACTGCCTTGTTATAAAGACCAGCTACTAGGATTGGATTGAGGTTTCAACTCTCTCTCCATCTTATGTAAGAGAATGAATACAGTCCAAAGCAGATTTGTTGAATCAATGTCTTCCAGCATCCCTTCAATCCTCTGGGGAGCAGTGGTGGATTCCAAATATAAAACTGAATGTATTAGAAAACAAAAAAGTGAAGCAAAAAAATCCTGAAGTGATTAAAAAAAGAAATCAGCAACTTATTAAAAAAATAGTCATCAACTTTCATTTACAAGGACTTGTGTAAGAGTCTCCAGTGACAATAACAGCATAATAACAGCATTTTAGAAACCTTCTTGACAGGAGCATTTTGTGGAAAATGAATCAGAGACCAGATCTCACAACTAACACATGCCTGAGAAAGATCAAAACGTCTTGCCAGGGCATATGCTCCGTGCTAGAAACTGGACTGTAGTTGAATAATTGAAAACACATTGTACACTTAATGCAAACCCAAGTATGGAGTAATCCATTGAAAAACCTGGTAGTGAAAAATGAATCTACAGCTGGTTCCAAATGTTCCCATGGCAGCAGTTACCTGCCAGGTTGTACTTTAATGTGTTCTTCTGTGATAACTGAAAATTTTCCAATCCAATGTAATTTCATTTACAGTTCAGCATTCACAAACATTTTTATTCAACATTCATTTAATGAGATAACAAATTAATTAAAAATACTATCTTATCACAATAACATTTTTCCATTAATTTTCTGTCTGTTGAGAAAATTACTTGGTAATCAACCTGAGGTGATAATCTGAGTGAAAATCTGTGCTTTGCCACTGCCAATGGAGGAAGTGAATAAGAGTAGAGATGTACCATATTTGGACCTTGCAGCTGATATTTCACTCAATTCTTTAAAGGACTCAAAAACTCAACTACCTAAATATTTGAAAGGCAAAATGTACTGGTACGAAACACTTAATCTACAGCAGTTTCAAGAAAGAAAGAAATGGATTAAATTTTGCTTCCAGTGTAAAGTAGGGCAATTCTGCTTGGTAGCACTTGTAGAGGAATGCCTGCATTTAAGGGAAGCTGCCTGACAAAGCAGGGGCAGGATGTGCTCACTGACAAAACCTTGGAAGTTAAACTGCAGATACCATGGGCAGGTACTCTCCCTGTAGCTGCGACCAAATGATAAACAGAACCACTAGCAAAAAATCCTTCAAGAAAAACGAGCAGCAGCTTGATAAAGCTAACCTCTAGATACTGTAAGCTCTTTCCCCACTGTTCTCAGCAGGAACTATGGTATATCAGGTCACGTAGGGTAAAAACAAGAAGCACAGCATAAGATGCAGAAGTATCACTATTGCCATTCACTATTAAGTCCTTCATAGAACTTACAATAATCTCTATCCAACTGCTTTCTGAAAGCAGCTGAAGCAGTTCCTTCTTTGAGAGCCCTTGGCAATGTCCCATGCATTCACCAGATTTTGAAAAAAAAGGCTCTCCTCAATTGACTTATCTTTCGGTCTATGGTTTAAAATTCTCTTTTGTATATCCCTAAAGCGCAGACTTTTCAGGATAATTCAATGAACTCCTTCTGTTGAGCATCCTGAACACATCTGTTAAAGTTCACTTAATCTTTTCTTCAAGCAAAAGGAATTGCAGTTTCCATGCATCCCTGGTGCCTAATCCAGCTAATTTTTACCTCTCTGAAAGATGTGGTAATTGTTTTATGGTAATTCCTCCCAAAAGCAGCTCAGCTGCAAGGCACATGGCCTGACTGCAGTGTTTTATTGCCATTCACAGACTACTGCAGACTGACCATTTGCAGCCTGCTCATCACTGATTTTCCCTTGCTGCATTGTAAGGTTTATTTTTTTCATGGCAAAGCACTTTTTATTTCAGCTTGGTTTCCTTCTGTTGTTTCAATAACTATTTTCAACCAAGGAAATTTGCTGACATGTAATTTCTGAAGATTATTTTTCCAGGATTTGTGTTCATGAACTCTGCCTTTTGACACCAGTTGCACATTCTGCAGCTGACAGCTCAACTCTTGTGTTCTGCCTCAATGTGTGTATAAATGTCAGGGATTTCTAATTCAGAAGTGTGTGGGCTGAATTTCTTTAACAGAGGTGGCAAGGAAAAATAGGAATTAATTTGCACTTAGTTATTCAGAGTGGCACAGCCTGAGTAAACACCAGCGTTATCAAAAACAGAAACAATCCTGGAAAACAACTGTTTCAAGTTCAGATGAGTCCTGGATAATTCAATAAATCATTTTCTTAAATCATCCCTGACATTTTAACAAACAGATGATTTGTATGAGATGCTTGAAGTTTATTTCAAATATTTGCTCTCCATCACTGAACCAGCATCTTGTCTAAGCATAAAAAATTCAGTTGCACAATTCAGCAAAGTCAGATTTTCCTCTCCCAAAATGTAAGGGGAATTTTCTCAGTAGCTGAAGGGGTTGTTTCTTTTGGCATGACTTCCAAAAGTTTTTGTCTCATCAGCAGTGTACATTTGCTCTGTCTGCTGTTCCCTTGCTTCTCACTCTCTTAACCAATCCCTCTTCAATTGGACCTGATGGTCCTGCAGTTATCCAAATATCCTGCAGCAAGGAACAGCTGCTGGATTCTACCACAGCTCAGGGCTTTGCTGAAGCAAGCACCCCACCTGAACCTGCCCCCCTTCCCCTTTAAAAAACACAACATATGCTGCAGCCAGAAAAACAGTTTTTGTTGTAGGAGTTGGTTAAGGAATAGTGTCTGAAGTCTGACTTAAGGCACGTTCCTGATCTACTCTTAAACGTGTGACATTTAAGTTTATGAGCACAGCAAACATTTTATAAATTTAGTCTACTCTGTTTCCACAGCGGACAAGCATCCAGAAATATTCTGGCAGAAATGTGCTCTGAAGAATCAGCAGCTTCCTGTGACCTAAGAAATGTTGGATACTGTGGCTTCTAGCCTATTGACAGAGCTGTATTTCAGCACTTGCTAGGCTGAATAACCAAGTGTTTTAGTCCAATCTCTTGCTGTTGAAATTTCCCTGACTGTGCACAGTTGCCATCTGCCATCTGAGCAGGTATTAAGCAGGACCTAAGAAAGCTGCTACAGAAAAGGAATAACTATTGTGGCACTTCAAGCAGCAATGGCAGACATTTTAGTGAACGACAGGAGATGAATGGTACCAGGGGAAGTAAAAGAAAAATATTTGTGTAACACTTTGGTATCAACAGCAGACAGGCACATGTGGTCATGGCATAATTTGCTATGAATTCAGCATTTACAGGATTTATTATTGCAAATTTGATTCTTTGGACAGCTTATTCAGGAAATGCACTAGTTATCATTTGGAAAACTGGAATGCTGTGATGGATTCCCCATTGCTAAAAATCAGTATCATATATTTTAACCATGGGTTTAAAAATACATGTTATATCCTGTAATTTGAAGAAGTCTGTCCATGAATGAACAGAAATGAATAAACAGAAAACCATAGACAAGCCAAAAAGGAAGGCTGATGGGGTTGTGGTGCAGAAGGGAGAAACCAAATACAAACAGAAATGTTTAGACATTGGACTTACTACCAACTTTTTAGCAATTTCTTTTTCCCTTTGCCTTTACTATTAAATAAACTGTACAGCACTTGCACATTTTTTACTGCTATTTGTACAGTTCCTCTTTGTATTTAGAGTCACCAAGCACCTGGTAGCACACAAACTCCACAAGGCATCAGTAAGGACAGACCCCTTACTCTACACCTTTCTTTGACTCTGTCTCAAAGTCTGTCCCAGTGGTTGGTAGCACTTTACTTTGCTCTTGTACATTGTCTTATGTTTTTCAAACTTTTTGTTTGTTTCTTTTGCGTGTGGCATGTTTGATTCCAGAGATGTTCTCATGCCACCAGAGCCAATACTGAGTAGCAGGGAGTGGATTTATTTGTGAATTAAGAAGTTCATACTCTATGTGTGCGCCAAGGGAAAAAGAAATTACTTGTTACAAACAGAAGCTGTTGAGAGGCTGGAAGTAAAACCTGTGTCCAAGGCATACAGAGGTGAATATTTTGCATCAGGACTCACATCTGGAAAAGCATTTTATGCATAGAGAAAAATAATCCTTTTCCTGTTAGTGCTTTTTGAACTTCTTTGGAAAAGTTTAACTGTTAGAGATTGCAGTGGTGAATAAGGTGAAGGAAAGGGGTTTTGAAAGGTCTAGGAGTTGAGTGTGCTTGTGTCTCCTCTTGGTGTTTCACCACTGGCCTCAATGACAACAAAATATGTACTATCCCCCTAAAGATCATGCAGAGGGCACCAGTCCTCCGCTGCCAGATAATGCAAAGGTAACAACAGATCTAGGGCCTATGAAGCTCATTTGATTAGATACATGTACAAAAAGCAGGAGATATTCTACAATCCACAGGTAAAAATAAGAAATATTTATCAGTAACTTAGAAATCATTTCAGTTTTCAGGTATTGTGTGCCATCCTGTATCACATGCAAATTCTCCAAATATCACATGTGGGAAATGGTAATTAATGATGGGCCATAATTATCTTTCTTTATAACACTGTAACAGGGCTGCAACATCCCCTTGTTTTGCACAGAAAATATTATTTCATTCTTGCAGTTTGATCCTGACTACAGTCAGGGAGCTGATATGATTATTTTATTCAACATCACTGCAACATAGCATTGATTATGTGTTTGAGCTAGTAATTACTACATAGAATGGAGCTCTTTTAGTGGTGAAAGACATTATGTTCATACAAAATATCTGAGTTGTGGAAAATTTGTCCACTGAATTGAAGTTCACTGAGGAGCAAAAAAAATTCTTTTTCAAATCCAGAAAGTTAACATTAAGTAACTGACTTCTGTGAGTGTTTCATGTACTATTATTGAGGTAATGACTTAAGATTGTGCCTAGCTTTGTCTTTTGTTGAGGGTTTTGGTGCATGTGGCACTGTACAACACAGTAAATGCTATCAATTTTCCCTAACATATTACAGGCTGAAAAGAGAATTCACATGTAATAAAACCTACACTTAGAGATGTGCTGGATGACTTCCAAGGGGACCTTACAGCATGTCATGGCACTATTGCTTCTTGTCTAAGCAGAAACTTTTAACTGATTGAGAGTCCAGCTTCTCAGTCCCCTTCCCCAGAGCAAAATCTCCAGAGTGCACAGCAGAGCTGGACTGGACCTACCAGCAGTTTGTAAAATCTCTGCAGTAACCAACCATTTGATGAGCTGCCTGAGTACATCTGCTCATTATTTTGCAGCAAATGGGGAGCTAACTCTGACTGCCAACCAAGGTGAACAGAGTTCATGTGAGTAGTACAGCACTAAGCCCAAACCAGTGTGTGTTATCTCTCCTCAGCATACGCTAACTCTAGAAATAAAAAAAATTTAGTCATGTTCTGCACAACATTTGGGTAACTCGAGCATGGGTCAATAGGTTCACATCTGCTCATAAATCCCAGACAAAAGTTAAAAATACAAAAGTGCAGGAGATGAAATTAAGTAGAGGGAATTCCAAAGCAGTGTGTTTCAGTGACAATTATCTACTGAAAAAGCACCTACAGTGGAAGAACTGAGAGAGAGAAGGCCTTTAAAAAAAGAAGGATAGGAGACTGTGGGTCTCAAACTGAGTAACATCACACTGCTAAAGTGAGCACATCTATGCAAGAAGTAGGCTTGTAAAAAGCAGTATTTCCTTTCTCTCAGTATTCTGAACAATTTGGGAAGTAAACTGGAGTCATAGATGTTTGGATGAATTGGAAACAGACTACAGGGGAGTTAGAATGTGACTTAAATTATCTCAAAAACATGACAGGCTAATTGAATTGGGACTGTTAAGCCTGAAAAGAAAGAAGGAAACAGGCACAGAATAACAACGACCATATGTAAAATGCTGTTTCCAGCAGAATGGTATCAAGTTACACAACTGGAAGGACTTTTTAAAAAACAGAGAAGCCCTGGTCTTGGAGCTTTTTAATAACTGGTTAGACAAATATTTGTCAGAAATTATATAAAGATAACAGATCCTGCCTAGGCAGAAGAGGATGGACTACATGTCACCACCAGGTCACCTTGAGCTCTGTGAGTTTATGGAGCATAGACAGAACAAGCCTGCAAAACACATCTCAGGCTAAATGTAGCCTCTCAAATGATTTAACTGGAAAAGGATCATTTGTTCGCTTACATGAACGTGCCTTGGAAAATCCCTACAACCACCTGCAATATTCACACAACACATTGGGAGAAAAGCAGAATTAATTCTGGAAAATGTTTAAAATGGGAAATTTCTTGAAATAGTACGAATCTGAAAGACTACAAAGGTGTAACTGACATACTACAGCTTTGAATACAGGTAAGCTTCATCAGACAATGCCTACAACAATTTATTCATTCACTCTCAAATAAAACAGAATTAGAAATCAAACCAGAAAGAGAGTTCAAGCTTACTGCTTCACCAGTTTTTCCAAGGTTTCCTTGGTCTCCTTGTTCTCCCTGTTAAATGCAGAAAACAGATGATGCAGGTCACTAGAAAAGTAATTTCTTTCATATGTGTATATTAAAGTCCTCTGTTTTCCTAGGAGCCTCTTTATTTTCTAAATTACATCTGCCAATTAAAACTTTAAAAGCTAAAATTAAGTAACCAAAACAAATTTTGTCAGTGACTAGTTTTGATTTGGTACAATGATGTCCTAATGTATTCAGGATTTGCCTGCAAAAATAAAAACTATCAATTAAGTGCTCACGAAACACATTAGGTCAGCAAATACTATAAATGAATTATTCTATTTTTATTTAAATCTTCCTTTCATCATATTACCATCACTATTTCACTAATGCTTCAAAGGTAAATGTTGCCTGTGCACTTTATTCATAACTGTAATTTTGTCGTGATATATTAGGAAAATTGACATTTGAATGACATTTTAACATACTTCTCCCCCTTCCCTGAAAATCTTGAAACCTTCATTAAATATTAATTAATTCTGTTCTCTAAAATAACACTGCTACATAACTGGAATATTTGCTGTGTATTTCACAGGTGGATGCTGGGTGTATAAGCACTATTGATCTCTGGCTGTGACTATAATCTCAGTTATTTCATAACTGATGAACAGTTACTTGCGTACTGTTTATGCAGATTGCAGATCAGCACTGAGAAATTCTGATGCTCCTCTTATGGGCTGCAGCACTTCATCTCATCCCCACTCCCACTTCCAAAATCCTGCCAGTGTAGGAACTGCCCTGAGTCCCTCGTTGCCCCCCACTTCAGGCACCCTCACATTCCCAGGCAGTTTGATTTCATTTTAGCAGGTGTGGTCTTTGCTCACACATCCCTGTCTCCTAGAGCTGCACAATTTTCTCCTTTTCCAAAATGGGATCTTGCAAGAAAGCAGAATCATCAGTATAATACACATTTATATTCTTTGGAAGCACATGTGCTCATATCAGATATATCATCATATATGCAGATATTGGTATGTCACTGTAAATAGCTGTGTGTAACTCTACTCCAAATACATTCTACTTCCTACATAAAACCATCAGTTACCTTTAAACCTTCTGGTCCAGGATCACCTTCATAACCTTTCTGTCCTGGCTTTCCCTAAAATAAGGATTAGAATACAATATTGTAAGTATTTTATTTCAAAAAGATAATTTCATCTCTATTTATCAAAACATGTGCACTAAAAGTTTAGTAATATTTAATACAAAAATTTGAAACAATTGTATATAGAAATCTATAATCTATATCTGAAAATACACTGTTGAATATTGCATCAAATACTGGAACAGTAAGTAAAAGTTTTATTAAGTCTTACAGCAGTTAACACTGAGGAAAAACTGTCACAATCCAAGACTGAAACACATTTCAATTTCACTTTGAAAAAGCATATTAGGGAGACCAAAAAAAAGACAAGGCAATGTTCTCTCCTGGTTAATTCCAGCAGAACAGAGACTCAACACTAACAGAATTTGATGCTTAGACTTCAGGGACTGGAGTCATAACTGCCCTTCCTCAACCACACAAAATCAGCTCAAACACCCTCTCTTCTTTATTCAGAAAATTGATTATTTTAAGCCTCATTTCTCTCCACTGGCATTTTGCTGCTGACAGATCTTGTTGCTAAGATACCCTGGTAATTGCACTGTTAGCCAAAAGAAATACAGCAACATCAATCAGAGCAGGAGGCCACAAAGTGACAGAATCTTTGAAGCACTTTACAACACGCATCCCTCCCTCTGCCATCACTCACAGACTCACAAAGGCACACAAACCAGAAAGCTTTCCCCCTCAATTTTCAATTAGATGTTTATAACTTAATTATGTCTCCCTTTTAAGAGATTGCTTTCCCTCCCAGTATACTTTACTTCCTCTACAACATGAAACTTGGCCTAACCATTTGGCTATTGGGACAGCACAGCCCTGCCTAGACAAACTTTCCCCATCTGCTCTGAGGAAAAGGCCCTAGCCCAGCAATTAAAGGTCCAGGGGACTGGATTTGACTCTTGAGCAAGTTGCTGATGAGATCACTGGAGTCTGACAACTGGGGAAAGAAAATTAATTCAACATTTTAATGATTCAGTATCAAAAAGATGCAGATTTGTGCTAAAAGGAAATTTTCAGTGGCTGTTCCAGCAAACTGAATAATTGGAATTGCCAGAGTCCATAATAAGAGCTTTCCATTCCACATAGGCTGTCCTGAGAAAAGAGCAACTAAAGCAGCAGATAATAACAGGTTTCTTAAAAAGAGATGGCATTTTCTCATTTGGCTCTTTTGCTTCAGCTGCTCTGTTCCTGTCTTTTAGGGTGCGTGTGTGTTTCTGGGCATCTGAGAAATTCTCTGTATGACTTAAAAGCAGATTGTCTTAGCAGGTTCCATGACTTCTCCTATTAATCCCTTTCTATCGCTCTCATTCTCTCTGCCTACCTGAGCAATTTCATTTTGCCCAACAAGTTCCAACAAATAAAATCACTTTAGGAACATATTTTTGTTTTTGCCAATTAACTAAAATATGGTACAGCCAGGAATGCAGGGAGAAAAGACCATGTAAAGAAGCTCTGCAAGATCCAGGTAAAGCAAGTCATGTCTTTCCACAAAGCTTAACAAAGAACAAGTGATGGGCTTCTGCAGGCCACTGCATGCTGTTTCTCTACTTTGTTGTAAAGAAACTTAAGGTCTTTCTACACAGCAAAACTGTAACATAAAGATGTTTTAAGTGAAATTCATCAAAAGAAAACTAGTGGCCCCCATTAACTACCTGGATAATTTTAAGTCTTATGAGAATTGAATTGGAGTTAGAGCTTGTAAAGGTTTCTTAGCTGTCATTCCCCAGCCATGTACTAGCTGCAAAGGACATAGAACAGATGGAAGTGGATCAGAAAATGGAACAAGTGTATTTAACTGGTAAAGCAATCTGAAACACATGGATTTAGTTTTAAACAGAAATACAATACATTTACACATGGAGGAAAAGCCACTGACAGAAGGTTAAACTAGGGATGGCTGCATTTCTACTTGCAAACCCCTGAGAAAATGACTCTTCCAGGGCAGGGTAATCCCAAAGGAAATGTCTGTTTCCTAAAATATTAACTGAAAGTTCTACCCTACTCTTTCAGGAAATAGCAAACAACTGTGCTTGCTTTCACCTCACAACTGGTAGGTACAGGTGTGTATATCCATTAATATAAATACCACTCACTATCACTTGATTTCAATCCCTCCATAAGCTTCCCACATGCCTTCAGCCCACAGAAAGGCACTTCCAGAAAATACTGCACTGGGGGTGTGGGGCAGATTTGAGAACATTTTCCACTATCATCAGGAGAAACTGCTCATCTTATGACTATATAAATTCCAGCTTCTGTTTAAACACATGTAGCTCAGAAAGGAATCAACTTGCAACAGTTCCTTTTTACTTTCTGGTTTAAAACACCCTCCACTCTTTTAAAGGCATTTTCTTCAGCAATGAAGATACAAAAAAAAAATTAAATAAAATGCACCAGTGCTTGCATTGACTGAGCTGAGCTACACTGACAGTTACAGTGTTAATATTTGGATAGCCTTTGAGAGAGAGGGTTAAGTGGGAGGACACTAAATAAACACAGTCCCATCTTTAGTATGGCAACTCCTGTATTTTCACAGGACAAATAAGCAAGCACCAAAAAAAAATCAGCTTTTTTAATGTAGAAGGATTAATTTTAAAGAATGTAAGTATTTGACTTTGAAATACAATGGGTGGGAAGGTTTGGAAAGGAATGAATGAAACATCAAATGATGTGATCAGATTCAGCTCAAACACTTCGTCCAAAGTTGAAACAGACTGAGGTCTTTGGAACTGAGATATATCCTGAGTAAGCAGGGGAACATCCTCAGTTTTGTCCCCAGTCGGTTCAGACACATGGAAATTCTTTTTTGAGCTGGGACTGAGAACCCCTGTGCAGGTTCATATTCACTTCTGTCCCAGCAGAGGATGATCTATTTTGATGGCAGCATTGGTCAGGTGGGTCCCAGGGGTTTTTGTTCTCTTTCATGTTTTCTAAAGTAAATGTTAGAAACAAGGGCAGGGGAGGGAGGGAGGAGGGAGAAAAATGAGGTGAAATTTTATGGCTGCCAGGTTGGCACATGCCTAAACCTGAACTAGGGATTGGATATTTTGACCTGAAATTGTAAAAGAGATGAGGATTCCAGAAGCACTAGAAAGCTGCTCCATTATTGTTTCATAAGAATAATCAAAAGTCTACAATATACCTACAAGGATACTTTACCTACTTGAGACAAGCCCCAGAAAATTAAGGTAACAGTGACTGAAAAGAGGATTAACCTATTTAACCATGCTCACAAATAAAGTCTGTGGAGCAGGAAGCAAGGTTGTAGTGAGAAAAACACAGGCAAGACTTTCAGATGGAACAGCTAGACATTAGAAAAAAGGTGTGTAAACCAGGCAAACAACTGAAGCAGATTGATGAGGAGAATGAAGAATTCCCACTCCTGGAGGCTGCAAAACACAAGTTAAACACATCTGTCAGCTAAAAACAGAGCTGACAGCTGATGGTGCCTTGGGGCCATGCATGGCCAGACCACACCTTCAGGTCCCTCTCAGAGACCTCCTCTGCTCCCATGGCTGTTTAATTAGTGCAGTGACAACACAGTTGTGATAGTGTTTACTTTCAGATGTAACACCTTTAAAACTCCTTTCATAGAAAACGGAAGCAAAGGCTTTGTAAACCAAAGGAACATCAAATTGCAATAGGAGGTATAATTGCAAAAGGAAGTATAATTTAAAAAGACAGATGTGTTCAGCAGCTCATTGACTCAGTCCTGCTACAGTGCATGAGATCGAATGTCAGGGCTGTGACTCTCTCACTGACACAATCACACAGTGTCTGTGTGTTACACGTGGGAGTGAAGCACCAAGGAAAGCAGAGATGGGGGCAGAGTGCAGAGCAGCAACACAAACAAGTTGGCCTGGAGCTGTGAAACAGCTGGAGTCAGGAGAAGCCATAGAATCCAGGCAAGAGCCTGTGGGCCCCTGGACAAGGAGGAAAAACAGGCAGAGTTGCCCATCAAGCAAAATTCCCTTTTCCCCTATCTCTCATTTCAGGAGGGGAGGTTAGCCAGCAAGCTACTAAAAAATGTCCAGAGACAGCAACCCTGGGGCCCTCTTCAGATGCACATCCTCTCCTCTCAGCAGCTTGTGAGAGAGAAACCAGAGAGCTGCAAGACATGCCAATGGTGTGCACAGTTCCCACCGAGAGAAATAAAAACCTAAATAATTTAGGTCAAATTGACCCAAAATAGATTAAGAATATTTCCGTTTGCTAGGTTACACAAAAATTGTTCCTCTTGGGTCACTCTGACAGCAGCTGCTGGTGGCCTGAGCGTGCCTGGTGACGTGGAGGATGCGAAGGCAGGTGTCTCACTGCCCATCCGTCACCCACTACAGCATCCTCTTTTCCAATTGCCACAGCACAACGTGGGAGCTGCTGTCCAGCCATGAAGCCCTGCCCCAGGAGGAGATTCACAGGATGATGCAGCCAAAATAAAAATTTCCATGAGGCTCTCGGCAGAAGCTCAGAAAGATTAAACTCAATATTGAACTAAGTTACAGAGTGTTTTGAAATTCCGTTTTATTTTTTGCATGTTTTCCTCAGCTGAAAAACAACGAGACTTTTGTGGGAGGGTTTTTGGTTTGGTTTTTTGCCCTTTTTTTGGTTTTGGTATGGGTTTGTTTGTCTTAACACCTAATCTATGTGGCAAATAAATATTTTAATATAATTTTTAACAGAAAGCCAATTCCCAGATTTGACTAGTTAATGAACAGGAAAAATGACATAGGCATATATCCACTCTAAAAGCAGGAAACAGCGTAAAAGACTCTCAAACTCATGCAAGAAATGGGAAGTCATCCCAGAAAGGAAAGCCAAGTCAGTGATTACCACATAATCAAATCACATAAAGGCAGAAGATCAAATTGCATTCAGTAAACTCAGAGACACTCCTGTAATCCCTAGTGCAGGTTAGTATCCATTTTAGCATAGAAATTTTCTAAAAATAAGCTTCAAGTTCACTGAAATACTCTTAAACACTAGTATATTTTTATAGCTATCAAAAAAATTGGATGATAGTTTTAAACTTCCATGTTTTAAAACATGTCAGCATAAACAGCATTGTGACGTTCCAGCTTTATTGTTTTCAGCAACTATCTGTCAGGTTTCTGGTAGATTTCTTAAAGCATACATCCTTCATATTTCTCCCTGTGAGCTGAGTAGGTTCTTCCCCAATTGAAATATTTTGATGTATCAGCTGGTTCAGTCCCTAGGAAGTGCATGGCAGTTTCATCTGTCTCAGAGGAGCATTGTGTTTTGTGCACTATGGCAGTGATTTCCTTTCAAACCCTTTGTATGGAAAATCATTTCCCCTCCCAGCTCTGCTTTGAGCGTGTTCTGAGGAAAAACACACATTCATTCAGGAGATGACATTTTATCACAGCCACTTCTCACAGTAAACTTACATTTCAAAGCAGTACTCCTACTGTAAAATAGCCTAACAAAAGTACTTCTACTTACTCTTGGGCCGACTCCTCCAATGGGTCCAGATGATCCTACTTCTCCCTAAAAGAAATCAGGACTTCAGTGATCTTGATGACAAGTCTAGTTTTAAAAAAGAAAGCCTGCAGATAACTGTTTGCATTTATTATATCATCCTAAGTTTCATATGTGTTTGTCTGAGTCCAAGTCTGATAGAAACACCTGGGAAGAGCATTTTGCCACTGTTAGCTTTTACTCACTCAATATCTGTCATGGAAACCCACCTCCTTCTAAGCAGCCCATTTAGCTACTTAGAAGTCTAGAGGTCTATCTTCAGAATCACTAATTAAATTATTTCTAATGTTAATTATTTTTAGCCTACCAGACATAAGCTTTTATTTTGATGATGATGAATTAAGAATACTTGATGAATCTATAAGATGAAGAACTGCTCTTCTCCCCTTCCCTTTTAATAAGGTTCTAAGTGTTTACTGAAGAGTATCTAGGACACTGTAATTAAATTGATAGCTTTCTATCTCCATACTGCTAACCCCCCTCCCTCCCATCTCCCCAGTTTAACTAAAATAACCACATCCTACTCTGGACATACATTATCTGAGATTCCACTGAAATAATTAAAATAAACCACATAATGGATGCACAGCCCCATAAGGCTGCTAAAACCTTTTTAAAACACTTGCCAAAATGCAAAAGAAACTTCAAATTTTGCATGACGACACCATACACAACTAACCATTGTTGTCTAACCCTCCTAACCCCTCACAACTTTGAAACATAATCTCTTAATTGGATAATTTTTTCATCTTACCTCAACTCCTTTGGGGCCTTGTGGCCCTGGAGGCCCTCGGTCACCCAGAGCTCCCTAAACATCCAAACAAACACAGTGAGAACTTACATCAACTGACAATCATGTTGGGCTGGTTTCTCTCCTCTTGCAAACCTGGACTAAAACCCAAAACTCAGGTAGCAGACTTAATCTCTTACCACTGTTCATACTATTTTCTTTAGAAAGCCAGGCAAAGATGCAGAAAACCAAGCAAAAAACCTTCTACACAGATTTAGCTGAAGCATTTTTCTTTTTACGTTGTGAGAAGAAAATAAGAAAATGCTTGAACACGATAGAAAAATCCCTCTCTTTTTGAAGATGTAAAGCACACTACCATACTAAGATGAAAGCATCACCAAGGTGCAGATCTTGTATTAGGGTAGTTTTTAGAACAACTTGTGTTGACAACATTGCAAAGGAAAGAAACTACAAAGTGAATTTAAACTTGTCCAAAACTACTTGTGATTTTCAGCCCTCAGTTTTCTATTAGGATTATAATCAGCTTCCCAGAGATAAAGCACCTTAACCTCTCTGCCAACTCAGAGTTTTCAGGAGTGCTCACACCAACACTTTCTAAACTAGGTTAAAAAAATTTTGCAGCGAGCAGTGTCAGAAACCTCGGGCATCCCAATTACAATGGGATAATTGGGAAAAGCACTTGACCTGGCATAGAACAAAAAAAAAAAAGTGTAAACATATTAATGTTCTGGGAAACCTAAGCTTAACAATATCAGATAAAGCAACAAGAACATCTCCCTTTAGGAGAGATATGATTATCCTCTGAAGAAAGCAATGGTGGGAAAGTGCCAGCCTTATTAACTGCATACTAATGAAGCTGAAGTCTAGAAATTGGTCCAGGCATTGGTCCAGTAACAATTTACCCAGCAGGCAAAGTAAAATGGAAGAGAAAAAGGGAACAGGCCATCTCAAAGTAGTGAATTTCATGGAAGAGCCCATCAGTCTGGGAAGGGCTGGGGTGGAGTGCTGCTTGACATACCACCCCAGAAGTGATGGGAGGGCTTTCAGCAGCACTACATAAGTCATTCTTACATGGTTAGTAATGCCATTTTCTCCTTGGCATAACTGTTGTTTTATCCCAGCAGCAGAGCCCCTTAGGAGAGAGGGATTTCAGTGCAATGTAACTGCACAGTGGAAATGGCAGCAGCACTGCTACTGTACACACCCTCCCACTGCACTTAACTGGATCCAGAACAAAGTTCCAGGCTGTAAACTGAGTATTAATACTAAATGACATTTCCATCTCCTCCTTGGGGTTTCAGGCAACAAACAGAAAATGAAGGTAGTCATTACACATGTGCCAAAGCATCTGGAAAAAAGTGGGAGTCAGCAAATGGGGTATCCTGTATCTCACATATGTAACTTCCCAGCTGACCATCCCCTTCCAGAAGAGGTGAAACTCCTAATAATCACTTTATTAAAATGTGTCATACAAACAAACATAAGTTAACAGGGGAAGGAAGCTCTTAGCTTCTTCCATGGTACAACACACACTGCTGGAAAAACTACAGTGGTAGTCAGCATATTCTGACCATCCTTTCCTCTCACTTTTCTTGGTTAGAGACCATAAATACTTGCAAAGAATAACATAGGAAACAAACAAAGTTCTTTCTGAACTTTTAAAAAACATTCTTATTCCCTTTTTTCAAAAAATGTGTTTTGGTTTTTTTTTTAATAAGTGGTGGATCAAGATCAAACACCTTCTTAAATATTGTTTCCAAGCTGAATAATGTTCTGTAGACCAAACTACACAATAAATCCTTTGAACATTAATTTAGAGAGATCAGATTTGCTGATCATTTCACTAATTTTGGGGA
Organism: Drymodes brunneopygia; assembly: GCA_013400955.1. NCBI lineage: Eukaryota > Metazoa > Chordata > Aves > Passeriformes > Petroicidae > Drymodes > Drymodes brunneopygia. The sequence continues at coordinate 530,763 of VZTZ01037513.1, read as the reverse complement.
AATTTACAATCCAAAATTTCTACTGGCATTTGGAGACAGCTCAATAGAGATTAAACTTCCAAGAGGTTGAATTTATCCCACACCAACTGCTAAAAAATAAAGCTTACTCTGCTTTCTTGGTTTTTAAAATGGGTATTGCTTCTGAGGAAGCATAAACAAAAACATGAGGAAAATAGCAGCATAGTGAGAACAGTTTTCTAAAAATAAAAGCTGGAGGAAAATTTTAGAACTGCAGTCAACTCAAGGCAGCTGGGAATCCCAAAAGCCAAACATTTCCAAAGTTATGCAGACCTTCTCCCTCAGTACTGGGAGCAGTATAAGAGTTTTTCCAGTTTGGTAATCCTTCTTTTCAAATGTAAGCCATCAGTTCTCTGTGACTAGGGCAGGCTGTCTAAGCTTTTTGTCTCTAATACCAAATGTGCTGGAGAGCACTGAATCTGGTTCAGCTGTGTAATTTCTGTATGAAAGGAACATGGAGTCTCAAACTTTGTAGTCCACCTCTTAGTAACTTTTTTCTCTGGAATCTGTGAAAAGGCAACAAATCAGTAACGTGTATTAAACATCAGCAGAATTCTAACAAAAACTCCTCGGATAAATGTGCAACAATACGATCTCAGTGAAAAAACTGAGCAGCAGGGCTTAGATCTGTTACATCACTCATGTATAACCTTAAATCTGAACTGCAGTTCAAGAATTGTATTTCTCTTCTGGATTTTCCCTGGACAGAGTCTTTCATCAATACAGTCTTTTTTTGTAAATATCCTGATAGCTCAGAAACCCAAGAGCAACTGCCACTGCAATGGTCAGACAAACTCATTCATGTGAGGCTGCCAACGTTATGCATATAAACAGGTCAGCAAAGCAATAAAGCAGAATTGAAGGTGGATACCTGTCTCTAGAAACACATTTAAACTTCTCCTCAATTTGGCCCATCAGAAAACTAGTTCTCAGCCTTCCTAGTCGATTCATGTCAATTTTGGTAAAAGGTTCCTGACAGTTGAAAGAGAAGAGATACAGAAAATATTGGCTATGGCTTCAGCAACTGAGTTATTTGAGAGGCTCTTAAGAATGGTCACCTTTGGCATGGAGTTATTGTTACAATCTTCTGGGTACAAATAAGAGCATATCTTTAAACTATTTACTGCTCCCCATTCTATGTTTTCTTGAGTAGCCTGCTACAGAATTTCACAACTCTGCTGATAGAAAATGTTGTAATTCCCGTGTCTGTTTATTCATAGACAAACCTGTATGTTTTGCTCTTGGACAAACAATATTGTTGCTCTCGCACACTTCTTTTGCTTCATCAGTTTCTGCCCTCTGATTTGCTCAAAGCTCAAGAAAGGCCTTCATTTTGGTACAATAAACAAACTGTCTCTCAGAATAAAGACATTCAAGTATTATTTCTGCACCTACTCTCACTTGATTAACTCCTTCTGGAATAAAAATGCCCAGAACTGTACTACAGAGATAAAGCCTTCTCATGCTTTGTGCAGTGGCATTAATGAGACATCTTGCCTCATGTGTTCTACAATTTAATTTAATTTCTAACTGCATTATTGTGCTTTTATTTCATAGAGATCTGGCCATGTCTTTGGTCTAAGTTTACAGTAGGGTTTATTATTTTAGTCCTTGCATGAATCAGTCTGAAATAAGTGAAGTGGAATGAAAAAGTGCAGTTTTTTAGATAATCAAAAGATGTTCAACTTTGCCATACTTGTGCCTATTTACCATAGAAAATACAATGTAAGAATAGTCCCAAGGCTGATGGGTGAGGAACTCCATTGGTACTTACCTTTCAACAAGCAGACAATCTTCAGATAATATTCAATCATCTTCCTCTGGGTTCATTTCTGAGCCACCTGCACTTTTTTTTTAGTAGACTCTACCATTTCCAGTTTCACAAAATTTTCCTATATCTGCTTTTATTCAAAGCTTCATTGAAAACTCTATCCATGTGAATTGTTGCCTAAGTTGGGTCTAAAATTTTAGTCTACTAAAGAGCAGAAGCTAAATTATTCTGGCACAGTTCTGTAGATAAATTTTATCCTTTATTGTTAAATCTACTATTTTATCCATAATTTAATCTGGCACGTGTATTTTACACATTTTCCAGATCTTCAACTACCTTTTCTTTTAAAAATTGCTAAAAACAATTTTTAGTACAGGTGGAACTTGAGTAATACAAAGATCTGCATACATTTGGCATGCATTTTAATTGAATACAGATGAAACATATGCTACTTTCTAGCTACACAGCATTTTTTCACACTTATTTTGCCATCACATGCTTCCACCTAACACAGTCATTACTCTCAGAACTGCATGGACAGCATTAAACATTCAAATAACTTCCTCATATAAACACCTGAGGCAAAGTACCTGCACTCTGCCAGTGAGATTATCTTCTCATAATGCCAGTGACCATCTCAGAGCTTTTTCCTCTGAGATTTATCCTATTTACTGTGATTTTTAATAGGTTTTCATATAATCTTACCTTAGGACCTTCAGGGCCATTTAATCCAGGTACACCAATATCTCCTGGAAAGCCCTAAAGAAATCATACAGACAAATGATTTGCAGAGTAGGAATGTGTTCAATGTACTTGTTTTGATTCTGTTCATTCATTTAATAAACCTGAGTCACAGAAACAAGAAATAAATTTGTTCTACCATCCCAAAAAATGTCAAAATTCATTACTTTTTCTTGAAAGGACTTGGATAAGTGACAGATTTTAGGCAGCTTTCATTAAACTCAATTTAGCAGATGTCAGCATGGATTTAATTTCTCTTAGGATAAGACTTTTTATCTGCTAAGCAATGTTTGAAATTAAACCATTGGACTGGTTTGGAGGCACAAAAAATCACCACAAAGCAGCCAGCAGCAGGTCCTGCACTTACAAATACAACTATTTTTTAAAATAAAGTTTAGAGAGCAGCTGAAGCCCTTTAATCCTTGGCCACACTTTAAGGACAAGATCACTGCAAGATTAAGAAAAAGGTAAGAAGCCTTTTGCCTCCAAATCAGCAGGTGATAATCTAGGTCTGGCTGGCTGTAACTGAGGGGCACCAGCAAGCAGCATTATTCAGAACAGGCCTTTGTGTAATAGTTTATAGTATAGGTCAAGGTGTTAGTAAAGAAAAATATGCACAGAAAAGGAATCAACTAAAATTATCACTGAGACCCCCTGGCCTGTAGGCATTGAGTTGGGACACCAGGAGGATGCCTCTGTGCCAGAGGAATTCAGCTACATCTAGATTGCTTTAGAAGAAATTAGTATATTTTAAGAAAAAAAAATGCTGCAGCTAACCTTTATACAATACAGTAGTGATTAAATTTCATAAATACCCAGAGAGGATATGTGATCTTCACATTTGTAGGATAAAATAAAAACATTGGTAATTGACTCTTTAGTTAGCAAACAGCTCGTTCAGTCCCCTGCCAAGATAACACTTGATTTTGCTTTTTTTAATAAACTTTCACATTTCATTAAATTTTGACTGTCTGAAAACAGCAAGACTGCCACTTCCTCTGAGCAAAATATGTATTACTACACCTGAGCAAAGCCACTAGGAAAAACAAGTTTCCTTCTTCATTAAGAGAAAATCATTATAGATTAAAACGTATAAACATCACTCCTTGCATGCATACTTTTTTCAGTAATGCAAACAAAAGCACATACACATTCAGAATAATTTTTTTAAGTCAGGTTTAGCACTTGGATGCTAATGAGTCTAAAATAAAACCACTGCAGAGTAACAATGGTCTGAGTTTTCAGAAGATGGGCAACAACTCTAACACTCAGCATTTCCCAATTCATCACAGTGGTTTCCCTTTGTTTTGCCATAAAGCAGCAATTACAAGTAGAGCTGTGCAACAATTCCAACATGCCTCTAGGTGGCACAGAGAATATTATTTACATGTGACCAAGGCCCTGAGACTCATACCTAAAACTAAACTCATTTGCATCACCCTTGATTCCTAAACAGTTCAAAAGAGGAGGTTTCTTTTTAAATCCTGGCCATTCCTATCTACTGAAATACACTAAAGAGTTAGGTCAATTCATTGGAATTTTTTAGCATTTCCTTTCTTAATTTTAAATTCACTTATTTATAGACCTTAAATAGTTACCAAGGGGTGGGTTGTTTCATAGATCTGTAAATCTGTAAGTTTCTAATGTGTGAACAAGTGCTAAATGCTGACACAGACAATTTCCTCCTGGCAATAAACATTCCAGAAAACAATCTGCCTAGAAAAATATTAATTTAGAAAGATTCTAATGCTTTTATGAAGGAATAGTTCTACTTTATTTATTTATTTGTTTAAATTTTTCTAGAGGGAATTCAGTAAGGACCACGAGATGTAGATGTGGACAAGTACTATTGCAGACAGAACAAACATGGTATTTTGAAATCTTTACATGTCAGGCAAAGTCTTAGGATACAAGAGGGTTACTGGCCTGAGAACATCAACACTAAACAATGCATTTAAAAATTTTAAATCCTCATTTTTATCTTTTCTATGAAGATGGATTAAGACTTTTCTTCTTGAGCACAACCATGAAGAAAAGGCAGATGCTATGGCAATATTAGAACACTGTTTCTAAGATGTCCTCACACTAATAATCCATGGAATAAGTGTAATAATCCAGGACACAAACAGCCACTTAAGACAAGTCCAGAAAAAGAATGAACCAGGAAGGAGCTCTTGAAACACCTCAGCAATGGCACTTGCTATTCAGACTCCTCATAGTGAAGTGGGACACATCTCTACCAATACCTAAATCTGCCATGAGTTATTCAGCAGACAGCTCCCTGGGAAGTTACTTCAGATTAAAAACTCATTATTCTTCCATAAGTGAAAGGCCAGGAGATTAATGTATAGTTTCCAGCTGCAATGTAGTTTTCAGCAGAGACTATTCTAAACAAAACAGCCCTGGATATTATGGCTTCTTCTAAGGAAATTCAGAGTCTTAATTTCCATCAGCCAGAAGCCTGGTAGCTGGTAGGATACAAATTATTTTCAAAATCTTGATACTGATGTGGTCTTTTGCCAGCAAAGCACTTTAGAATCCACTCCATTTAATCAAAAGAGATGTGGCATCAGGAAAACCTGAAGTGCCAACTATCTTAACACAAACGTTCTTTAACCTTGCTGTGGAAGTGTTGCTTTTTGTACTGAACACTTAAATTAAAATATTTATGGCTCTCATTTATCTATATAATGTTTAATTTAAAAAACAGGCAAAGATGACCAAGTTGTAACTATGTTGGGGCTATGTCTCAGTGCCCCAGAGATGAGCAACCTGCCAAAGCTTTTGCTTTTCTTTTGTTTTTCTGTGTGGCTGCTGAAGTGGAAGCAGAGTATCAGAAATATTCAGAAATTACACTCCATTTCCATGGGGAATTCTCTCACATTTGCAGAATCCCACTTCCAACTGTTTTCACATGACATTTACCAGCATTGCTGGCCACCCATCCTCATGCCCTTGGCTGCCCTCAAGGGGATCAGGACAAGCACTGGTGGAAGGGCAGCACAGAGGGAAAACAACTCCAGGGACTGCAGTAGCCCCTTCAGTCACCAGGTTTCCCTGCTCCAATAAGAATTCATTTAATCATACGCTGCAATTGATTTCAATGAGAATGCAGAATAAATTTTCAGAAGTAAGATTGACTGGATGTAGCTACTGAACTTCAACAAGATACCTTATTAGAGATGCATCACTAATTATCATCAAACCACAGAAGGAAGGTTTCTGCAAAAAACTACAATTCTCCAATAAGTGTTTATTATTCTTCTGAAAGGATGCAAACATAGAACTTCGGGAAAGGACCAGATAAAGATTCTGTGCAAAAGCAAGTAGAGAGTATAAGCATTTCTACAACAAAAGTGTTCCTCAGATATATGCCAGAACGTGCAATTAATTCAGCCTTTAAATTATCTTTATTTCTACATTTCCTACAAACCATCTGCGTGCAAGTTATTTAATGCTTTATTGAAACAGAAGGCTATTATCACTGGACACCTGGCATTGCTTGCAAAAACTCAAAAAATCATGTGATAATGCATGTGAAACATGCACTAAAAATAAAGTTTTTGCTAAAACGAACACCTCAAAGCAGCCACCGATTCACTTATAGAATGTGTGTCTTATTTTGACTCTTTACTGTTATTTGAATGCATCTTTTCTTTTGTAAGGCTACTGCCTTGAGCATGAAACACAGCAGCTGAGTCCCACACAAGTACCTGGCTGAAGGAATAAGCTAACGACTTCAGATCAAAATACTGCACAGATGAAAAAAGTTCTATTGAAGAAAATGACTAATGTTCTCTGCTTCAGATGAAACCTATTCATAACACTCTGAAGGCACATCTGAAGGGAACTATCACTCTTATTTTGGGGGGATAATTAAATGTGATTCCTAGAGCCAAACTTAACTATAAGATATTCTAAATACATGTGGAAGCCTGTTAAAGGCTTGTCTAATTTCATTCACATTTACAATAAGCAGTGCATACTTCACTGTACACCATCAACAGAGACATTGTGGGTTAAAACAGTCAGATCAGCACTTTCCAGCTGTCATACCAATAAAACAGCTCTACAGAAATTTCTTATTTTGGCAGTTCATTTTCAGATGCATGCCAAAGCAGCACAGTGAGAACACACTCCAGTAGGTGCTTCCTGAATGTACCCAGTGGTTTGGGAGCAGCAGGCATTCAGGCACGCGACAGAAACATACCCAGAAGAGAATTTGGCTTGACACTGCAGGACTCCTGCACTGACAAGATCCCTTGGCAGCCACCCCTCGTCCGGCCACCCAGAGAGAGAGAGAGAGCTCTGTCCCTGCCTCTGCTCCTGCCATCAGCACTGCAGGGCCCAAATGGACCCTGGCTATGGGTGGGTGGCTTACTGCAGCTCTGATCTGGTGTACCTTGGCTGCACAGCTGCAGAGGAATGATTTAGGAAGCAATTGACTGATGATCTGCACTTAAAACCACAAAACCCCGTGAGGATGACTGGAGTCTGCCTGCCCTGCTCCCACTGCTGTGTGCAGAGATAGTTACAGACTTCAGCTGCTCCAATGCCACAGGCACAGCAGTTTACATGGGAAGAAAATCAGGGATAGGACTACTTATTCTTTACACTGGAAATTAAATACTCAAATGTGTGACTGGAAAGATCAAAGGATCCCCAGTTTCTTATATCACATCTACCCAAAACAAACTTGAACATGGGACTTGATACATTTATAAATCCCACTCTCTTAAGTGTTGGATGAAAGGAGAGAGAAATAGCCGGAAGCAGAGTCTGAGAGGTTCTGCCACTGGGCAGACATAGCCTTGTTCCTCCTGCTCACAGCGAAGTCTAACAAATCCCAATATAGGTTTTGTTTAATTTTTTTTTTAATAAAATCTTTCATAGAAGGCATATGGTATGGATTGTCATGTCTACCAATATTCTCCTTGTAAGACACTAATTCATCACATTCTTCTGTTTCCAGAAATATCAAGGGAACATTTAGTAGAGGATATAATGTGTGTTTTCTACATGGGGTCACAGGAAGCCTGACCATTCAGATAACGAAATAGAAACATGGAAAGCAGCCCTGTCTGACCTGCTGGCCGTCTGGTTTTGGAAGAAGAGACATGATCAGACATATGACAGTAGGCTTTTCTTGTGGAAAAATCTACATTATTTGCTCATACTTCATATAACCAGTTGTGTCTAAATAACTTCTGGCAACAATAACTAGCTTATTTTTATAAGACAATGTAACAGGAGGGCGACACACTCCTCAGGTTTAAGCTGCTTATTTTAAATTCCTTTCATTATAGAACTTCTAGTACCTTCAATTTGTTCAAAATCCCAGTATGCTGCTATCCTACATCTCTTCTGTTTCTATTTTGCCATATGGTGACCATATTTTTACAAAGTAAAACGTGGAAAAACCTCTTTTTGGTTTATTTGGACCTGTGTTGCATGACTGAAGTTAAGAGAAACATTGCTTTGTAGTTTCAAACCTGCCATTTTGCAGACAATTACTCAAAAAAAAAAAGTAGCTGGACACTCAAGTTTTAATTATCTAGCATCACGCACTTTATTTGCCTTCTAATGATGAAGTAATGCTGCACTCCTGAGCAAGGGGAAATGCTGAGCTTTTCAGACAGAATGATTCCCATCCATACCTGCCCTGAGGGTAAGCAGCCCAGCACAGAGATCTTTTCCCCAGACACAAAGGAGCAGCGTGTCTGTGCTGGAATAAGGAGCTGTGCAGGACTACCAGCAGAGGCAGCAGGGGCAGCAGGACACAGGCTACAAGACCAGCAATTTGGGATTCACCTGCCTCAGGTCTCCCCTGCTGGAAGCTATGCAAAGAGATCATGCAGGGGCCTCTTTTGTTAATAATGAAGAGGCTCGAAAAATCTAAAATCCTGCGGCACAAAGGGTGGCAGCTGTGGACAACAGGCACAGGCTTTGTGTCTTCTGCACGCCCTTTGGCTTATTCTGACATGACCACCTTGTGTTGCCACAATGCACTTTCCAGTCAGTTTGCTCTCAGCTTTTGCCTAATAAGAAAGGTAGGAATATAGAGCCTTGATTTGAGGAGATATGCTCATGTGAAGGCAGAAAAAAAGATCATTGCTAATATATGTCTTCCATTCATATTTTTTTTTTAAAAGGAAAACCCCCCAAAAAACAAACCCCACCACAAACCAAACAAAACCCAAAATACATTCATTGCAGGAGGCTGAAAAGAAAGAACAATCCACAATTTCTGCTTTCATCTCTCCAGCAAATACATGTGTCTGTGTATAAACATGTCTTTCTGGTACCGACCACAGCATTTTTCCTTAAAGCCTGTGGTATAAATGCAAAAAAAGCACCAAAATGGGACAACTTGGAGACTGACAGTTTCTGTGGAGACTTCCATAGCACTAAGGGGTTCTTAGGAAACTTCACTTCTAGATTCAACTGCTTGGCAATGCTTCCCGGATAACTGGTGTTTATTTTCTTTGTGTTTCTTGTAAGCCATAAATACGCAACCAGGCTGGAAAATGGAAAATCCCATTTGTAAACATGTTGTGGTATTTACAAATGGAAGTGTGCCTGAGAAACCACGAGTCTCATTCCAGGTGTACCCCATAATAACAGGATTCAAGAGACAGAAAATCCTAATCACATAAGCAAATGAAAAACTACTTTGTAGCTAAAGATCCTATACATTAATATTTTGCAGAAAAAAATATGAGCTGGAATCTTTGTGCTTTATGGAGGAGAACAAATTCATCAAATATGACTGAATAAAAAGATTTTCCTAAATCAAGTAAGAAAACAGTACTTTATGAAGCAAACTCATTTACCTCTTATTCTCATAATTTAGAGCTGGCATTCAATTTACCACTATCAACCAATTTCTTACCTCAAGTCCCTGAGGACCCAATGGTCCACGTGGTCCAGGTTCTCCAATTTTCCCCTTGAAAAGAATCCAAACAGTTAAGATTTCTGATGATAATTTATTTTTAGCAACAGATTGCCACAAAGATTTTAAAAACATTTATTAACAAAAAGGCCAACAGAAATGTTGAGATGACTTTTTCACTAAATAGGAAATTTTATAGCTGCCTCTCTTTAGACACTATTAAAACTAGTTTTTCGTATCTCTTTGAAGTCACAACAAAAAAACTCAAATTAGTTTAAGACAGAAAATTGGGAGTTTGGGGGAAAAATATAAAATTGAAATAAAAGCTGTTTTCACTATAAAAACCACATATTATTTAAAGGTCCAGAAAGTAACTGTTATGGATATGGTTTACACACTTACTTGTGTATTTTAAGTATCCAATCTTAGCCAAAGAAATGGCAGTTTTGTGATGAATTACAGTAAAATTGGTCCTATCCATATGTTATAGTGACTGCATTAAATACAAATTTCAACCCATCTAAAAATGAGCCAAAATATTACTCTAATTATATCTGCTCTTCCTCATTTTCACAAGCTTTCTGCCACCACAACTAGATGTTACTTGAGTAAAATTAAGGTCTGACCAGGGAAACATTTCTCTAATTTTAAGGTGAATTATTTCATAGTAAATTTATTTTAAAAAGTTAAATTTCTATTACCTGCAGGACCTGAGGTCTCATAGCTTAATTTAACATAAGTCACAAGGTTGGTCACATTCAGCTTGTGCTTAAAATTCACAACTCTTTCAGGAATAGGCTGATTCACATGCTTATCTTAAAATGAAAATTCTTGTACCTTTCAAAGCAAAAAAATATGATTTTTCCCATGTAAGCTTAAGCAAATTTGCACAAGTTTATTGCAGGACTAGTGTTTATATGATAAAGTTTTATGGGGCAATGAAAGTGTTTTTTATTGAGCTTAAGGGCCTATGACATTCATGAGGTCTAAGTACGTTTACCAGTTATTGGCTTGATTGCACATGAGAAAATTGACACTGGAGTGAGTATTGGCAGCTTTTAAGTATGTATTGAAAAGAGACAGATATTAGTGCTAAGAATAGGTGAGGAAAAGCCAGGTAATCCTGTGCAGTGTGCCTTTTCTGCCTCAACATTTACAGACCAAGCAGAAGTGGCAGCAGTGCACAGATGCCTTTAAAGCTGCCAAAAATCAGCAAATACAGGAATTCATGACTACTCCCATCTCTGTGAGTAATGACTGGCTGTTATTAATGAGATCTCACACATTCCCTCCAAGTCCAGCTAGTCCAAATGGTCATCCTGAAGTTCCCAAAGCTCTCAATATTTGTTTCAAATATTACCTGCATATCCATTCCCCCACACGGTGATTGCCACAGAATATCTGATATCCCAAGCACTATATTAAATCTGGCACATATACTGATCTTTGTAATAAAGTATCACATTTTAGGATCTGACTCACTCATTAACACCAGCCACTAGAAAAAAAAGCAGCTTAGACCTTATTCTTTGTGCATTTTCAATTAGGTCACTTCTGGGGGATTACATCCACTGTGAACATAACCACACAAAAGTATCAAATATCAACTGCAGTATAAAATATCAAGTATCAACAACATACAGTGATATATTGAGAGCAAAATTTGATGTGTGAACTTACTGGGGGTCCTGCTTTTCCCCTGATCCCTGGGGGTCCTGGTAAACCAAGAGCACCCTGAAAAAAGAAAGCTATTAAATACACATGAAAATGAAACTGTTGTGTTATGTTGGAAGCAATAAATTGCTGTTTTTTGACACCTGAAACAGGCGTCAAGAGAATTCTGCAGGATGAAAACTAACTTCTAACATTCACCTTTCATCAAAAGAATTCTCACAGGATATGCTATTTCAGTGACTTCTGATGTACTAGCCAAACAGGAAAGAAGATCCTTATTTATCTCAGTTTGATGATGTGAAGGAGCATGCCAGACCATGTGCTGCTGCTAAACACAGTAAGGTCCAGGTGAGCTGCAGATGAACCTCAAGGGTCAAGGGAAAAAGTACCTTTTACAACAGTTCCTCAGCAAGACTGAGATCACACATAATCCTTGTTTGATGCATCTCTACACACACAGCTGCCAAAATTCTGCCTGTGCCCTTTACTTGTCTTTGTGCACACTTTCCATAACTGAGTTTTAATTAGCAGAGAATTTCTTAAAAAGATGTTAATTCAGTGATATCTAAAAAGTTTTACTACTGCATTCTACTTTTATGCAACTGACCTGCTGCATTTTAAGAGACTCATAAGCTTGATGAAGTTGCTGAAATCCGATAATTTTGTAAAACAATACAATTATAACTTACCTTGTCTCCCGGGTACCCCTGATCTCCTGGCTCTCCTGCAAGGCCATGTTCACCCTAAACAACATATAATTTTATACAGACATATGTATGTGGCTTTTCAGAAATAGAGAGTGAGAAAGATTAATTTAATATTCACTATTCAAAATTAACACAGATCTTTGACAATGCACGATGTTGCACTGAAATACCTCTTCCAGAAACCTCTACAGACACAAACTTGGATATTTTTATGTTCAGTAGCTACTGTTCTGTTTAGAAAAAAAAGCTTGTCTAAAGTACCAGATCATAAGTCTGACATAATTTTAAAAAATAAAAGTCAGAAGACAAAAGAAATCAAAAGGAAAAAGGGAAGGCTTTGCCAAGTACGTTATGCTCAAGATTTAATGAAGGTAGTCTTAAAGAGCTATATGTCTCCAAGATAAAGAAAATATTGAAATCACCTTATCACCTTTCATTCCAGGCTGTCCCACACTCCCTGGGAAACCCTGTTAAAATAAAGAAAACATAAATCCAATGTTTGACTATAATTTGGAAAGCAGGATAGGCACCAGGGTGTGGGATGATTAATTACCGTACCATGGGCCCTGGAATTCCTGATGGTCCACTCGGTCCTGCTGGCCCCATGTCTCCCTGTCAAACAGCAAGAAAGGTGATTGCATTTGGTGAAATGGGGTAACTTACAGACTCCTAACAGAATGTGGCATTTTTTGCACCACATATTCAAAATCATTTTAGGTTAATTTCTTAGGGGGAAAAAGAAAAGTATCCATATCATAAGTACTCCACATTTACACATTTACATTTACATCCCACATCATCAGCAGAAACATGAGAAACAAAACTTCCTCTTCTCCTGTAGATTATAAATTTAAGGGAAGATCACAGTGCATTAGGCACTGCAAATTAAGGAAACTTTCTTTTGTACTGCAGCTGCACATTCAGTGGCCATTGCTGCTGTCCTTGGGGTTATGTAACGGCCCTTCTCTGTAGGCATCAAATTTGGCTTAAAGAAATAATTCTATGATGAGTAGGGTCACAAGAAGTGGCCTTTTTATGGTCCTTTTACTTGATTTCTCATCTATCAGTGACTTCTATGAGTTAAAAAAGAGAAAAAAGAAAAAAGAAAAAGAGATGTGACTCTAAACATCAAGTGTGCAGAATCAAACCTACATTCTAATGGGCATGCCAACCTTTTCTGTTCTAATGCATCTTCAGAGTCCTTACTACAACTCTTCTTCCTGGGATTTATTTAGCCAGTTTCATGACACAAGAAAAGAAGTCACAAAAATTAAGAATCCTAAGATTGGCACAGCAACAAAAATAATATTAATGAAAAAGCATAAGCTAAATGTAAGATGTGACTTAAAATAGCTAAAGCTATATTACAAAGGAAGAAGTCTATCTACCTTCTGCCTATTCAACCTCTGGGGGAAAAACCCCCAAAAGGCAATCTTATATCACTCTGGCTATGCAAGAATTTAGCAACACATATGAATAAAGAAATCTTTGGCCACTTGCTGAGAGTGATATGGAAAAGATGAGATGGACATCTATGCATTTCCAGTGGAGCTCACATTCATTATTCTCTGGGGACTCTTTCAGCAATGTTAGCAATCCCATTCTTCACAGCCACCAACAGATTTATGGCCCAGTGAAGAAAAAGCAAGACTGATCATTAAGTGTCTTAAAGTTGCTTGGTAGAGCTCCCAAGAAAATTCTCACTCTACATTGCTTTAGCTTTCAATGACTGCTCAAAGGATATATTCTGTCCTGCTAGCTGATCAAATAAATTGTTTACACTCCTGTCTCTGAGTTGTACTAGGTACTCTAGTTCAGGAAGACATTTATGCATTAATGATACAGAATGTAGAAGTGCACACTTATGGTAACAATAGCATTGGAAAATCACAGAGGGATACTGAGCTGGGCGATTTAGCTTACAAGAGCAACAGGAAGAAATTCCAAAACAGCTTTACAACATTCAGGTTCATTAAACACCTGTCACAGTCTCCAGTGGGTTTTTTAAAAGGAAAAAAATTTAAAAGAATTAAAAAGAAAAACTAATTCAGTTATCTAGCCGTAAATTTTCTGAAACTCTTCATCTTATTAAAACTCATGGCCTTGCTAAGTCTTGAAAGACTGACTGTTCAGCCAGCCAAAACTCTGAACTTGGCAACAGCTTTGTATATTGAAAAAAATCATGGACGGAAGGAATTACTGGACTCAGCTTGCTGATGCTGCTCATTTTGCCATTGTTCTCATGAACAAAGACAAAAAATATAACTATGGACATGGCACACAGCTGGGCTGGACAAGCTACTTGAATTAATGTTCTTGGTTTCTGCAAGAAAAATACATTTAATCTCATGTTCAATACTGCATTGCGTAGCAGTGTAATGTGTTAGGATTGACTAAGTATTTTAAAGCAAACACTGAGGACTGTAGCTCTTTGCTCAGTTTTGGATGAGCACTAGCATGCGCCTGGAGAAGAGAAAGCTGAGGCTGGGGAGCACAGACCTCTCTGGAGAGCAGGAGTGGCTGAGGAACAGGGCTGCACCACACAGGCTGTGCTTGGGGCTGCTGGGGTCACCTGAGACTGCCCCAGGGTCTTGGGGAAATTCTGCTAAAGGCCAAAGAGTGCAATGGTCCCTTGTAAAGAAACTCTGGAACAAAGCACAGCTCTTTTTATCTGACACTGAAAGAGGAAACCAGAGTAACCAATGCAATGTTTCTGGAACCATGTGAAAGAGTCCCACATATAAACAAGAGAAGGCCACTCAAATGGAGCTCACACTCTAAACAATTGTTAATTTCATGCTGTTCGAAATCTAAATATGCCACCAACTTTTTTTTTTTCCAAGAAACAGCTCTCATTATGGGTGTATTTCATCTATGTACAAGTGGCAAAAGCTTTGGACTGGTTATTGAAAATTATTTCTCTATTTCAAAAAAAACTATTGACAATCTCTCTGGAAGTGATTGCAGCTCAGCAAGAAGGCACATGCAGCTTCACCCTGCAAACATTTATGCTCACGAACTCTAGGCAGGGCAAAACTGCTAAGTTTTAGTCAAAACAATCAGTAACAGTATCATTTTAGAAGTGACATATGATAGGCTTTTTAAAAAACCTCAGATACATTTGTACAATTATGAAAGCCTTCGAGATTAAATTCCAAAGACAGTCCTGTAAGCGAGAAAAGCAAACCATGGCTCTAAGCAAACTCTCAAGAGTGCAAGCTGCAGTCCCACGAGTGCGTCAATGCCTGACTGTGTCAACTGACAAGAACACAGAAAATCATGTTTGCATGATGAAGGCTGGAAGCTACAGAGGTTTCTTGACCAAGCTTTTGTTTTCACTATAGCAATGCCATAACAATCCTAATCAGGCAGCAAGGGATGACTTACAGGAGGTTTTTTTTGTTGTTGTTGTACTCATATAATCAGAAAGAGTAACAACTGAACTCAACTCTTGCACTTCAAAGGAAAAGTGAGATGACCATCAGTGTAAAGTAACAAACTTATCAAGATTGTTTCAGATCTGCAGATATCAAAAAAACGCACAAAGCAAACACTGGAGACAATCATGGCTTTCTTAATTCAAGTGTAAACATGCTATCTTTCCCTTGTAAAGAATGTGGCTGTGTAGCCAGATATCACAGAGACAACATCAAGAATCAGAGGTCCTCTATGAGTAAACTCATAAATTAAATAAAACAAGGATGTGAGACTACTCAGTATGAAAGTCTTTCCCACCTCCTGTAGGACTCACAGAGCTCCTCTGGCACAACTGACAGATACAACTACTGTGTGCAACTCCACAGTGAGCATCACAGCCTTATTCTATAAATATTTTAAAATTTTATAAGATACTGTATATATGATAAAGTAATTTTACTTAGAAATTAATTCTGCTTTTAATTTGGTAGCAGCATTTAGGAACCAATGAGGGCTGTTGTTGTCGAAGTGTTTGAGACCATTGCACTCTTCACACTGGCTTTAGTGCTATAAAGTAGCAAACTTGGTTATTTCAAATAAAAAAGCCAAACACACAGGATCAGAAACAAGCATACAAATCCACACCAAGTACACACATGCTCCATGCTGCCAACATGATACCAGATTTGTAGAGTGATATTATTTAAAATCATGACTATCGAAAAAAAAAATCTGTTTACATCCTTGAATTTTCATAATGGTTTTTATTATTTCACAAACACACAAGACAAATGCTGTAATGCAGCCATATCAAAGTAAGTAATATAAGTATACTCACTCTTAGTCCTGGAAATCCAGGAGGACCAACACCACCAACAATTCCCTTTAAAGAAAGTTAGATTAATCTTACATTACCTGAATTTTACCATTTAAAAAAAAATCCCAGTGATAAGATAAAAGTGATCTACAAAGCAAGTCAGTTGTGATTTTTACAGAGTTTCCAAACAGTGACATCTTATCACTGTGCAGAGAAATATGCTTAGTAAAATCCCTTGATTGAGGAATTAGATCACCAGATAATTTGCATCATGGAAACATTTCTGCTGTTAATGTAGGAATATGAGATTTTTTTTACCATGATACTTAAAGGAAGAAAAAAAATTTGAGGGTGAAAAATTTATTAAGATTCCTTTGAAAAATAAATAAGACCATCTCAGCTCACAGAAAGACCTCTGGAAATCAAAGGCTACATTCTCTTTATGAAAAATTATTTCTTGATACAAACTATGGTATTTGTACTTCATACACAACTTAAAAATTCAGTAGTACTCCACTACTGCCTCTGCCACAGTTTAACTCAGAAGAGGTTAAAACATTGCCAAAAAACAGTTGCTAAGTCTCTTTGCCCTATGTGAAACAGGCATTGCAGCCCTCCAGGTCACCAATTCTCATGCACCCCCAGGGAAGGGGAAGTTTTGTGCAACCAAATCTAAACCCATTCTGAAAGTTTCCAGCTGGGTGTGGCTGCTGGACATGGCACAGGGGACACCTTCGTGCTCTCCCCCCTCCTTGGGTGCCTACACACTTCCTCCAACCTGCTCTAAACTATCCACAGGTGAAGCTGAACACTCCAGCAACATCCTCCAAGGCAGACTGAGATCCTCAGAGGATTGAGAGGGTGCTGTGGAAATGAGGGATGGCATTAGTCAGTTAAGCAGAAGAAATCAGGCACGGAGACAAATGCCATTAGTGTCAAGTCAGCACACGGGAAGAAACGTCTTCCCTTCAAGTTCCTGCTGCCACAGGCCTCCCAGGCAGCCCCTGGTCTCCAGTGCCAGCTCACAGAGAGGCTCTGTAAATATGCCATTAGCACTGCAGCCCCCTGCAGCTGCAGCACTGGCCCCTTGCCTGAACAAGCCCTGCAGGGTGAGCTTTGGGGGAGGAGGGGACAGGGGTTGCTGCCTGTCGAGGAAGGCAGGAAGATCAGCAGCTGTCTTGGCAGATTAAATGGAACTTGTTTGCAAATGCTTGCTTTAAAACAGGCTTCTTTGTAATGTGCAAGTCTGTAATTTCAGATCCAGCTTTCTGAGCTTGTTTCTATTAAAGTACTGTTCTGCATATCTGGTGGAAAGACAGTATCTGCTTTATCAGGGATGGAGGGAGACTTGGGAGTATGAGGAGGGGAAGGAAGAACTCACCTTTTAATATCATTTGCAAAGCAGTTGGTGACACTCAGCCCCTCAGTGAGTTTTTAAGATGAAAACAATATTGACATCACCTGACATTCCAAGAAGGGAAGCTTTGCCTTAGGGACCAGAAATGCGTAAGAATTTTTTTCCTGTGTTCCAAAATGTTGACACCGAACATTGATAACCCACCAGCAAAATTCATGTAAGCTTTCTAAAAGAAGTTTCTAAGATGGCTGTCAAGGCAGAGACAAAAAAGAGAGAAACTCTGTCCAGCTGATGACTCTGTTCCATATCAGGAAAATCTTTAGACACAAATTGATAGCAGTTTCCAAAGGAGCATCCAACAATACAAGATGATTTCAATCGGCTGCTTTTTTACCCAGCACTTATTGCTGTTCTCTTCTCTTGCCCAAAGCCTTTCACTGGTTTCTGACACCGAAGGAAACCTGAGTTTGGAGTCTGCAGCCAGAGTTTCCCTACAAATAGAGCAGGGCAGCAAAGCTCCTTTGAGGGCAGGCTGTGAAGTGACGTGACTGTGCCACAGGTTGGACACCACTCAAAGGGCACTTCAGCCTGCACACTCTGCCAAGGACAAAGCTGTTATCACACTGATTACAATGCACTAAATGACATGCTAGCACAACTGTGCTCAGTAGCAGTTCAAAGGATGAAATCAACTATCAAATGCACAAGCACACAAGAGCTGGGGTTTTACATGCAGGCAGAATCCTATTTTGTTAAGGTGATCTTAGAATAACGGTTTAAATAAACAGCACAAAGTCATATTTAATGCAAGAATTTTTGAAGACAGAACATCCATCAGTAATGCAATGAGGACAGCAAGAGATCTGATTCTCAAGGTAGTCAGCACATGCAGCAGTGGAAAATGTGTTCTCTTGGCAGCTTTCTGAATGTTTTCTTCCTTTTTTTTATACTTATTATAGTAGTTTCCTAGTAATATCCATGGAAAAGTTAACAGTCAAAAATTTTCCTGTGGACTTCAAGAAATTTCCTTTGAGGCAAAGGTCTCCTTCAGTTTTGGAGGGGAATTCATATTGAGTATTACAAATTTTATCATGTTCATCAACACACAATTCAGTACTTACAGGACTTCCATCTGGACCAGGGGGACCTCTATTTCCAAAGTCACCTGGAAAACCCTAAAGCAGAATAGAAAATAGCTGTTCTTCATTATTCAAGACATGAAAGGTGGTCTGAACACTGAATTCCTATAGGTATGGGGGTAAATCATAAATAGATTCAGGGAGTGTGACGGAGGAATTTGAAAAGCAAAAAGTTGCAACTACACAGTTCAAATAAACAGAATAGTGATATTTGTTTGTCTCCTAAAATCATAAACCCAAAATGATACAACTATACACAATGTAAGCATATAGAAAAATCAGACAACTGAATTACTTTAAGAGCAATATTAGACAAGTATTACTTGAATTGTCTTCTTGGAGCCTGTTTTCCTATTTATTAACACAATTTCTTTTTCCTGTTAGCTTCAACATTCAGTAAAACATCTGTCCTTCTTTCCTTAACTCATCCCCAAATATTAATGACTGGAATCTCAGTATGAGATCTCACATTCATTAGAAATCAAAATTTTCATCTTTGTGGCACAACATCTTTCTAACCAATGTGAACACTTGCCTTAGTCTGCATCTAGAGACTGAATCAATAACTCAAGACATAGTAAAGTCTCATTTATTTCATGAGACTTCAGCAACTAGATTATCAGAACAGGAAAGAAATCTGATTTGCCAAGTCAGGCATTGAAGCTTAAAAGAGAATTTCCACTTCTTGCTTCAGAAAGAAAATGGAATGGAATTCCACCACTATACTGGCTCCAATCTTCCTTCCTTCCTGTTAGGGTTTTGAAAATTGCTTTATTTCTTTGCAGAACCAACATAAGTTGCTGGGGAAAAGTGATTTGATTTTTTGTTTGGGTTTTTTAGTGGGGGTAGGGGTGGGAGGTTGGTGAGAGGGGTTTTTTAGTGAATTTTTATCAGTTTAGTATTGCTAGGCAGATCTCACTATTTTACTGGAAAAGACATGTAGCTAACTAGAAACTCATGCTATTAGTTCAAAGCAGTACCATGAAATATTTTCATGATTGCTATCACTGTATGAAATTAGCAGAATGGAGGTAGTACAGATCTACTGAGAAGTCAAAATTGTTTTCAACCACAGTATAAGGTCTATATAAGAGTTAACCAGAAAATTTACAAAATGCTAAGCTGGAAAGGGATTCTATCTGGAAAAATCCATGGCACTCAAACCAAAGAGACTTTTCTTGGAACTGAAAAATCTTACACAGTATTATTAGAGTACTGAGATAACAGAGATGCACTGACCTCAAGACATCAGCCACAAAGAACCTGAGCATTACTAATCCATCTCCATGGGAAAAAGGAGCAAATTCAATCCTTACAATAATTTTTATGTGAAATTCCCTTCTTTGTCTTTTCACTGTTTCAATACCTTTTCACCCCTCCATGTGTATCAGGAACAGGACTTTGAGGCATTAACCTTTCACCTCTGTAAGACCATGTTCAAACCTGCTGCAGGTCAAAGGTAAAATTCATTTGGCCTTTTTAAACTGCTTTGTTTGGAGGGCATCCACACAGCTGTCCAGCTCAGGACTTGCCACTGCAGTGTTTTTCCTTAATGGAATGGGGGATATACATCATCATACAATATTATTGCAACAGTAGGCAGGAAGACAATATAAAATTGTGTCAGGGAGATGGAAAAATCATATAATAAATCAAAGTAGTTAAAGCACCGCTTAAGCCATATTTGGCTTTAGTAACAAGCCAAACTTTTACAAAAATGAAGGCAACATTTCATGCACATATATACATGCATGCACACTGCCAAAATATGCTGAAACAATTTAATAGCTATTAATTCTTATCATCATGCATGATAATGTGAAGTAATCTGAGACAGCCTTTTGTAGCATCTTTTGGGTTCATTTTAGGTGGTGATCTTTTGTGCTCTCTCCTGTTAATTCAGAAAAGCTAAACATAGGAATTTCTCTCACAACAATGAATTTTTTGTTCAGGATCTGATCACAGAACTCACAAATAAGAATCTATAGCCATAATTGTAAGATCTGACAAAATAGGTCTTCATACTGTTGCTGCCTTATCATTTAAAAAGTAGAGGTTCTTAGGGTAATGGTCAATAAAGCAGAGTTAATTGCTTCTCAAGATTGCCACTGGTCATTTTGTTTTCCCAGCTCTGAAAAGTGTAAAATTTTACACATGCAAAATGGATATTTGAGCATGACTATGTTGTTAAAAGCCACCACCTAAGAGGATGAAGCCAAAGATTAATTTATGATCCTTTCCTAAACAACATATTTTGGTTGTACTGCCTACCATTGGTAGATATTGGAAGAGGCAGAATTGTCATAACACACTTGTATATTTTTTTGAAATTCATAAATGAGGCCTCATAGTGGAAATGAGGGATGCAATGGGACAGTTTTACCAACCACACAGAATCACAGATGCTGGTCGCAAATGATACAGCACAATCCCAGCATAGCAAGAGTTACAAAAGTGACAGATCAACCACAGTCATCATAATCACATTCTCAACAGCATGTGCTTTTAAACAGATACTGAAAAATCTTAGTAAGTAGAACAATGAAAACAAAATGAACAGTCACAAAAGTCTAAAACTGGAAGCAATATAATAATACTACTGTGCAATAACTGTTTTATTAAATCAATATTATCATTTAACACTATTATTAAGTATACAAAGGATGACTATTCATAACTAACATAAAACAGAACCTGAACTGGTTTTACAGTAACAATGGACTTGATTACTAAATTCTTGGTAAAATTAATAGGTCTGTTCTGACACATTGACAAATGGTTTTAACTAACCACAGATAGAAGAAAATGATGTAAAAATCTTCCCCCAAATAAAAACCAAATGCATCATGCTAACAGGACAGAAAATGCATCAAAAATACTGCAGAACTAGCCAAATTTCATATTATGATGATACAACAGAAAGAAATTAAACACATATACTTCTATAATGAAATATTTTCTTAAAATGAATGCAAAACCAATCCAAAATGAAAATAAATCCTCACTCTATAGATTCAGGTAGTTGAATATTTTGTTCCGTTTCAAATATGCCAGAAATGTTACAAATATGAACAACTGTTCAATAAACCCACTAAGTAGCAGCATTTTGTCAATTATAAATTGCTACAATCCCTTGTGCGATTCACTTTTTCTATACTTTAAAATTACTTTCCAAAAATGACATTATATTTGGGATCTGATTTCTTTCAAAAAGATCTCGACAGTCAGACAGGGTTTTTATTTTCTCAAGTACTATTAGGGGCAGTTTTGTTCAAAGAAATAAGTTGCATCCCAGAACAAAAGATGAGGACCCTGACTCAGGCACTGTAGAATTCCCATGCCAAATTTCTTCTAGTGACAGTGCCCTGCCCCAAAGCATTGTTAACTCCAGGGCACTGTGCCAAATGACTTTGTCATTACAGCTATCATTGTCTGGGGGTTAAAATAACACATCTTCTCTGAGCTTGTGATCCAGCAAAGTACTTCAGTCCAGGTTCCCATGTGATTGCTCTCCTGGTTGGGCCCCACATTAGTAGCCTTTAGTCAAATAAGTACTTTATAGATCATAGAAAGGAATTGGAATGAACCTTGGGATTGAGGAAATTGCAACATTACAAAGAAATCAATACTGAATGAAGGCAATCAGAGACATTATGCAGAGGTGATTTTGGTGCTCTGTCACCTATGTGAATCCTCTCTGAGTGGATTTATATAAATAAAAGTCCTTACAGAACATAGTCTGGCACTGACAGAAGCTCTGCTCTTACTGCAAATGGAAATAACTGCTTACCACAGCACACACAGCACCAACTGACTGCTATGGGCTGGGACAAACACTTCTCAAACCCCTACCCTGGCAGTCAGAGCCCTCCGTGAAACCTGCCCTAGAGACTGACAGTGGAAGGCAAGATGTGCTCAGTGCACTCTGCTGTCACCTCCATTTCCTATTTCACACTGAACACAAGCCTTTGATTCTCATCCAGGTTCCCCTCCTTAAATGCTGCAGGTGACTCACTGGCACAAGACACTGCCAACTGCTGCAAGGGACTGATGGCACAGAGCCCTTCTTGCCCCACACTCAGATGCAAAAAGTGGCATTTCACCCAAATGATAAGCAAACTACAACATGGTCTGATGGCAGCATCAGAAAGAGCAGTCTATAGACTTAAGGTCACTTTGCCTTCCTTTATACCAAAGCATTTCTTGTACGCCAGTGACTTTTTTTGGCCGGTGTTACATCACACAGAAAACAAAACACAATTAAACAGAATCCTCTACAGTTTTCACAGCAAACATCAAGGGCCAAACCATGATAATCATACTACTGCTGGACAAATTTGTTCAACGTGGTAGATGAAAATCATCTGAACTGCTGAGCACAACTGACTGCACAACTGGGGAACCCTACGGTGTCTTCCAATCTCAAACCACAGGAAAGTTAAAACTGGAAACTCCTGGATAGCTTCAAAGACCTAAAATAATATGGTTGCAACAGAAAACAAAACATTTGGCATTGAAGACACACCACAGGAAATATGTAAACCTTGATAATGTATACTTGGCAGATTTATGTTTATTCTCAGCTGTAGAAATATATGTTAAGTAGAGGACAGCTTTAATTTACTTCATCCAGAAATATCAGACATTAGAAGAAGCTGATTTTCATCCAAACCAACACCAGACTTATAAAACTTGCATCATATCTGCACCTTGTGCTAACACCAATTTTACAGAATATATTTGTGTTTTTCTGTCACCTTCTAACCCTCCTCCTAGCTGATAACAATAACCTGACACAAGGCTCATAGTGATAACTCTTCCACAGTTTGAAACATCTAATCCTTACAACCTGCACAGAATCTGCACTTCTGGAAAGTACTAATTGAAAGCAATAGAAAGCCATTCATGGACAAAAACAAAACTAACACTTCTCAGTGGATTAAAGTTACAGAGTTGATTCCAGGTGGATTTACATTGGCAGCAGGAATTGTAACAAGTAATAGAATCTTTACCTCTCTCCCTTTAGGACCTCGTTTTCCACGGAGGCCTGGGATACCCTGAGAAAGAAATAACCCATATTAAGAAGATTTTCTCTTCTTCAATACTTAAATTCAAGTAACTAAACCTGCATTTGATTGGAAAAATGCAGTGTGAGAAGCACCATTTAAAAAAAATTTTAAAAAGGATTAGAGCAAAATATAATAAGAAAATGTCCTAGAGCAGAAACACAAACTTTGCTTGTCTTTACTGTGGCAATATCAGAACAGCTGTGAAAAAGGGCCTTGTCCTGTTTCCATCAAAGTACATCTCCAGACAGCCTTTGTGCTCAAGTGCAATAAGAAAAAGCTCAAGCACAGAGTGATAGAGATTGACACTTCCATGGCTGGTTCTACTGCAAAGACCATCCAACAAGAGACAAATATTAATTGTTGACAAAAAGAAATTGCTTGAATGAAAAATATTCACTCACATTTGGCTCAAGAAAAAAAAAAACTACCCCTGGTCCTTGCAGCTGTATATTAAAGTAAAATAATAGTTTACAGATGTTCCCCATTTTACTTTAGCACCTGGGCATTTCATTGATTAGAATAATTTGATATGACCTATTAATCTTCTTTTCTTCACATCAGTTTTGCTTTTAGCCAAAAAATACTTAAATTAATCACTAAACCTTGCACATTTGCCCCCATTCTAACATATATTACATCACCACACAAACATCAACATTTCATTGATGTTCCATTAGGCCTACCCTTTCTCCTTCAGGTCCTGGTTGTCCTGCCACACCTGGAGGTCCAATGAAACCCTAAAAATGTAAGAACAATGCTTGATTTCAAGGCTGCTTGTCCCTTAAGTATTGGCCAGCTATGTGTTCCTGACACAGGGATTAAATTCAGGTGCATTTGAAACTACTGGTGAAGATCTGGGAACTTAAATGTGACTAGGATTTACTCTCCAACCAACAGCAAAAACAATTTCCTGTTACAAGGGTACAGAATCAGTTAATAAAGAAGTACTAAGAAAGTGTTCTCATTATGACAAGGTTCCATCTGATGTATTATTTATTAGAATAGATGAAAGAAGCAACTTTTTTCTTAAGTTAATCTTATTCACGAACTCCATCAGAAAAGAAGTTCTCATCTTTAATAACACTGTGTGATCACCACTATATGTAAGAGTTTTTACAAGAAAATGTTTATGTTAATATAAGCAGAATGTTTTCTTTATAGTTCAGTCACAATGCATTTCTCTCCCATCATTCCTCAGTTGTATGGAGAAATGGATCCTGCACTACCAGATTTAAACTGAGATTGGAATAAAAATATTAAATTAGTTACTAAATAGAATTTTTTGCTTTCATATATCTCCAGTTGTAATAATTTAATTTCTTGGGGGTTGATCTTCTTTTCTTATTTATGAAAGATGGTGCCTATCTTGTCATCCAGACCAAATGAGTGAGGAAAACAAAGGCACTTCTACTTTCTACAGTTACTCAAAATAGCTGAGAAGCAGAGCACAGTTTGATTACAGGAATATTTTAAACCTAAAACTCATATAAAAGATACCTCATATCATGTTGCTCTACACCTCCATGGCACAGGAGTATGTGTCAAGAGGGCTGTGTCACCATTTTTACTGGAAGTTAATTTTAGAATTCATATACAAGATTTAGCCTTAAGACATGTCAGGTGTTTTGCCCTAAAATTACTCAGGAATTGGGCATTTTTAGCTTTGTGCAAACAGAGAAGCAGTAACTTTTAGGAAAGTGACTGGATTCATTTATGTCTTGTTTGTTGAAGGGAGAACAAGACAAAATGCAGATGAGAATCTGAACAAAAATAAACTGAAGAAACATAAAAGAAACAATCCCTGAGGGTGCAGTATCTGTTGGCACTTGATCCTGCCAAACTAATTTTTCCCATCATTGTAATGATAACTGACATTAAAAAAAAAAAAATCCAA
The DNA here is from genome assembly GCA_013400955.1 of Drymodes brunneopygia. Taxonomy (NCBI): domain Eukaryota; kingdom Metazoa; phylum Chordata; class Aves; order Passeriformes; family Petroicidae; genus Drymodes; species Drymodes brunneopygia. Next base: position 505,267 of record VZTZ01037513.1, on the reverse strand, counting down.
AACTCCTAGATATATATTTAAGAAGCTGCTGCAGGTAAAGGCTTCTAGTAACTACACTAAAAAGCACAAGACAAAAGCAACTCTTGCAACACAGTTAGATTATATTAATAGATACTTAGGAACACAATACACTGCTGAGCAACCTATGCATGAGCTGAGGCCCTGAAAACACCCAACAAAAGCCTCCTTCAAATCCTAGGTGTAACCAGCAGCATACAAGTTTCTGGAAACCATTATCTACTCCTCGATGGTGAGGGTCAGTCTGAAGAAATCCTTACACATGCACAAGCATGTGCAGGCATGCACATGTGTCTATTTAAAGAAAACAAAATGACACAGCACCAAAACAAAACAAAATCCCACAAACCCACAACCCTCAAAAGAACCCAAACCACCACAAAGCAGAGAAAGAGCTCCATAAAACACAAAAAAAACCACCCCAGCCAGGAATAAAAACCAATCTATTTTACTTCCAAGAATAACCAAAAGCAAACCTTGAATGCGCAGAGCATGAGGAACCTTCAGTCCCTGGGATACATACAACTATGACTGAATCATTCTAAAATCTCAAGATCCCTTTTGTGGTTTTTACGTGACAAGACAGTTTATCTACTTCTGCAGCTGTTACAGGTTGCAAATGTCAGATGTGTCTCCCTTCTTGACAACGTCCACTATGGAAATAAAGGTCCAGGCCTGAAACATCTGCCCTCACACAGCCAGCATTGCTTTCTGTTCTCTTCTGAGTGCAAGTGAGAGGAAGGGCAACAATGGAAAACTGCTCTATGCTGCTCATCATGGGGAAAAAATAAACCCTTGCACATATTTTGAAAGAAACTCTGTGTTTTGTCATTTGTTCTGTAAAGGCAGAATGGTTCTGTAGGCATACAACTGGCAGAGCTGAATTAAATTCCTCACCCACTTTCTTACCTACTGTCTGGGTAAAAATAGACATGCATATCAAAATGCTTAGGATGCTTACTTACTCTTACTCCTTTAGGACCTGGGTTACCTTCTGGTCCAGCTAGGCCCTGTTACAAAAATATAGGAGTTGTAATTCTTTTTAAACAACCAGATATGCTCTACATAAAAGAACAGCAACAGCACTGGTGAACTGTAAACTGGCAACACATTCTTGAAATTTTTAAGATTGAAGAAGGTATCATCAAGTGGCCCCATGGGACCATGTTCAGAAAGGTTTCCCATTAACTCATGGCTGACACACAGATCATGACTGAAACTTCCATTACATTAAAATTATTTCTTCTGGGAGAAATTTTTTTTTCCAGACACAGTGACCAGGATTACACTGACATAATTTCACAGGACTTTTTATGAGCTTTTATATTTGGACACATTTCAATTATGCTCAAGCTAATGTCAGAATTGCATATGTGGTCCAAATGCTCTAAACATTTTACTTGATTCAACACAAAAATGTTATCCATTACTCTATAAAATATTGTAATGGAATTTTAAAATCTATAGCCATTACAAACTTAATCCAATGAAACACTGAAGGATTGGTCAAATTCACCCTTTAAGGAGACACAAAATCACAAAGTCAATTGTTGCCATCTTGGCTCATATACCTTTACACGAGGAAAATGCTGAGTATTTTACTTCATATCTTATCTATACTACTGCACTGAGGTATCTGTTACCTTATATGTAAATCAATATTTATGTAAGTACTTGTGTTTAAAGAAAGCTGCTTTCTGGCTTTATTGGTTCTACTAAAATACCCCAATGGGAAAAAAATCCCAAACTATTAATGTTCTCCTTCCCTGAAGGACTGAAGAAATAATTTCAGCAGTGAAATAAACACATTGGTGAAAAATCAGTAGGAATAGGCAGTTTGCTACTGCTTCTGGACTTGAAATACAACGGAAGAAAAACCACAAAGAAGCACATGAGGTTTATGAAGGGAGTGTAAAGTGTTCATACACTCGGTACTTTGGTAATGCCATTTATATATTCCAGAAAGGAACAGCATTACTGCATCTAGCACATCAAATTTAAAAGCCATGGGTCTCAACATTCCCTCCAGGCCACTACCAGAGAAAGAGGTTTGTTTCAAAGCAAAATGACAGGATGTAAACAAATGCATTTTTACAATTAGTAGTTTCAAAAGAGTTAGATACGGTAGTTTTGAAAAGAATAAATGAGAAAAACAACAACAACAAAAAAGCAAAGACATTTTTATAGTTACTCTACCTGCCTGCCAGGGTAACCAACTGCCCCAATACTGCCAGCCATTCCAGGAATTCCCTAAGTGGAAAAAAAAGAAAGAAAAGGAAAATAAACAACAAACATGTTTAATGGCATGGTTTGGAGTTTGTTTTATCATTTATCTTTTAACACCTACTCATATGATACAGCTTAAGCACATGGAAAAATTACTCTTTAAGCAGGCTATACAGAACACCCAAAAACTACCTCATCATATATAAGTAACTCTGCCAATTTCAGTCACATATCCTTTAAAAAGTGTCTAAGATTTTTATGAAATACAACAGCGCTTGCCTTATTTCTGTATTTCAAAAATAATTCAGGAGGGCTATAGGAGGCAGGTCCCTAAAATGAGGTAACTGCACTGGTCTTAGATGTATTTGAAACAAATACATTAAACTTTTCATTAAAGAATCCTTGTGTCCTTACACAGCCAATTTTTGTTTTGTTTCTTCCAGAATCAGGTCAATAGAGCACTGGATTAATCATGAATGTATACAAGTCTCTCCACTTTCTTCTCTTCATGTTAAGAATCAACTTCTTTTTCACTAGTTCCCTCTATCTCACTGCTAGATTATAATCATCACAGAAAATTTCCTGTGAGACTGTAATAAAAAATCACTACTCATTCAGTCAAGGTTTGGGCATAAAACTCATGAAAGTCATGAATGATGTCCTTGAGTTTTCATCTCCCTTCAGGTGTTTACCACCTGTAATCATCACCATTTCCTTTTCTGTGTGATCCAAAAGGAATCTCCTTCCATCTACTCTGCCATTAGGAGCCTCATCAACGTTAACAAGGGACATCAGCAACTGGATATCTTTGAAATTATAATCAGATTTCTTCCTGAACTGACATGGAAGTGTGAAAAAGCACTGAATAACTATTTCATTTCCTACATGCTAGGAGATGTAAAATACAATAAATCAGTGTAGGTTTGAATGAATCCAAAACGTGCCTCTCACAAGAATTTTACACCAACATCCTCCAAGTTGGTGTGGTAGTTGAAAAACAAGCTGGTTTTTTCCATTTCATTTAGACTACTTTTTTACCACACAACCTGAATTCCTGCTCAAAGACTGTCCCATATTTCCTTGAGCACTATACCCTGACTGCTTATAATGAGCACTTATAATGGATTATACATTCCCCTACCCTAATTGTTCACCTGCAGAGCACAGAGCTCTGTGCTTTCATCCCTTACCTGCTCACCCCGTGGCCCTTGCAGTCCTGGGTAACCCTTGAGACCCTGCAGGTAGAGAAAGTTCCATGATAAATACAAACAAGCAAACAAAATGGACCTTCTTTTTCTACTCTATTCTCTCTTTATCAAAGAAAAAGAAAAAAATCCAGACCTACCCGCCTGCCCACAGAATTAGTATGGTTTACATTTAGGAGCTCATATGAAAACTGAATTAGAGAAAAGAACTAAGAAAATTTGGCAGTTTAGACAATTTCAAGACATCAGTATGTTTAAAGGCAGTTCCAGACTTGTACTCTTTTAAATATATGAGTACATGGGATGCTGTCACCAGTTACTGCAGAAACTGAAGAATGAGATTCTGCACTGTGCATTTCCCCATTCCAAATCTTTGTCACAATGCCCTTTCTGAACAAGGCAGTGCAGAGGAAAGGTGTAGAGGGTCATCCCAGACTGTTCTAGGACACACTCAGGACCAGGACACAAAACACCTCCTTTTAAAACTAATATAGAGCAAATTTTGGCTCTTATACTATAGAATTTATATTGGTAGTGAGAGCAGTCTCATTCCAAAAATATTCTCTGTGGTGCAGGAACCACAGGAAGAGATGAAACTCTTGAACTTCACTCCCTGTGCATTGACAATTTCAAGCATATTTTAACTCTTAAAGAAGAATTAAAATAAAGCTGGAATCTGCCATCTCCATCAGTACACTTGAAAGAGGAATCACCTTCTTGAACATCTTTACACTGGACTAAACGCATCCAGACAAGTTGGCTTAAAAGGGAGGCTTGACTGTAGCATGACTGATGCAGAAGCCAAGTGTCTGGTCTCCACATCCCTTGCAAGAGATACTGGGAACAGACAAGTCCAAAAGCTACAGCTTGAACGACAAAAGACCCAAGCAATCCTTCTTCTGGATAGAAATCGATCATAAACTTGGACTCAAAGACATTGACTGAGCAGCAGGAGTGTCTTGGCTGATGCTGAACATCTGCCTGCCTTGCAGCGTGATGATACTCATCAGTCAGTGCAGACTTGAGACTCACTGTAATAAAAAGAAATACTGCAACTGATTTCAGCAGATCAGGTATTCCAAAGTTTCGGATAAGCTTCTGTGTGACCACAACAGTACTGCTGCATGAAATTAATTTTATTATCATATACAAAATTAAAAGATAAAATTATTTTGCTTGGTGACAATTTTGGCATAAACCAGTAACTCCTCTTTAGCTTTTGAAATATGCCTCAGGAAATTATAATTTTAAAAAGTCCCAGCCAACCCTTTATCTCATGAATTTTATCCATTACAGAATTTTATTTTCTCTCTATACTTAAATAATCAACTGAAGTAGGTGCAGCTAGAAGAGATCCCCTCAGTAGTTTCTTACTTTCGTACTAGAAAAAAGGGAAAGTTATACACAGAAATGCTCAAAGAAAAGTTTATCACAATTGTTTCAAAGTGGGTCATTTTAACTGATTCACACCTGTACGGACAGACTCAAAAAGAAAGTGAGATGAAGGACTGATTACTGCTACACATATTTCTACATAACAGTATTTTACTTCTGCCACAGGAAAACTGCTCTGAACTCATATTTTAGAATAGTACATCCATATTTTTATTCAGAGTTAACATGGCCTTAATTCATTCTCACTCACTCAGTGCTGGTTGGGAATGGAGCTAAACCATGCTAAAATGAGTCCCATTCCAAAGAGACAGTTTTCACACAGAGGTCTCTTTCCCGCAACTTAGCTAATCCTCTTAAAATGCTTAGCTTTTTTATTAGCTTGAGTTTGTATTCTTGAGTGTACCCATATAATTAAGATGCAGTTTACTCTAAGATGAAAATTAAGAATAAGAATACAAGTTCACATGCACCGGTTTGAAAAATTAATTACCTTCCAAATTCTAATGAAGATTAGTTCTCCGACTTAAAAGCTCAATGTGGAACAGAATGGTTTGAAGCTTCCAATTACAGACTTCAAACACATTTCAAAAACACAGCAAGTCGTAAGAATAATTTAGTCTGCATGAGAGAAAAAATATTTACAGCCAACTAAAACGTAGGAAGTTTCAGTGTCTGACTTCTACCATATGCAGCCCAGTGGGACCCAGACTGAGTGAAGTCTGTATACAGCAGTGTGTATATCACAGCAGAGACTGTTTAGGCTGTGTCCTTCCATTCTACTGCTGTCCATTGTGTTTTACCAGAATTTCTAGGTATTTGTTATTAAAATCCAGCACAACATTGGCAACCACACCAGAGTGCCAAGAAATTCGTGTAACCTGTAAAAATCAGTGGGTAAAGTGTAATGAGTAATGCTACAACCATCAGCTACAGAGAGAAGGTAAGGCTAGCAAATAAATGGACTCCCATGTGCTGTCACAAGTCCTCACCTATCAGCTCCACAGTCACCACACTGCCTCCAGTTTTGAAAAAATGTTTCATCAGAGAATGGCTTTCTTTTATTTTTTCCTTGGTAACTCCATTCTATCTTGTTTGCTGATGTTTATTCCACAACTAAGATTTCACCTAGCAACTCAGCCCAAATACCCCAAGGAATGGAAATACCACTTTTCTCTCACAGGACTGGAGTTTCCTTCTGCTCAAGGAAAATTGGACTCTGTAGAAGAAGCACTGGGAGACACTCAGTAGCATAAAGCTGACACTACCATAGGTAATTTTATAGTAACTAACAATATATTATTTCTATAATTATAATAATTTTATAATATTTTAATATATATATTTAATAATTTCTCAGCAGTGCTGGAATACAAAGCAAAAAGAGTGTATTTTTCAGTTTCTTTCTTGTAGCTGGTTTACTTCACAGCTACTTTGTTAACACTCCTTTGAAAAAAATTTGAGATCACAATGAGGTAACAGCATGTTTACCTATTTGCAAATACCAAAAAGCAATATCTAAAGATCAATTATTTAAAAACACAATAACTTGTGAGCTTGTCATTTAAAAAAAAATAAGTGTGAAATACTTTTAACTGTTTACAGGTGCAGTGCTGTTCAAAAGCTGGCATTCTTAACTCCGGCTTGACCCGGATTGTGTCTCAAACATGGTTCTAGTTTGTGTCTGATGTGGACAACATTCAAAGAGAGAGTAAAATTTCCAGTGATCAAGTGAGCATGATTCTCCACAGAATCTAACCATCAGAGAAGGAGTGAATTCTTGTGGCAGGAAGAAAGTATGATGCCCATAAGATTTTCATTTCCTTGTCCCCAAACGTCAGTCTCAATGCAGAACAAGTGACAGCTGCTTCTCATCTAAAAAGCTTCAAACACAAAATACTTTGTTTTCAAAGCAAACCTATAAACCTGATTAAATAAAAACATGGTACTTGCAGAATCTTAAGGTTGCCTGTGATCAACAGAGACAAAACCTATCACTGTCCAGGCCTGTAGGTTAACTCTCAACAGAGGCAATGCAAATTCTTGTCACAGTTATACATTTTCTCAGTTCAGTGAACAGTGGTCCATGTGTTTAGCAAAATAAATTTCCACGATCTTCATGGTGAGAACTTCCTTTTCTGGTCACATTGTTATTTGTTTTGGTCAATTCTAGAAAATCATGACTAGATGGTAAAAAATAATTGTCATACATTTTGAGATCAAAAGAATGTTGAATGAAGCCACCCTACAACATAACACTACTGACTGTAAATTTTGTTGCAATGCCATTTTTCTTTAGATTCAATAGCAGGTAAGTATTAATTAAAATTTCTTCTCCATATGTTAAAGATTAAAGTCAAAAATACCAGGACCTACCTTTTTAACTATTAATTCCACCCTTTTGTAGCTGCCTTCAGTGTTACTATTTCAAAATTCTGCTGCCTTGTCTTTTCTCCATGTTTTCCTATTACACCTGCAACACCAAACTATATTCTGCAAAGACATAATTTAATAGCAGTTTTCTCTCATCTTGCCTGCTGATTTTTGTCACCAGTTTCTCACCATCTGAGTAACCAGAGCAGCCTACTGGATTAATGCCAGGTGACCTCTCCTTCCACATAAACTGTATTCACTCAGTCTATTTTCTCATTTTCTTAAGGTTGTCTCATTTCCTCTGTCAACATCCTTGATGTTCCCTTCCAAAACTGTCTACCTTATACCTTCCAGTATACATAGGCCTGTGATAATTTGCAAATATATTTCTTAAATGCAGTAAATGGTACCTGAAATTTATCATATTAAAAAATACTGCATTATGTAACATCCAAAATTGGAACTTACTCCACCTGAGTTGTAATTTAGCAATTCTGGCACAGGTTTAATTCAAATAAAATAAATAATTCAGGTTTAATTCAAATAAAATAATTCAAATGCAGAAATACTGAGCACATGATCCCACAGAACTTTTTCTATACTACAAAATGCACAATACAGAAAAACACACACAAAAACCTTTTTATCTGCTGTATTATAGCATATAACTATACTGAAATTGAAGACAATTGAACTAAAATGGTTTCATTTCACAGGTAAGGCTACTTTCCCCTGTAGCACTTCTCTCTGAACAGGGAACAGGGGCACACCATGCCTTTTGGAGAACACCAACCTAATGATGATCTCATTTAATTTTGCTGCAAGGGGAGGTTTTGCACAGTAGACACAGTTCCAACAGCAATCCTGAAGTTCTTCTATCACCCCTTGACCATCAGACATCCACCTGATGGGCACTGATTTAAGCCAGGATGAATTCCAAGGAAATGGAAACAGAGTCTTACCTTCTGGCCTTTGATCCCAGGTGGGCCTGGAAAGCCCATGGGGCCTGGATCACCCTGACAACAAAAACATCCAGAATCAATGTTTCACTGGAACACAACACAGGCCAATAATATCTTCTCTGCATTCTTGGACATTTGGTATGAAGAAGTAGCTAATGTTATTTGATTAGGCATGGATTTTTATTATTCTTTTAGAGGAAGAAAATCGAAAAGGCAACAGTTCCTCAATTGCAACCACTGGGTGCAACATGGCCAAGTCATGGCTGGAACAGACAGTTCACAACCTCACAATGTTTAGTTTTTGCCAACATAAACAGGAGTGAAGAAGTCAAACAGTCCTTGAGGCAACCCTTTCCTCAGAAGCAAGTGGTTTCACCCCACATTAATATATATATATATCTATATATCTTTAACTACTGCTGTGTATTGTTTGTCTTAATGTTATGCCAACAATCCTCAGCCACGAGCCAGGACACCACTATGGTGTGTGCTGTGCAAAGCATGGCATAAATCTAATCTGTGTGAAGGACAATTTGAGAGATGCAAATGGACAAAGAGGCTATGGGGGAACACTGCTACTCTCTTCAGGTTCTTCAAACTACACAACCACATGATGATACACAGGAATAAGAATCAGAGCATCTCAAATGCTGGGGAGATGGAAAAAGGATGCAAATTTTTATGGTTGTTGCAGATAGGGAAGAAGGGAAGGTGTTCTTTTCAGCTCTCTTTCTTCTTGCTCAGGACTGCCAGTGAAGAGATTCAGTCTTTCATGATTAGTGCCTGAATTCAAACCCAGCAAGTCAAGGAATGCATTCTGGAAGTGAGTTACCATCCAAGTAAACTTTATTCCATTAATTAGAGCAAGCAAATTTGATTTGAGGGAAAAAATTAAGAATGCAAAATAATGAGAACTAAAAATGCATATCAATTCCACAATTTTGGATTACAGATGCAGTCTACATATATTTAGGGACAGTCATACAAATATATGGGTGGGCTTTAGACTGTTCTGTGCCTGTTTGGGTTCATGCCAAAGAACACAGTCTAAGTTTCAGGCAAACATGTACAGCTTACCACACTATGATCTGATTGCCAAAAAGCTGGCTAGATTAAAACAATGCTATTTCTACAGAAGCTGCACTTCATTTTCTCATCAGTGAATCCACAGATTTTTCTGACTTTTTTCTCAGCAGCCTTTAAATGTTGACAATATATATTTGCAAATTTTAGGGTTTGACATCAGCAGCCAGTAAACCATAGTTATTTGCTAATGTTATTTTCATAACAGAGAGCAGTGCTCGACTCTTATAGTGCTTCTTACTTGGCACAAATATTCCACAACTCATCTACTAGCCAATGCTCATAATAAAACCTGGCATAAATGCAAGATATTCTTAAACATACAGCATAGGCAGACACATTAGAATGCAAACATCCAATTACATTTTAAGTGTTACCACATTACTATGTATGAACCTTCAGTGTCAATCTAAAAATGAAATAATCACAAGCTTTCAAGCCTACAATTTGTATTTGTATGAAGAATGGAACATTTGAATATTTGTACTCAAATACTTTGGGCAGAGAAGACAACAACTAGTTTGGCTAAAGTGAGTTAGGAGGCAGTAGCAGGAAAAGCCTCTGAAGTGAAAGGACAAATTTTAGCATCAAGAGTCCATTTTAAAAGTGGTTAAATACAATAAACACACAGTAAAATGTGCACTTGTCATCACCAAATTCTGTTTTACTCAACTTTCTGCAATAATGCAAGGTACTAAGGAAAACTGGAATCTGTATTTTGTTATATCAGAGTGAATCTCATCCAATTTCATTGTTCTAAAAGTCCTAACATTTTATTTTTATAAATTAAATTAAATACATAATTTAAGTTTCAACTTTTTATATATTTTTAAATTTTCCTTGGATTCAGTATGTTACCTGTGTCTACGCAGGTCAGTCTAACATAATTAACTGCTAAAGTAAATACAAAGTATTTTGATGTTATAATTTGCCTGAATATTAAATGAGACTTTACAGAAGAATGAGACAGACAAAAAAATTTTCTATATTCAAGAAAATAATACCTTTTCTCCACATTTTGCCCGTCCTGGAGAGGATCCTGGGTCTCCTTTAGGACCCTGTCGCAGAGAAATTAAGCTCAATAATACCATTGAGAGAGAATTTTTCATAATATATGCTAAAACAAGTATTCTCAACTGCTACAGTAAGAGGAGAAAAAATGTAAATGTGCCTTCTGTTATAGATATTTTTCTCATAACTTTTCCAGTAAAGAACTAGGAAAAAAAATAAAATAGTCCGAGTACACAGTGAAATGAGATTTACATTTTCCAGATTTTGTAAGGTCACAAAATTTTGAAAAGCAGATTTATTGGTAAATCCAAGCAGGATTAGAGCAGATGCTCCAGCCAAATTGCTCTGCCCATGTCTCCATCCCTTCAGGACACCAGCTGCTCCTCCAGCACTGTGCAGGATTATCAGGCTGTATTACTGCAGGAACCATAACCTTGTTCAGATTTCCTCAGGCTCAGCCTTCCCACAGTGCCAGAATCCACAAAATTAGATTTTCTTAACTAATCTATTTTTCAGAGAGCCAAGAATAAAGCCAAACCTCATGGGTACCCTTCCATTGCTTTAAAAACACCCCCCCAGTTGTTTTTGAGGAATTAAAGTCTGAGGGCACTGGCTGTTGCTGTGAGCTGCTGGCCCTCACTCAGGGCTGGACACTGCTGGAAGGATATTCATGTTGTGCCATGTTTCAGAAGCAACTGCATAAAGGATCCTTCAGCACAGCAGGGAAAAATTCAAGCATCTTAAAGACAGAATAAAATTCTGCAGCCATTTACTGCTAGAGAATTCTTGCAACTCATCTGCCATGTTTGAAGATCAAACAAGGGTGTGTTTGTTTCAGTGTGGCCAACTGGATCTTCATAGCCAAAACTTCAGGAGCACCTGGCTAATTGTTATTTAGAGAAAACCATTTCAGAATATACTTGTATTGGAAGGATAACTTATAATCTAATGGAAATGAAAGAGATCACTAAGCACTAAGTATATATATTTGTATATTTAAATAAAATATGTATAGGTACATACACATACGTACAATTCCTTCCATTCTTAAACTCATGGACAGAGCTATAAAGCTGATCAGAATTATCATTCAGTGGAGGGAGAAAATAAATTATAAAACAAAGCCTAGCAGTAATTAATTACAATTAATTATTTTCCTAGCAATATATTCCATTATATAGCCAGCATAAACACAGTAAAAATTAATTATGAATCTTTAAGTTTAACTGTTCCTATAGAACTAGATGAAAACCAGAGCCACTTGGTTTTACAGCACTTGGCACTGAAAGCTTTATTAAATTTCTTTTTATGTCCTCAAGCAGATTTTTACACCTGTCATGACATGTCAGATTCCTGCAATTAGGAATCGTACTAAACAAATCATGGTGCTGCCTTTTTCCTAACAGATCTATCAAATTGTTCAAACTAAATATGAGTTGAAGGCATTCTGCAACTGCACAAATCTGTCAAATCTATTTAAAGGGCCTATGTTACACAAGTTTGAAGGTGTTATTTGAGCTTTCAGTCCAGTATTTTGCCTTTGATTTTAAATATTACATCCATAAATCTTCAGAAAATTATTCCAGCATATTAATCAGTAATAATGGCTATTAAAATATTTCAATATCAAAGGATGGACATGGACAATAAAATAGCAATTTATAGGGACTGACAGTCTACATTTTCCCCTTTTTGTTAAGGAAAAGGTTACAGCAATTAGGCATTTAAACTTCAGTTCATCAGAGGCTGAGCTGATTTATAGGAACTCTTTTGGGAATTACAGATTACTTGCAAAGATAACAGTTTCCAAGTCATCATTCTGCACACATAGATGTTTTTCTTTCCCCTGAGTAATCTGCTATTTTGTTTTGATATGAAGTTCAATTTGATTGATTACATTTAATTAAAATACGTTTATAGTAGCAGTCTCCGCCTATAAACGAAAGAAGGCCAATTACTTCCATTATAGGAACCAGTTCTGGGGCTTCCAAAAAGGCATTTAAAAGTTGATGTATTTACATGGCATCATGGACAAATAAACTCACCTTGGGACCTGGCAATCCTGGCAAACCTGGGTTACCATGTGGTCCTGGAATACCCTATTAAAAAAACCCAACCAAATGAAGAACCATGAGTGGGTTACTCAGTACACACTGAACAAATGTGAATGGTTTGCAGAGAATAATTTCGCTGTATCTTTCCTGCTTTTACAGTCACTGGTTAGGATTTCCAAAGGATTCACAAGAAATAAAACATGCACATCTTCCTAAAAATTAAAAGTGAATTGAGTACCCCCCTTTCGTTTACAGATCTCAGTTTCCATTGTCTTCCCAGGTAATTCCTAACAAGTATTTAGCAGTCACTGCACTGTTGCCCTCCAGCTACAACACTTGAAGGCATGGGATAAAAACAGTAAAATCACATTCTGAGGTTCCCAACTATACACTGCAAAGGGAAGGAAGTGGATGAGTTCTCAATGGCTTAAAAGATGTCTCAAAGCAATGTATCCTACTTTCTTCTAAAAAAAAAAAAAAAAAAAAATCACAGACTCTCCTGATTCTCCCAAAGTTAGTGTAGAAAATGGACTTCTTACTAAAATAATTCAACTTAACCTGTTCCAGGAACAGAATAAGCTATCAAGACTATCTATGCCTTCCAGTATAAGTGTCTGTTTCTGCAACACATTCAGCAATCCTCACTCCTTGAAAAATTGCACATTAGGGAAAGTATTTGTTACAATGGCTGTCAGCAGCTATTCATCTTCCAAGTACTGAAGGACCAAACTGGTGTCAACCTGTCCCTGATAAATTGGTAACAAAGCTTCTGTTGAATTCACTAAGGCCAAAACTCTTCCAAAATTCTCTAATCCAAATACCAAATATAATGAGAACACTTTTTAACTTTCTTGTATATTCAGTGGTCTAACAGCAGATAAACTCAGTGTTTGTCTTTCCACCACACAAGGCTGCATTTACCAATTATACCTTGCAGAAACACTGAAAGCTGTGTCTCTTAAATGCTCCCTCTCACTAATGACAGTGTTGACATAACTCCACAGAAATGCTAATCCCACGTGCTGTTTGAGAGATTAATTTGCACACTGGCAACTCTGGAGGCACTCTCAGGGATTTAGGAGAAAGGAAACAAATAGAAAGTGCCAACATAGCTGCAGTGGCTCCTGCTTTTGCTGCCTGCAGTGTTACTGTCTTGGGGCACAGTATTGGAATACAGAAGTGCAAAAGTATTCTCATGGAATGAGAGGCATCAGAGGAATTTTATGTCATCACTAATTCTGAAACTGCTGAAATTTCTTCATCAAGAAACTTGGAACACTTACAAAACATCGCCAGATGTGGGCTTCTTTACCACAGAACTGCAGGGATCAAAATCAGTTTTCATTGGAAATCTAACCATTAATGACACATGCCCCAAGTGTCCCAGCCATGTGGATCTCTGTCAGGATCAGGCTTGGACACACACTCTGATGAAGGGCCAGGCAATGCAGCTCTGCACTCTGCTGTTTCCCTCTGACACCTTGAGTCTCATTTCCGGGTCACAAATGGCAGCTCATGTGAAGGAAGACAGAAGTCACAGGGCAAGCTGCTAGATGAGGAAATGAACTTTGAGTCAACAAATTTTTCACAGGAGTTTTGGCTCATAAAACTCCTGTCATAACATACATCATCACTAGCTTCACCTGCTTGAATTTATCAGAATTGCACAAACTAAAGAACACTGACATTTGAAAACCATTTATTTTTTATCCAATTCTTTTATAGACTTTCTTGGCCCACATAAATATATTTTAAACTCAGAACTACCGGCAAATATTAATCTCAACTATTTTCATACTTTTCCAGGCACCCTACTGTAAGCTGTCCCTTCCCATTGGAAAGCATATCCCACATAATAATTCATCCAGAGAGCTCACACAGTAGAGCACTGTGCTTTTAAATACTCTATACCTAAAAAAGATCTTAAGAAAAAAAATCCCAAACAAATAGCAGCTGGGCAAGGGCAATCTCATCAATAGGCATGGCTTTAAACACATGGACAGCCTCCTCTAAAACAAAAACATCTTCCCAATTGTGAGGATCTGCTCGGATATCTGAGATCCTGCCTCTGATGCCAGACATATCCTTGTCACAGGCAGTGTGACACATAAAAAAACTGGGTTGTAAGAATTGTCAGCTCTTACACAGAAGGATCCAAGAAGTCATGAAGAGATGAATTTGAAGGAATGCCTTTCATTTTATACTTTCAAATATGTCTCTTCTACTCCCTTGCATCCAAAATGCTCTAAAGCATCAGTTTGGTTTTGGCCTCTGACCAGAGCACTTCCTACCCATGAGGCCAAGTTCAGAACACCCTGTGCTGTGCTGGCTATTGAGCAGCACTCTGTTTGAATGTTCCTCAAAGGCTGAATCAGAACTCCTCCCACACATCTGCTGAGCCCCCATAAACGACTCCCTGATCTCCCCCTTTCGATCTGCCTTGCTGAGGGCACTCCAGCCACATCCATCCACATCCCCACACAACAAACCTTCACCTGCTCCCTGCAGCTGCCCTTCCCCTGAAACCCCCCCGACCAACCATGGCCTCAGGGACTGCTCAAGCAAATGTTTCTTGTACACAATTGCACAAACACAGATTCACCTTCTCTGCCTCAGCACTGAATCCATACAGTGGCACAGGCTTCTGCCCCGTTCAGGTTTGTGCTCACTGTGGCAAAGGTGTCCCTCTGTCCCCAGGCACAGGGCAAGGCTGCTGTCCCTGCTCCTGTTGGGCTGCACCACTCACATAAAATAAACCATTTCCTACTGCAGCTCGTTTCCTTAGTAAAGTGCATGAGTATCTATCAGCCTATGATCAAACAGCTGATCACAGCAGGAGACTCAGGAGATTTAGCTCAGGAGACCAGAAGAGATTTTTGGGATTACTTTTTTCCCCCAAGTCTATCTTGCAGTGGTTCATTTTGTATCCTGCACCTGCTGCTCTGAGGCTGTGGGCCTGCATTGCTCACTCCCCCTCATTCCAAAAACAAATGAATGTCACCTTAGATTGCAGCAGATGGGAGCAGCATGGAAAAACTAGAAGTTAATACTGGGAGCAGCAAAAGCCAGGTACAAATGTAACAATGCTCAGTGTATGCACCCACAGGTGGAATTAACTATGCTGGGAGCTCACAGCAGGAGAAGGGGTTTGTTTGTCTTGCTTTAACCTATCTACCAAATGTTAAGAATCATACACTTTCCTAAGCACTAAGCATATGAAAAAAGTTGAGAAAAACAAAATCATGCAAACTCCAGTCTGATTATTGGTGACCTGCCTAGAGGTGCAGAAGAACATTGTTTTACTCACCCGAGGACCTCTCTTCCCTGAAGGACCAGGTAAACCTGGAGGACCTGGAGGACCCTGGTGATAGAAAATCAAAGCAGTTGAGGCTAAAACCTGACACAAGGACAGTATCACAACTCTAGATGAGACCAGTTTCACTAACTGATGACCTTCTGCTCACACTGATCTCCTAAATTTGAAAACCAATTCCCAAACTGCAAGAAAGTGTGTTTTTAACCCGACTCCAAATCAGATTTCTGTTTAGACAGTATCTTGTGTCAGAGAAATTGGAGCTAACAATCTGTTTAGTAACTTTCACTCAAGTGTATTGGTACTAAAGGAAGAAAAGGTCAGATGAAGAAAGCAAGTGCAAAGTATTTCTAAACAAAGGATAGAGAATAATTAAGCCTTTTCAGTAAGCATGCTGGCATGCCAAACCTTTTAGAAAGGTTGGAGTAACTGTCAAAAAATAAGATACCACCTCACAGAAATGACAAACACGAAATTAAGAAAATAAATGTGGACAAATTACTGTTCAATTTCCTACTAAAAGTTTCTACTAAGAACAACTGGTAGAACATTTGGCCTTCTATAAAATGGATATCATTCTCTTTAAAGATAATGCAGACATTTAAAAATGCTAGTATATGATCAAATGTATCTTTTGCAAATGAATTAGATTATTAGTCACTGTATTAGACAGTATAACAGCCCCTGTATATCTAGTTGTTTTGAACATAGAAACCTTTCCTTTTCTATATAATGACTGCTGTTCAGATTGGAAACCCCAGGATCTACTTCATTGCACTCAAATACAAATGAGCACTCTGAACTAAAAACTGCACTATTTTATATTATACTTCATCTGTCAAATTAGAATTCTACAGGAGGATGGGCTGCTCCTAAGGGTGAATTCACCCCCATCCACCCGCCTGCACAGCAAACCCCTAGCTGTAACAGGAACCATGTACTTTCTGCAAGGGCATATGGGCATCAGGAAAGTCAGACCTCATCAAGGGGCTCAGTGGATGACAGCAGGGAGGGGCTGTAGCTGCTCTTTCACCCAGGCTTCCTCACACTTCCCTACTCTGTGTGTGTGAGATCCTCGCAGCTGAGACACCAGGCAAAACACTGAGTGCCACACTGCCCACCACCAAACAACAGTGCTGAAAACTGCCTGAAAGGAATACCAGGAAAACCAGAAGGGCAATCATGGTGGCTGAAATGACCAACATGAAGGTTTTGCAAAACAAGAAAAAGAGATAAAAAAGGGAAGTGAGGAAGGAAAAAAAAGACAAACACCCTTGAGGGTTTTATTAGCAAGCAACACTTCATTAAGACAAAAACTGCATTTTTAAAAACATAGTTTTGTGTGATACTTCTTTTTTTCTTGGAAAAGTAATGTCACTGGCAGAGAAGACAGTGCTGATTATGGAATTTAAGCATCATCAAGCTAATTACATTAATTTGGCCAAAATACAGATCACTTATGTACAGTTCTGGGAAAAGCACTGTTTTTCTGAGGAATTAAAAACATAAATTATTTCCTCTCCAATTAATCATGATAAATGTAGGAGTTTAATTGTAGTTGGGAATTTTCGCATGTCCATACATGCCACAATAAGTCAGGCTGAAACCCACACCTGCACTTCCCTCTCTGTGCAATTTAGAAGACACAAGTCTGTGTAACAGCCCTGGTCTTTAGATCAAACCATAACACGTCATGCTTTTAGCACAGGACATTCTCTATTCACCATGATTGCATAAATGCT
This sequence comes from Drymodes brunneopygia, assembly GCA_013400955.1. Classification (NCBI taxonomy): domain Eukaryota; kingdom Metazoa; phylum Chordata; class Aves; order Passeriformes; family Petroicidae; genus Drymodes; species Drymodes brunneopygia. The sequence goes on along the minus strand of VZTZ01037513.1, from coordinate 487,888 downwards.
CTCTAACATTCTCATTTTTCTCAAGTAAAAAAAAACCCGTATTTAATAGCACAAGAAATGTAACAGACATATGGAAAACTCTTGACCTGGCATTCTTGTCCAAGTTCAAAAATGCACTTGAAAGGGCACAGAGAGCTCCCACCCTGCCCTGCTGAAGCAGTATGCTTTTAATATCTCCTCTCAAAATGTAAGTTAAGAGATGCTCTTTGATTAGATAATTATCCTGGGACTACAAAAGAAAACACATTTTTTGTTAAGTGAAATAGTAGTAACTAGTGTGCATTCTTTGGTGATTTGTGTTATTCTCTATCCCTGTTTCAGACATTTCCTTAAAAATACATTAATAGCTAAACCCCACCATTTTCCTAATAGAAATCTTACTGAGTATTAAGATCCCTGATCTGTGTTGCTGATTTATTGAATGAGGGCAGTGAGAATATTTTTCTCTATTTTCTTAAACACTATCTGCTTCCTTTGCAGCAGAAAACAAATAAACAAACACCCAAATCCAACCCACCCTTACTTTGGTTACTCTAATTCAAATGCATTCCTTTTCACACAAAAAGAAAACCACAATAAAAGGAAAACCTAATCACAACCAAGCCCTCAGAAACCCCTAAAAGAAGCAGCAAAATATATTTTGAACCAGGCAGACAGAGATTAATAACACTTTCCCAGGGCATTTTAAAACAAAGTCAACTATTGTAGATGAAGTCAGTGGTTCACCACAGTAAGCAGTTAGCCCAGCCATCAGGTATTTGATTAAAATATTAAAGGGCTCTCCTTAGGCAGAGGATGTTACTCTTTAGCCTCCACCACAGACTCCTCCCTGCAGCTCAGGCAGCATCTCTGCTGAGAGCAGACTCGAGCAGAGCACACCTGACTCTTCCTGAACATGCTTTCCCAGCTAGCACTTAGACCTTATTCTATCCTATGTATTTCTACAATCTGGGAAAGCAAATACAGCTTCAAATCAGCATGGCTATTTTTATACTTGCTAGGAAGCTACTTAAGCCTCTCAGGCATCCATGTAAACCACAGAAATCAACATCTGAGAGTGAGCCAATCTCTTTTAAACTAAGGAATAAGTCACTTATTTGAACAGCTTTTCTTCCAACTACTGGAAACAGTAATTAAACAAACCTGAAGCAATCAGAACTGTTAATTTGATTTTTAGCATTTGACACTTTAATTACCACTACCCAACAAAACAACACACAAAAAAAAGAAGTCACTTTGCATAAATATTACAGATGCTAATTTTAAACTGTTTAACAAAATCAGTTTGCTCAAACCAGATCATTTGTACCTTAAGATAGGTACTACAACTTACTGCATTTAGGAATTGTAAAAATTTCATTTAGCTATTGTGCCGAGAAACTCAAGTTCCAAATAATCATTGCTTAATCCTGAAATAATAAAAGTAGATGCTACTCTTCCAGATATTTTCACTGCCTTTCCAATGGTCACTGGAATGAATGTAAGGACCTTTTCTAGCCATTTCCTAGGTACTGAAGCCCTTCTAGGGATACATGTGTTTTAAACTTGCCCTATTACCCAGAGGTAATAGGAAACATTTCATTTACATATAGCAAGTCTAAGATTTCAGATGCACAGCAATAAATTCTGCATTAGGCAGTTAAAACTTCTGCACAGGCACATGTTGATCCTCATGCCATTCAATATCTAAATCCTATTCACTGAACTTTCTCTTGTGAAGCAACTATGAAGCTTCTCTTTAAAAGACTCTTGACTATACCTCAACCACTCAAACTCACCTCATCTCAAACTACTCTTTTTTAAAACACTAAGTTAAAGAAACCTACCACTTTAACCCCTGATTCATCAAGTATGAAGGCAGGCAGTCCTTCAGAAAACAAAAAACCCATGGAACTTTCTGCACATCACCAAAATACCTGCAGTGCAGCAGTGAAGTAAACAGATGCATCAGCTTCCAAACCTATTCTAAAACCTCTCCATGAGGAAATTTCACATCTAACACTGCTAATATTGTTCTATTGTTCAGGTATCACTCTGATAAGCTATGTTTTCCTTTTGTTACACCTTAAATTTCCTCCTCTGTCTTGCCATACTTTATGTGAAGAGGCAAGAAAGTATCTTTATTAACTAGCCCTTTGCAAGACTCTAACATTCATTCCTAACTTTCATTACTAAACAGTTTTGCTTTAAACATTGCTCAGAATCATATTTTCTATAACTATACCTCTATTACTGTAATCATCTGCAATCCTTTCCATCCTTTTTAAAACTCCTCATCTAAAGGTGAGGACACTTCTTCAAACTGCAACTTCATCATACCCAAACCAGTAGAAGTAGCCTTTCTCTGATGCTCACCACTCCTCCTAAGGTATCAAACAGCACAGCAGTAAGATGCATTTATCCTCTACTGCAGTATGATACCAATCTATGATCCTCATGACTGTCAAACCAGTCACTCCCCCATCATCTATTTGTACTTTTAACTTCTGTATTATTGCACTAAGTTTAATCCCATCACTTTTAGAACATCTGAAATTCCAATCTTGTCACTCAGAATTATTCTTTGTGTTCCTATTGTGCTTTGTTTACCTTCTTTAAGCACATCATACAGATATTAATTTAACTATTGAGCAACAAGAATCCTACCAAATTTGAATGCCCACCTATTGCTTTAATTCTTGTTTCATTTGCATTTCACTGGAAACAATAAAATCTGCACACTTCTCTTTCCAAATGCTCTAGAGCAGGCAGTCACCTCTGTATGATTAACCTCCTTCCTGTACAGCTGTGGAAGTCTCCCTTTCTCCATCAAGAATTCCTACAACAGTCAAAGCAATGTCATCAACCTCAGAGGAATATATACAAGGCTTTGAGTTATGGATTAAAGATAGGGAAACTCAGTTTCAGGATAATTAAATGAAATGTTTGAATATTTAAGAATAACATTATCTTTTTGCTACTAAAAATAAACCTGCGAGAATCTAAACGTTTTATATGAATCATCAGATACTGAGATTTCTCAGCCTGCACAGGGAAATGCATGAAAGGGATTAAGTGACCAATATATCCCCTGTGGTCAGAGAGAGCCTCAAAAAGCAACTGTGTTCAACTGAGAAATAAACTAAGAGTGCAATGAACAGAAGTGTGAAAGGTTAGCTAAGAGTAAAATAAGTTACATAAGCTAAGAGTGAAAGGGAAGCTACTGCTGTTCATTTAGCAGCACATTTAGGATCTCTGAACTTCTTTCTCTCACACCTCTTGATTGCAACAGGACATCTCATCCAGGACTCAACTCTGCTTTGTGCAGGGCTTGCCATTTCCCATTCCTTCTGGCAACAATTCCAGACTGCTTCTCTTTACCAACTAGAAGGAACACAACTCTTTGGTCTTCTACCATTTCTCCTTCTGGCAGAGTGTCTTGAAAGCCCAGAAAGCTTTTCCAACAGAGGAAACTAGTTCCTAGTTCATGTCTCTTGGAAGGCCCCATCCTGTGCAGATAGGCCTGAAGATGCAATTACCTACCAGCAAGTAACATAAATCAGCTCTTTGGCTCACATCAACCTCTCCTTTTACCATTGTGGGACTATGCACCATGTTATTGCAAACTACTTTAGGATTGTGCAATGAAAAATATCAGCTTGAAAGTTAAACAGTTAAAAATACACACCGCATTTATTTTTGTAATCTTCACAGATTGCCAACACCCTCTGCATCCCAAAAGGAGTGGCTCATCAGATGAAGAGAGCAACATTCTCTTGAAAGAAGTGTTTCAGGAGGTCTTACTATCCCAGTTTAAACTCACTTTCTAATTTTCTAGGGGGGTTTTGGTCGTTGCAACTGCTAGAATTTCAATCAGGTTCTTAATAGTTTTGAAGAAATGGCTGTCCCTGTTTTATACCCTATCCATAAATGAAAGCCTGAATTCTGGAGTTCAGCCTTGCAGTGGTGGGTGAATTCCACAGCTGTGGGATCATGGAATATAAGAGGCCTAATTATACAAGGCAAGAATCAGTTCTGGTAGATGATTAAAAGCTAAAAGAAGCTGAGTAGTTTAAGAACCACAAAAGCTAGTTCTTGCCTGTCAATTCCAATAGAACGAACATTAACCTCTGTGTTCAGATCTTGAAAGAAGGTTCAAACCAACCACAATATAGTAAAAGAGGTTTAAAAAAGGGGGGTTTCATGCCTCATCAGGACCTTTTGCTGCAAGGGAAGTTTTCAAGTTCTTCATTGTTGCTTTTTTAGGCTCCACATTGCAAAGACTCTGAGTATGTATGTACTAAAGTGTTAGAGCCACACATATAAAAGCTGCATTAACTCCTGCCTTCTCTGCATGGGAGGACTAGACTGAGAAAGCAAACCAAGATCATCTCTTCAAGTCTGAGGCCAACAACAATAGCACATGCTGAGCCACACAATCTCCATAGAGCTCAGTTCTTAGTTTCATGCAGAGACCTCCTCTCCCTTTGGTGTCAGCCTCTCTGGCAGAGCAGTTTTAGCTTTGCCTCTGTTCCAGCAGGTGCTGCTGGCCCCTTCAGCCAACCTAGGGCCCACAAAGGTCGAGATTAACTTCCCAGCTCTGCCACAGATCTTTAAGACCTCGGACATGTTATCTAAATCCTAACCCAGCAAAACACCTCAGCACAAATGCACCATATTCCCTGCAGACTACAGTCTGCATTTCTAAGCCAAAAAACTGCTCCATGCGCAGTCTGTAAGACAGGCATTGAAGACTGTAACACAGACATCTTTGAACCCTTCAAATTAGCTGTCATCTTTGCCACTGTATGTATAATGTCTGTGTCTAGAAAAACAACCCAGAGCATTTGCTTGGAGTTTCTTAGTAATGCAAACAACCAACATTATCAGCAGCCATTTCTGTGATGTGAAAAAAAATGGATTTAACTTTCTTGGCTGTGACTGACTGAAATCGCAACAAACAAACTACAGGCTAAAACTGAAACCCTCCATTAGTAGTTACTAAACATCCTAAACTCCAAAAACGGAAATTAACCTCCTGCTGATGACAGCTACATGCTTGGTGATATGTCACCACAAATGCTATCAGAAGGGACACAGAGAAAAAGACTGACTTCACAATCAAAAAAGATTAAGCAGGAGCACTTCTGGAGTAGTGTGAATTATTCGTTAACACATTTTTCAATTGTGTAACAATTCCTTTGTACCTGGATCCTGTTTAGAGTACAAACTGAACTTTTGAATAGGTTCTTAGTTGTTAACTATTTCAAGAAAAAAATATTTCAGTGCTGAAAGAATAGACACAATAAATTTATGGGCATATTCAAATATATATTAGGAGCTGCTTAACAAATATCAAATTGCTTTCCAGTAATAACCACACAGATGAACACATACAAAACCAAAAACAAAAAAAGCAAGTGAAATTATTTGCTTTCTGCTATGGTTTAAAGATTTTAACCAAAATTCCACACAAGCACAAAGCATGATCTATTGTATTTCCCAGGATAAGCAGGAACTGATGCTCTTTCTGGTCTGTAGCTTCATGTATATGGTCACATTTTTATGTATTAAAAAGTTCATGAGCCTCGTGCACACAGTAAGAAAGGCTAAACAAGTTTCTATGAAAAACACTACTGTGCATTTGCAATTGCATCAAAAATCACTTACCCTGTGAACTGAAAAAATACCCCAAAATCTTGTAAAACTGTTCTAAAAACCATTTTCCATGCAGGTTTGCTTGACCCCATAACCTTGGGTTATGAATGATTGCAGACTAGATTCTGCAGCTGGTCTATTTCTACAACTATAAATTTTGACAGCATTGCTCAACTAAGAAAACTGTTGCAGTTTTCCAAGCAGCCTGGTTGTTCTTTTTATGGATCAGCACCTATATTTGTGAACTGCATTACTTCAGCCTGCAATTTTATTAAGTGAGCAGTCTCTGTAATTAGCAGTTACAAACATCCAGCTGCATTCCGAATTTTAAAGAAGTCTAGGTTGCCTACCACTTCACCAGAATGTGAATATCTTGGATGTCTTTACATTCTTCCCATAAATAAAAGCATATGACACTTCAACCAAAATTACATGCGAGAAAGAGACATATTTAAGGCAGAAAAACATTTGTACAATACATCTGGGAGAAGTTGCAGTCACATCTTTGGCATGCTTGGAGAGGTTTCTTTCAAAGCCTCTGTTAAATGTATGCTGCTGCAATATAGTAAAAAGAGTAATAAAGACAACTTACAGGAGGTCCAGTTTCCCCCTTTGGACCTCTGACACTTCCCCTTTCAAACATTTTGCCAGGATCTTCATAGTCATAAGCATAATTATCAATACTATTTTCATAACTGTTTTCTGTGTAAGTCTCATCAGCATCAAATGCACCTTCCTGCCCCGGATGGAGCTGATTATCCAGAGGGAACTCAGCAGGGAAACTGTACAGGGTTGTGTTGAAGATTTGCTGCTTTTTGTTTGGTTCACCTAAATGCTGTTTTGCTTTTTCCATTCCCTTGCTTTTAGTTTTCCTCTGTTTCACAGGGGAGATCAGAGAAGGCTCACTATGTCTGCCTGCGTCTTCTGTGGTATTAGCTGAACTACTTGGATATGATCCTGCAGGGGTTTTAGTGATGTTCCTTTTTTTGCTCATCTCCTGCTGCTGAAGAGCCAGATCGATGTTCTTCTCCCGGAGTTCTGTTTGAGGCCAAGCTTCCAGCAACAGAGGTTTGGTCTCTGCAAACTCCCATATAGAGGCATTTTTTAACTCAAAGCGGTCTGGTAGAAAGCGAGTCTGAGCAACGTTGGTAACAGGTATGTTTGATGCTTCTTTCAATCTATAAGCTGATACATCTTCCTGGTTGTCCTCATCAATGATCATCTTTGAGAAAACCTCCAGCCCATGTGACACCAGGGAAGCCCCAGGCAGAGATCGGTACGTTTCAGCCTGGCGACACTGCTGTCTCACGTATTTACAGTAGTTTGCAGAGGCTTCTGCAGAGGGAATGATATCCAGCTGACACAGAACTCCTTCAAAGCTGACAGAGTGAGAGTTCATCCTTCCCAGGGTAAGTACACCCCTTGAATTAAATGTCTCCACTTCAGAAAGTACTTCACTGCTGTAGTACTTGTTTCCACACTCAGCAAATATCGAGACAGTCTTGTCTGCAATGCCAATGGCAAACGAATGCCATTGTTCATTATGAACACAATAATCAAAGTACACGGGCTGCTTCCCTCCAGTGTACACTGCTACCTTTCTCGGTAGCAGCTGGACACCAAACTGCAGTCTGCTTTTGTTCCTAATACTGAAAAGAAAAGCATTACTGGCCCTGTAAGAGTACAACCCAACCAGTAAGGTGAACTGATGCCCTAGATTCGATGGTATGACTTGAGTGACGGGGGACTCAATATGTGCATCATGACTTAGCACAACTCCTGCTGCAGTGAGACGAACACCCTGAGGTAACAGAGAGGATGTTGAGGGCACTGTTGTCTCTGATGGCTCTTGGACATCTTTCACAAGGCCTAGTTGATGAAGAACATCTATTGCTGTAGAAAGAAATAAAGGCACACTGTTGATTTAATTTACAAGCTCATACATTCAGACCCATATAAACAAATGTACACACAACATTTTACAAAGCTGTACCTCTCAGAGCATATACATTTCACACACTAAGGCCACCAAATCCCTAGTGGAAGGCACTGATCTTTCACATAAATCAAACAAATAATTAAAGCCAGAGGAAAATTTCCATCTTAAAAAGAACAACCAAACAAAACAAACACAAAGAATGGCCCACAAAATGCCCATTGTAAGTTAAGTCACTTATGAAAGTGAAAAATCTTCATCTGCTCTCTTCAAACTTTCCAGTGAGCAATGAATACACTTTAGTCAGTTCCTTATTTATTTGGCTAATCCTGTCTACTCTTTGAGCAGAGAATTAATTTTTTTAGAAAACTCTTTCTTCTGCAAAAAACCTTCTGCAATAAATCCATATTGTTTCTCTTTACCTGAAAAGTTCAAATGAAAGTGTTTGAGGGAAAGGTTGCTTTGTTTTTAAGAAGGGACAAGCTATTTATAGCACAGTAACACCTCAGCAGAGCACCAAAAGATGGTCACCAGCTCAAAGCAAAATAAAAAGGTAAGCCTTGCCAAGGAGCTACTCTGTGCTGGGGGGAATTCAGCTGGTACCTGGGAAGAATTGCTGTGCTTTCACAAGGACCTCTCCACCCATGAAGCAGAACCTTGTGCCATTACAAAGCTGGCTATGAAGGGAATTGTTTTCCCAGAGGGATGACTGTATCTCTCTGTGCTAAAGTGAGTCCAACTAAAAGAAAATAAAGATTTTTCCAAGGGGAGATGCAGCAGAGTGCACCGTCACTGCCTCCTTTCCCTCCACACAGCTCACTTGTTAGAGCCATGGATGAGGTGAACTCTGGAGCAGTGGAAGTGGTGAGGAGCAAGGAAAGAGGAGAACTGTCAGGACCCAAGGGTTTGTGCTCCTGTCTTCTGGCTCATCTCTCCCCCTACAGTGCACAAGGCTGCAGCTACCCTGACAAGACATTGAATTAAGAATGCACTCCACAGCAGGAGACATTAAGGAGACAGAGCAGCCAGCTGTCCTGCTGATTGATGTTCTATAGATTTGGCCTTGTCATACAGAAATCTGGATAGACCTTCCTACAGGAAGAAGGGCAGTGGCTTATTCACTGTTGAATTCTCTAGTTTCTCATTCAATGTGTGCTATGTCCTTTAAGCCTTTCCTTAGTCTGGGCCATCTTTTACCTGGCTAAATATCTTCACCTACTGGGTGGAAACACAATTGTCTATCCTCTTGATCAACTGAAATCATATCTGCCCTGGGATAAGAAATCAAAGCCACCTTTGAATAAATCAGCAATTGAAGGTAACCCAATTAATTTCTTATTACTTAAATCAGATTTGGGCAAGTTGGAGTTGGTGGGCACCTTTGTTCAGGATGAATATAAAGACACTGTTACATCCCTTAGGATGCAGCTGAAACACTACAAAGGCTTGAGTAGGAGTTAAACCACACATCCCCAGGAGCCTTTCTGTAGGATCTCAAAATAAGACAGCATTTAAGGCATTGATTCCTTAATTGATTGATAAAACTGCTTGCCTGAGTGTTTATGAAAAGTGCAGAAATATTGCAGATGTTGAATCAAAATGCAATCATGGAAATATGGAATGAGAAGATTAGGAACTAAAACACACAACATGGGAAAAGGCTGAAGAAACAACATTTGCCTGGCCTAGATACAGGAAGGTTTGGGGGTATCTAATTAAAATTGCCTATTATCTGAATTGAGGTCATAGGGAAAAGAGAGAAAATCTAAGGACTAACAGGCGCAAGCTGCAGCACAAGGAATTTCAGCTCTATACAAAGAAAAAGCATTCTCACTGCAAAAGTGGTCAAGTGCTGGACCAGGAGAGCAGAGACATTGAGTAATCTCTATTCTTGGAGATTTTTAAAGACCAACTGGACAGGACCCGACAACCTGAAGTAACTTCAACATTGACCCCGATCTCAGCAGGAGTTATGACCAGATGAGTTCCAGGTCCCCCTAACCTAATTTTTTTTATTTTTTTGCACCAGGGGAAACTGAACACTAGTTTTCATAAACAGCATTGCACAGCAGCATACAATATCATCTGTTTCCACCTCTCACTGGAACAACTTCAGTGAAACACCTATATTAAAAACTGCTTGTAGTGTCTAATAGTTGTACTGATCAAATAAGCCTGGCTGGGCAGACACAGGCACCTTCTACAGCATTTGGCTGAAGGATACTTTTGCTATGGACATGGTTATACTAAGTAAATAAAGCTATTAAATGGCACAACAAAAATTTACAGTAAAGAAGAAAAGTTAAGGATTTGCTGCTATATTAAAAGAAAAGAGCCACTGAAACAAATGGATGTTTATGCTTCAAGTGGAAAAAAGGTCTCCTTTCCCAGTTTCCCTTTCTCTGTTTACTGAATGTATTCATAGCAAACTTTAAGAATAGACAGATGTTGGCTTAGTTTCAGTGGTAAATTATGAGAAGTGCCTGAGATTTCCTTGAGAGTGATTTATAAGTTGGAACCAAATGCATCAACCTGAATGCACTGTACATCTTGAAAATTAATTACACACCTTGTAGTGTTTCTAGTCATGTTTGAGATTCATGGACGGGCCAAGATTATCCTGGCGAGCAGCCAGTGCAGGCAGAGGTATGGAGAAAGAGTATTTCTGCAGAAAGTCCTGTGTATGCCAATTTCTCAAGATGTTTTGCCTCAGAGCAATTAATTTACCATGGCTGTATTTTTATCTGTCAGGCTGATAATGGAGGTCAGGTTATAGTAGAGCTCTGAAGCACAGTGCATCTGCTAATGAACCACCACACTTTCCCAGGACCCCGTCCTGCCTGCTCTGCCTGGAGCTCTGGAGGAGAAAGCTGTGCTTGCACTGCCCTTGGGAAGGGAAGCTGGGAAGAAACACAGGTCCTGAGCTCTGGGAAAGCAGTCTTACACATGCAAATAATCCCCAAGGCAGAATACACTGCTCCACTACTCCTGTGCACTGGCTGGGCCAGCTGACTGCACAGGAACAGCTCCCAGTCCAGCCTAAGGTTGTGTCTAAATATCACATCCTAACCTGAAATACTGGGCAAGTACTTGTATCCTTAAAAATTTTTAATTACGTCTTTTATTTTAAAATAGTAATGCATGTTATCTATCCGAAGTAGTATAAATTCAAGTATAAAATAAAAAGCTTAAACTGGTTTAAAATAGTCAGCCTAAAAATTACATTCAAGCCTATCACTACTAAATGGTAAAATGCAAGCAAAATTGCCAAATTTTGGGCAGTTCTGATTTGAAAAGAGCCTGTAGTTTAAAAGTTGTTTTAAAAATAGAAAAATCATCAGCAAGCATGATGAGGAGTAAGAGCATTTCCTATTTTCTATCCTGCAAATAGATTTCTGCAAACAATGACAGGTCTTGAGAGAGCTAAACACAAATAAATACTGTGTGAAAAATGACATCAAGAAAGTAAGTATAAAGTAATTATTCCTTGCTGACTTGCTGCCTGTTAGCCCACTGTCAAGCCAAAAGGCTGTTCCAAACTTTTTGGCCAGTCATTTCACTTCTGGTCCAACATGCATTTTTATTTTATTTTAAGGCTTTCAGAAGCTCTTGGCAGCATCCAGCATTTTGGGAGCAGGCAACCCTCTCATTCTTCCTCCCAGCATGACAACCACTATTTGCTTTACCTATCAGTTGTCAGTTTTCTTTGTTTACCCATGTCTGCAAAACATCTGTCTTCACTTACTGCTTATTCAACCCATTAGTCCCCCAAACTGTAACAGCTCAACTTCTTGAAGGAAAGGTTGTTTGGTATTTTTGGTGTCAAGTGCTTTCCTTTCACCTTCTAGATGATCTTTAAAAATTCACAACCTTACTGTATCATGAGGGAAGGCAAAACCTAACATCAGCTTTGGCAAAAAGCCTTCTGACCCTTGTGTGGCATAGAAATAACCCCACAAAGGAACTGGGGAGGGATGAAGGGATTTGACTATTGGATTGTTTCACACTCATATTCCATTTAGTCCCTCCTGCTCATTTCCCATGTTGCTCCATACTCACGACTACTCTGAAGGCAGGATCTCTGAGATGTTCTCCCTGTTTCAGCAATCTCAGTACACACATTTCTCCTCTTCCCTTTTCCAGTGTGGGTAAGGGAAAAGACAGGGGCCATCCATCAGTCAGCTTTACCAAAACCAAGAGTAATTACTCATCAGACTGCTCATTTTCTAGGTGATGATGCATCTGCAATTGGGTACATTTTGATACGTGGCTGCAACAAATGCTCTCCTGGACACAAGATCAGATGACTGGCATAGGAAAGCATTAATTCTGCATGAGCCCCACTCAAAGTACTATTCCTAAAGACTGAGACTGTATCTTTACAGATACTTAACATGATTTATAGCAGCATACTAAATCGAACAAGGTGTATCTTCTCCTCAACTCAGGAAAGAAGGCATGTTAATTAGCTAGCACCTTTGTGTTTGGCAGAATACTCTTTTTTTCAAAACTGCCAAGAAAGTTCAAAACTGAAGTGTTAACATGTTCCTAATGCACGTCCCAGGCACACAATCCTGTTCCTGGACAAACACTAAGCACCACAAATGCAATAATGCAGCTCTGCACCTTATATACTGAAACTGAAGGATATACTTGAGATGCTCTTTCTTTTTTTCTGAGAAGGTTTCATTCTTTGAACTGCTTTTTTCAACCTTGTTTACACACTGTGCAAATAAAGTACAAGAGGAACCAAATTCACTCATGGGAGTAAAGTTGCATCAAGGTTCAATGCATCATTTTGGTCCCAAGCAAGCATTTAAAGAAAACAAAGTCATGTATGGCATTTGTGCATCAAGGATGGAGAAGAGTTTCTGTTCAGTAAGGCTTCTCACACAGCTATCTAGAAATACTATTGAATAACAATAGTAATAACAACAACAAAATTATAATAGAAAAAAGGGAACTCCATCTGCTGGTAACAAAATTTTTTAAAAAAATTAATATAAGCATGTTGCGACTGGAGGCTTTACCCCATTTCTGCAAAGCTCTGTGCATAGAGGCATTCCCAGCCAAGAGACAGGTAAGACTCAGCCTCCACCCGCTCCCCTGTGTTGCTGCACCCCCAGGCCTGCAGCTTTCACAGTCCCTGCCTGAAGGTTCAGTAGAAAAGCAATTCTCAAGCTGAGGGACATGAGAAGTGAGAGAAAAGGTTTATTTCTTTGCAGAGCAGGAGGGTGGGCTGGGGGGGATGAAGACACTCAAACTGTCACCACACAGCTGTCTCTGGCATCCCTCACCTGCTCCTGCTACACTGGGAAACTGCAAATTGCCTCCCTAAAACTGCCTCTTCCCTTTCCATCCCTGCAGGCCTGGAGCAGGGCAGGCCACACACATCTAACAGCGCAGCCCCTCCTCCAGTGAGAACTTGGCTCAGCTATTATAAGAATCAAGGAAAATCCCATCATCACAAAAGCATATGGCCCCCATTGAGCTGGATGTGAAAAATCAACAACCAATCTTACCAAGCAAGCAATGGGCAACATTGGAGGGCAAAACTACAAAGGCAACAGGGAGGAAGCAAAAAACACAAAAACAAAAAAAAAACACGACTGAAGGAAAAATCAAGCTTTGCCAATCTCTGGGAATGACAAGCAGGAAAAATGCATTGGTGAGAATAATGGTGGGAGGCTGCTGAGCTATCCCAGAGGGCTCTAGCTAAACATTATCAGGAATGAGTCTTGTCTTAACCACGCAACCCATCTGTTTGTATTCAGATGAGTAGTTGCAGTTAACACGCTCTCCAGCCAAGGATGACCTACTTTGTGCTTCACCTGTTCAGCAAAGGACCATGGTGGAGAATTGATGCTGCCACTCTCATGGCAAATAAGAAGTGACTAAATAGCACATTCACCTCCACCACTTTGGGATGCTATCATTCCCACAGCAGTCTTCAGAGCAAGCTGCACATCTGGTGCTGTTATAACAGCTGGCAGATTAAAAAAGAAACTAAAAACAAGACAGCCCTATTTCCTCACTAACATCTGCATCTGAATGCAAAGCCAAATGAATACCAAATTTCACATTCTGCTTCAGTGATGCCAGCCTAGACTAAGCCTTTATTATGTGCCTTCACAGCCTTAAGTGCAAAGGTAACTCAGTCACAGCTTGCCACCCCCAAGGACACCCACTTTCAGGGAAGACACAATCAAAGCCTTTTCACTGCACAAGGCTTCTTTTTTATGAAGAGCTTGCTTAAATATGTAAGCAATTTCATAGACAGAAAATCTGAGTAACTTTCAAAAGGTCATCTTTTCCAAACTGGTGCTTTAAACTTTTGCTCTCATTATGCTGTAACTGGTATTTTCTTTAAGCCATATGAATTAATTGACTGAACCTAAGGTCACAAGTAACAACAGCCATTTACTCTCTTCATCTACTTACATATAACAATTGTCCTGTTATAAACAAAGCATTCTCACCTTGTTTGGGTACTTGTGCAACACCCACAGCTATACATACTGCAATAAAAACGAGAGCTTTCCTAGAAGGGAAAGAAAGGAAAAAACATGTGAGAAAACATCTACAGTTTCAGAACTACAAGGAATTAGAAAACTGATTCAAGATCCAAATGGCAGGATACCACTGACTTCAGTGAGTCCTGAATCAAAGCCATCACACTGTATAACTTTCTACTGATACTGAGACAGCATTTCACACAAAGATAAAGGTTGTGTATGCCCTCACATATAGCACATATATTTTACGCTGGCTTTTATTAATAAAATGACTGCATCTGCTTTATATTTTCTTGCAGCAGCTTTCAAATATGAATGCTGCTATGTAGTAAACTTCTTCCTGGAAAGAAAAGAATGTTATTGTAAAGAAACCATAAAATAAGTGACCAGATAATTCCTGAAGAGATTATTAGATACTTTAGATACTTTTGACCTCCTATCAGGCTTCTCACTAGATCACATCATCTTACCATAAGTGAAAATGTTGTGTCAAACTTGTTCTTGCATCATAAAATTTTATCATGCTATAAGCAAGACATGCTCTTGACAAAGTAAAAAAAAAATCTCACCACATTTCAACTTAAAACTCCACGCTCAGGTAGAAAAGTGTGATACTGATAGATAGCTATCATAGGCTCACTGTCCTGGTTTCAGCCAACGAGATCATTTTCTTCTCAGTAGCTGGTGGAGTGTTGTGTTTTGGATTCAGTGTGAAAATAATGTTGATAGCACACTGATGTTTCAATTGTTACACCAAATATATATAAGATTGATCTAGATTATGTGCTCAAAATTTGCTTTGGAAGTGTTGAATGTTGTACAGACTACATTTTTACTGTGATTAAGAACAGATTGTCTGCTGTTTCTTAATTATCATATTAGCCAGATTAACATCTAATCACTCTCTTATCAGTGACTGAATCTTTTAATAAATGAGAAATATATTTTCTGTTAATGTTGGACAACCAGGCACAGATATATGTAACAATTATAGTAACCTCTATCTACTCAGTTCTAAGAAGAAATATTTTAAAAATATCAGAAATATAGTTCTGATACTAACTACTCAACACATACTCAAGCCCCAGCTCAACCCCCTTGCTCTTTAATGTATGCAGCCTCAGCAATTTTTCATAATCTGGAATGCTAGAGTGACTAAAAATGTTCTCTGGACCAGGTCAGAGAGCACTTGAGTATCTGGAATTAAGTGTACTTGAAAGTAACATAGTTGCAACTAAACACCTATAACTTCATGTCACCTAATTTTGCCAGCTAATTAGTCAGATTTTCACATAAAAAAAAAAAAGGAAGAAAACACTACCACTTTATACAGGAACATATGGTTTAAATAGAAAGAGAAGATGTACAAGTACATATGAACACACACATATAGTAGTATTTAGTGAAAAGTGTTACTAATTCTTTAAAGGGTTTGGAATTCAAACATTTCTGAAACAAGTGCATGAAAACCACAGAGCAATAACCTGGTTTTATCAAGTGGATTTGTATATTGTGAGAGCTTAAATTTTGGCAAACAGAACAAATGAGTAATTTAAGGAACAGTAAGGCAGATATTGCCACTGTAAAATGGTAGATACATCATGTCTTTGAGAAAAAAATGCACAGAACGTATCGGATATTCAAAAATATGCATCAGTGCTTCTGCTCTGATCGCAGAGGGAGGGAAAGGTGGAAACTAAACCTTACACATCCCAACATGCTTGTAGGGGCATGTTCTTTAATTAACCACCACTACAGTCCCTCGCTATTTCTCCCTTCAAGCTTCCTCCTGCTACAGCCATGAAATGTCTACTGGAGCAGTTCTGCTGTTCCTAGAAGAGACCTAAAGACCTCGTCCACTACAGGACACTCATTTCAATTTTTTCAGAGTTATAAAGACCAGAATTCAAATTGGAAGTTTCTGCATCATGCAATGCATGTCATTTTGCTCAAATAAGAAACCCAATGACAGGAGACAGCTGTGCCTGAAAGGAAGTCCATGCATTGCATTGTATCAGCTAAAACTCAGGACAACACTTTATTTGACTTTCAAAGGTGAAAAATGGATTTGCAATTAAAAATCACATAAAACCTTTTAGCTATCTACAAAATAAGGATACCCAAAGAACCCCAGAGCTCAAAATTCAAAGATGACTCCTCTAATAATGACAACAGCTTCTACTACACCAGCCAGATACAGAGCAGTGTGTGTCAGGTACCTGCCTCTGTCACCTCCCAGCAAACATTGTAGAAAAGCAAGAAATTCCAAAATGTTCCCAGGACTGTAAATTACACAGATGTAACTGGATATACAGAAACATTTAGTGAGAAGTAAAGACAAATGTCTGGCTGACACGGTGCTCTCCAGCTAATATCAAGAACAGATGAGTTATCAACTAAGGAAAAACAGGGACCAGAGACAACCATAGTGCTGGGGGTCCTCTAATGCGTGAGAAAAGTGAGACTTCCTTCTGTCTTTTTTCACAAGTAAAATTTTTCAAAAATGAAACCATGTGCAACCTAATCCATACAAAGCCTCCCTCTTGGTTGACATCACTACTCTGTACATTTGCAGATCAGTCAGTTCTCAGTGTTCACTCCCACATCAGCACAGCCACTGAGACACCAGGCTTCCTGCTGTATGTCGCTTGACCCATCATCTGCCATAGCTGCATGGAGCATGGCTCCTTGTCTTAGCTGAGTCCACAGCTCTTAGAGATGTTGGGACACACCAACAGAAAAATGCAGAACCTTGTGGCATGGAAAACTTCAGCTGACCCAAATGCTGGCTATTTTTTTCCCATTTAACATCACACACAAAGCTGTTCCAATACCAAGGCTTTAGGGCATAGCCAAGGGGTATCTCAAACTTCCTCTCCTTCTCCTACATTTTCAACCTCTCTATTTTACATGCAAGCATAAGCTGAGGGCCATTATTTAATTTAATTATTTAATTAATTAATTTTGGAGGAAGGCGCTACCAAATGTGATTGAGCTATTCTAGCACTAAAAACTGATAATCTTTGACATCTTGTGGCTGTTTGCCTCTTTGTACAGAGTGGACAGCAACTATCCATGGGGGTTTTTTTGCATTAGGGGTGATGGATGGATGAGAAAACTGATAAGCTTCAAAGCAAGTTGTGGCAAGCTACAACGAAAAATTCCACCCTCTGAAGATGACACAGCAGCATACAGAGCTCAGGTTTGGTCAGTGCACAGCAGTATACTCTTCATTCCAGCCTAGTTCCCCAAATCTCAAGTTTAAAGGAAGAAATATCACAAGCTGACTGCTAGAGAAGACAAGAATACCTGTTTCCAGTATGCCTGCCACAGGTGCATTCAGCCCTGCGCTGCTCAGGGATGATGGTTTAAACACCAGCACCTGCCCCACACACATTCCTTCACTGGATCTGTCTGGGACTGCTGAGGAGAATGGCACAGTTTGGGTCCATCAAGCTTGAGAAGGGCTTTGGAAAGATCACAGCACCTTGTGCACAGAGATGCCCTGGAACTCTTAAAGACCTCAAGCTGTTGTAAACCTTATCTTTCAAGGTACCAAAATAAATTTAACTTCCTTTGCTGCTATAATGAAATTAGCCAGCAGGACCAGTGCTGCTTCCCAAATTTTAAAATGCCTACTAGTAACAAAGTTTGGGGGGACATAACAGCCTGCAAAACCTCACTGGTGTGACAGTCACATGCCCTTTGGTCACAGATGGCACCATGCAATTAGCCAGCAAGAGGGGAAGCTCCTGAATATTTTGCCCAATTTCACAATTTGAATGAATGGGAAAAGGGAGAGATACAAGATGAGGTGAGAGGTAGGGGAGCAGTGGCCTAAGATTTCTACAACGGGGCTGGGGTTCAGAAAAAGAAAACCCCCTGCCTGGTAGCCCAGACATGCTTTGGACAGCATCTGGCTTAAAATGAGAAACTACCACATTGAAAAGAACAGTCAACCCTGTTAATATTTCTAAAAGGAAAAAAAAAATGAAAATATGTTACTTTAAAACAATTTTATGACTAAATCTCTGATCGCTTACACTAGTTCTCTTCTCCAGATAGCATACACCGTTTTCTTTCTGTATCAAGGCAAGAGTATACAGCTTGAATCCCTACTCATGTGAAACACTCTCTTTCCCAGAGTTTATATCTGTATATTTTGTAGACCATTCTTCAAACGTACTACAACTTGGTGCTTGCAAGAAACAAGGGTGACACAAGGCTGTTCATATTTTAAATATTCTGTCGATAAATGGGGTGAGATATTTAGAAGTCATGCAGCTGTTTTATTTATTTAACCTGCAGAGACACCCCTATACAGGCCCATCCTAATGGCATTTCAACAAAAAGGTGGTTGAAGTTGCAGGGGATTTAATGGTTTGACATATGCTAAGGAAACCTGATCCTTCTGCGAGGAATTCTGGTTTCTTAAAAGAGGCAAGTGACCAGGTTGCTCACTCTCTATAGAAGTAAATTAGGTAAACATTATAGAAGCATATAGATATATGCTATCTCAGATTTTGAACTTGAGTAAACTGCATCTCTGCTACTGTACCTCTTTCCTGTAGTGCAATTTATGTTTCTCCATCAGCAATACCCCTTTACAGATTTCAAATAAAATCTTTTAAATTGCACTCAGACAATTCCTTAAGAAGTCCTAAAGACACAGCCATTAAACACAGATCTCCTGGGAAGGCGACCTTCAGGCAGCCCCTCAACTGCTCACAAGCATTCAAGTACACCCAGATTATACACCAGGCACACTTTAGCAGCATAATCCTCACTACAACACTAAACAAATTCTTCTGTCCCGCTCAGAGTGCTCAGTAAACTTAAGACACAGCCAGAACAAAACCAGCCCTTTACAAAGAGACACATACTAGTAATCTAATATCGTTACAACTACCCTAAATTCACAGTCATCTCAGCAAGGCTGCTTCTAGGTAAACTGTAAAGAGCAGAGCTCTACCTTTGCATCACAGGTGAGGGTGCATCAGAAATACTGCAGCCAATTGCAAAAACATGTGAATGCAGAGCAGCTCATCTGGCTATCGCTGTTATTAAGAGAGAAGCCTCAGCTCTTTATCGTAAATTCTACAGGCTTCTGTGTTTGCTTGCTCGCCGCGTTTCCCTAGCTAGGTACCAAAGGGGCGCACGAGCTGCCAGGTTACTGTGGGCACTGCGTACGCTGTGCCCCGGGATCCTCGTTCCCCCTCGGGCATCAGAGGGGCACTGGCTCTCGGGTCAGGCTGTCCCCGCTCCCCGGGGACACCAGAGCCAGGCTGCCCGGTGTGGCCTCGGGCGGGGGAAGGACGACACGAGGGTGCTGGACGGGACGGGGCACATTCAGAACGACACCGGGGGTGCGGAGGAGAGACGAACAGCCAGCGGTACAGGCGATCTCCGTCCGGGCAGCCAGCACCTCGCCGGGGGCACCGGGGACCCCGCGGGGTTACGGGTGGCGCTCAGAAGGTAGGGATGGGGACACTGCCCGCAGGGGTCGTCGTCCCCTGCCCGCGGTGGGAGCCATCCCCTGCCCGGCCCCGCGGCGGGTGGCGGTGCGGTGCGCCCCGTCTGCCGCGCCGGCTGCCGCTTACGTTTGTGCCGCGGGAGAGATGCGTCCTCGCCTTGTCCTCTCGGCTCCCAAATGCATTTGTATGCATTTGCCCGGGCAGCGGAGATCCGAGGGAAAGCCGAGCGCCGCGCCGNCCGCCGGCGCGCAGTGCCGAGCCCAGCCCCGCCCGCGCCCAGGTGCGGCGGCAGCGCCGGGACAGGTGATGCCCTCAGAGCAGCCGGAGGGCGAGAAGAGCCCTCGGCTGCCGCTGGGCTCCAGCTGGGGAGACTCGGCAGGAAGCTGCAAGTTAAATTAAAATCTGAGGACGGACGGGGAGAGTTGATGAAACGATCTGAGGAGAAAAAGTAGAGTGCGCCGGACGTTTTGAATCTCTGGTATAATTGGACTTAGGTCTAGAAATACTCCCTCTGAAAAATGTTTGAGGAGTAGATGTAATTTAGTAGCATTACAATGCCAAAGAAATATGACACCCTTCACTGTCTTCCTAGAGAGAAAAAGGTCTTTTTAGTTTTAATTCCCAGTTTTCTTACCTTGTCCCCATAACACAGCCTATTGTAGCTTTATCTTTTTGCAAACTGTCACTAAAAGCAAACACGGTGCAGTTAAACAATACCAGACGTTGCAGTACCCACTGTATCGCAAACACGTGGTGGAGTCCTGCAGCCTTACTTACTCAAAACTTCTATGGACTTCAGAAGAAAGTTGATGTGAGTTAGGGTTATGGTACTTGTCTCTTTCTGGGTGCTACAAGAGTGAAGATTTCACATCATGCAAATACCTTCATGACATGCAGCAAACACGTGCCAGTTGTAGGTAAGTTGAAGAAAGATGTCATGAAATAAAACCAAAGATATCCCCGAACAGCGGAAAATAATGGAAGTGCTAAAACAAAAAGAAAGGCTGTAAAAGACAAAAATTGTATGTTGTCACTGCGGGTGCCTGCCTTTGCTGAAAACGACTTCTCTGGGTGATCCAGGTAGCTGGCAACAGGCAAAAAGATGGGGGGAAACTTTTGAGGGAACCAAGAGCAAAATTAAGATGCTGAATTTTACTGGGGATAAGAGCCCCAAGTTAGAGGGGAAAAGGTTATGTTCAGGTAATGCAGTAGAGTGTTTGATTTCGCATTCAAATTAATTTTCAATATCTTAAATAATTCGGAATTTGTATACTCTCATAGACTATGATGGAATTTCCTAGTTGCTTCACTTTTTGAAAGCTAAAAGTTGACAGCCTTTTACTTTCTTGTCTATGTACCTTACATTGGCCATACTGACAGCAAAATGTGAAAATGTGTATTTTCACTGAAGAGAATATGGTGTCTGCCCAGACAGATATTGGACACTTCTGCAGTAAAGTATTTGTCAGTCTTCTGTTTTAAATCACACTTGAATGGCTTCCAACAACGGAATTATTGTATTTCATTTAGGTTTTGTTTATCAGCATTACGATGAACTACGACAGGTACATTACTGATTGGGTTTGGTGCCCGTCCCTGAAGTCTATCAATCTCTTAAATAAGATGTCTTGTATGAAGTAGACAAATAGTTGTTTTCTTAGCATTTTAGCATCAGCATTTGGGATATTATGGAGAGAATTCTTCCCTGACAGTGACCCTGGGTAAATCCTGTGCACATCTACAAGTACAGGAGCCATCCTGCAACCCATGGTGAGATGGGCTGGGGAATTACCTGCAGAGATCTCCCTTTCCAGCAGCATTTGCACTGCAGAAGGCACAACTTGAGATTCTTGCCAGCTGCACACACAGGGTGTAAATAAAGCTTGCTGACCCTGTCTGTGCAGTTACTTGAGACAGTATAAAGTTTAAAAATTAGCATTGGTTGTTGAGTTTTCTATATTCAAAACTACCAAATTAATTTCACAAAGTCAGACTCTTGACTTCTTGTTGGCACTTTGCTCCTTGTGTCCTTGCTACAGCCCCTGCTGGGGTTGAACAGAGCCCTTAGGCTGTTTGGGCAGGTTCTTTGGCCATGGGGAGACACAGACCAGGGGAAGGGCTGCCTGTGCCCTTCCACTGTCTCACTGCACACAGCTCACACATCTCTGAGTCCAGTATCCACAAATGGGTCAGGAATGTGCCAGGGATGCTCCTTCTTCCCTTCCCCGTGTCCCTGAATCTGGAAGCTCTTGCATTCCTGTTTTTGAGAAGTAGCTGATGTTATTCTGCACCTCATTGCTTTCCTTTCACAGTAGGACCCTACAGAGCTGCTTCTGTTCTAAGCTTCATGGCAAAAATCAGTATCAGTTCTATTCCTACACTTGTTCTTCCAAGTCTTCTTACAGTCTAATAAGAAAACTGACTATGTTTAAAGCTATCAGATTACATGTGTTTATTTCCAGAGCTATATATAGCAGTCTGTATACTTACACACACCTAAGACATGGTCAAGCTCCAAACCTAGTGCCTATATTAGTGCCTATAGCAACACAGTGATGCTTGAGTTTCATTTCCTATGGCAAATGTCCCGAGATCCCCTCTTTCCACGTCTGCTATCTCCTCCTTGTCCACAGCCTATCCCCAATCTATCATCTTTCCAAGTAAACTCAGGGATTACTGAAATACAAAATTAATTCTTCTGAGATATCACTTCTTGCTTTCTGGTACGATTACAAGCTTTCTTTCTGTTTGTTTGCTCCTTTTCCAGCAGCTTTTTCCTCCTTTCATGATCTGACTTGCTCATCTGTCACTCCAGATTACAGCTGCTGAGTTCCAGCCGTGCTTTGGGGCACAAAACAGGAGCTACTCCTAAACAGCGTAAGAGATGAGGAAAATGGTTCCTATCTGTGATTCGCCTTCCAGAAAATGCACGGGAGAGTGCAAGGGTTTTGCCAGAGCCTAAAATTAAAGGGAAAAAATAGAATTTGAAGGAAAATGTGTGAAATGGGAATGTGAGGACTGAGTGTTGGAGCCTGAACTTTATCCCTCTGCGACTGGGAGGAGCTTTGCCTTTGAATTGAGTAGGAGCAAAATGGGACCCACACAAGTTTCCTGGTACTGTCCCAAAATTAGGATTTTTTGGCAAAAGGTCCATGCTGCTATTGAGTTCGTTTTGGAGAACTGATTTTCTCTGCACACCACAATATATGGTGTTAGGCTACGTACCAAAACTGCTGGAACCTAGTTCAGCAAAATTGTTTAGAATTCTCTGTGGCAGCCAAAAAAAAGTTTAACACATTGCTCTGGTTAAGAAAGTTACTAAGTTATCAAATGTGATTAAGAAATACAAGAAATGGAAAGGATTACAGCATGCCTTTGACAACAATTGGCTAAAGTTGAAGAAAGGGGGACTCCAGGTCTGAAACCATTAGACTTGCATATTCTTTGTAGAAAATTAAAGAAACTGTTATGACCAGTATTTGTCTTCTCTCTCTAGTTATGCCTGTTACCTTCTGAGAGTTTTGAATATGCCAAAAATCTGGAAATGCCTTTAAAGAGCACAGTTGATGATTATTTGGATTGATCCTATCCCTTCTAATTTCCAACCAGGAAACTAGAGAGAAAATTGACATCAATTTGCATTCTGAAACATTCAGAGTAGAGAGGATTTTCCTGCCTTACCAAGACCAACAAAAACCTGAGGGGATGAAGCTGAGAGAGGAAAGGAGAGATGCTGTGGGTACAGGGGACCAGATGTCCTCACAAACAGAGCAAAAAAAAATGGCATGATAGAGTCAGGACTGACAAATCTGCCAAGCCACAAATAATTATATAGGCTAGTGAGGTTCCTTAAGATACTTAGTTAAAGCAAACAAGGGAATATATTCAGCCAGGAGCAGGAAACAGAAGAGAGTCTTAGCGAACCGCAAGACAGGGTAGAGACTCCAGAAGCTCCAACTGAAAGGTATCTCACTGAAGCCAAAATACTTGCAATTGTTTACAAGTCCAGGTATTATCCATTTTGGAAAGTCATTGCTGTAGCAGACACCCACCACAAAGCAGAATAAAAAGTCACATGGAGAGAGCTCAAACAGGCAACTGAAGCAAAGCCTTCTAGAGGAATAATCACACACCCAGCCACTGAGAAGCTGTGACGTCTTGTTCCAGTGATGGCGCATTGTATGCCATACCAAGAATGCAGAGAAGCCCAGCCAAACACACAAGAAACATTAAAGGAAGAGAGGAGCCTCAGAAGCAGTTATTAGGGAAGCAATAAGGGAACACAAAGTACAAGAGCAAGAATGAGTGTGACTAGGGGACCATGGTAACAGCTTACCAAATGAGAAGACTCTAATTACCAAATAGGCCAAATTGCCACGAGAGAAGCACAGTAAATTTCCATGTTAAAGAGGGTGTCTGGAGCCTAAGAACAACCAGTGAAACTAAAACCAGGAGGAGTTAGAGAAAACCCAGTGACTATCATTTTTGGTTAATCTTTATCCCATCTTTGATGGAGTGTTTTGCCATCCAGGCAGGAAGTGGAGACACCCACTCCTACAGGCGTGAAGATGTACAAGACATGAGGTATTTTCTGGAATACTCATTGAACTGGAAAACCCCTTGTAGGCGAAGTCCATAAACACAACCAAGAGTCTGATTCCTACCATCCCTGCTGGGGTGTGCTGAGAGACACTCAGAGCAAGACAGGCTCAGTGAGTGTGTTAAAGGAGCATTTCCCCACCAGTGTGGTGGCTGTGACCTCCTGCCATGGACATTCAGAAACCTTGACCCTGCATCTGGGCTACCTCAGCAGGTCTCTCCAAAGCCTCCTGTCCATAGCAGGAGCCTTCCCCAAAGGGTCCTGGTTTTCTGTCATGGTATAAATCTTCCTATATCCAGCACTAAAAGGAAGTAAAAGATGACTTTTGCAAAAGGAAAAAATCTGTAGTTGGCCAAGGTAAAAAACCCACAAGCAACCCGAGGACATTTAGTTAACCTCCTTGGCAGTGCCCTGTAGCCCCTTGGAGACATCATCTGGGACATCTTTCTGCAGGCTAAAATCTACAGGTATTTCCTGAAAACCATTCTCTGCAAAATAAAATCAGAGCCCATTTGAAGTGAAACCATCAACACTCATATGCTCTTAGCTGGCTAGCAAAACCTCATCAGCACTAAAAATTGTTCACACATCTGGAAGAACCAGTGCAGTCATCTGAGAATTATTTCATTCCCAAGCCACAGAGAGCTGTGTGTTAGGCCAGTGCTTTTTGAAGACATTCCCTTTCTTTTCTCAGCAACTGTGGGAGATGCTTCATTCCACAGTTCATCAGTCCTAGAAGAGCCTTTCCTGATCACCTCTGCTTCCAGAGCTGTGGCTGCATGGGTTCTCACACTGCTGCCCTGCCACCAACAATATGTGTTCCTTCTGCAGTAACTGAAAGTACAGTGTTAGCTTGCTTCTGCAAAATTAGCTTCTGGCAACAGCAAGGGGTGTTTGCAGAAGCCTTGGGCCTCTACCTTCTCACCCGATGAGAGGTGAGATACTGATGCTTGGTGGCCAACACCATGTTAAATCTCTGCCTTGGAATTACAAGGCTTGTTCCCACATTAGAAATCTTACAAGAATTTTCTCACCGATTATAAAAGCAGAAAATTCCATGAGACTCCTGTTTTCAAAATTATACAAAACACAATTGTTTGAGACAGCCCCAAGTCTATTTCCCTGGTTCAAACTCTGAAACTGAGAAATATACTGTAAATAGTTTGAACTCCATCTTCTGGAAGTAAGAAATTTAATCGCAAGACTTGAATAATTTGACCAATTTCACCTAGTTGGCTCAACCATTAACAATAAATGATTGCTCTGATGTGTCAGAAAGTTTCCTCCGTCTTCCCACCAATTCTCTCTAATGGTTTTTAAATATCCTGAGTCTTTTGACACCCAGCCTACCTAAATCATGTAGAACAATGGAGTAATTTAAAGCTGACAACAATTGTTGATAACATTCAACAAGACGGGAGTTTCCCGACTATTTCCAGGCAGGTATTAACATTATCAATGAAAACAGAAATTGTAGCACTTCCCACTTCTGTTGTCTCTCACATGAGTAAGTCATCATCAGACTTCTTCAGTACTTTTTAACTCCCAATAAAGGAAAAAAAAATGTGACTTATTGTTGTCTGGTTTCTTGGAATCTCTGGATTTAAGAAAGCCAAAAATATTGTAAATAACAACATGGTATTTTTGTATGAGGGACATTTAACTTTCAAATTATGAATTTTAGATCAGGCATGTATAATGGCAGGAAAAAAAATTGTAGAGAAAGATTTTCAGTTGATTGCTTTTTCTGAAAATACCAGACAGATGAAAATATGAAGTCCAAGACCAAAATACATTGGCACTAACTTCAATGTTGATATTTTTACTATAATTATATAATTAATTTTTGTAAATCCGTTACAGCTGTACCACCAATATAGCATAGTATTTTAACAGGCTGTTTCATCACCTTATTTTTAGACATGAAATTTTGATTGTGTTCCTCAGTTTTTTAAAATTATAAAATTATATTTTAAAATAATATGTGAGGAAGAACTACTGTTGCAGGAAAGTAAAGAACTAAGTCTTTCACCAGGCACAGAATTATTTCAGGTAACACCCTGCTCCTCCCCACTCATGTCATGTGAGAAACTGAATAAAATCCTCCTATAAATACTCCCTTAAAAATTGAAAATTCAGAAAAAAATATGAATGCATCTGAGAGATGAGACATTTTTTTCTGCTGGGATCAAAGAAGTTCATTAAGCCAGATGTGCCTGGATTATTCTTATTACAGAGAGCCATAAAAACCTCATGGCTGTTTAGTTATACAGCGTTGGCTTAGACATAGTCAAAAGTTGAACAACAGATGAGTAACTGCACCCTGTTGACCCAAACACACATGCAACAGTTTAATGAATTAACTTCTTCAAAGCTGAGAAGTTCAGAACTTGTCAAAGAACTGGCATTAATTTTTGTCTGCAACCCCACATTGCACACTGGAGTCCTTACAGGCTCCTGGATTGCTTTTCAGAACCTCCAACCTCCTGGTGCTCCAGGTCCTCCAGATGGGTGTTGCACCTTAGGGCCTCCAGGAAGTGTAGGGGGGGAACCTGCAGCAGCTCTCCTGGATAGAATTGAGCTGCTGCTCTTTGAGAGGCTCCTGTTGTGTGAGTTGTAGTGGCAAGGCAAGAGACATCAGCCTGGCACAACCATCTGCTGCCCCACCAGACCTCAGCTGTTTTCTCTGGAGCAGGAGATGCCAAACCTGACTTCAGCCTCCATTTTCAACCACAGGCACAATATACTCTTTACCTCTCTTCAGAAACTACTGAGGCTGCTTAAAGTTTTCTGAACTATCCATTTCAGCCATTTATGCATATCAAAATGTAGACGTCTCTAAAACCAGTAAGATGAAAATAAATCCATAAAAATTCTACAGTTTTTTTTCTATTTTATAGTTTGGGGATTGCCTTTTTATCTTGAGTACTTATGGCAATAGAATGTGGATATGAAAAATAGCATTTATGGTTGTCAGATATTCAGCTTTAAAGTGGTCAGCCAACACATGTAAGCTGGCTGCCCTTTTCCAGAGATAAATATTCTCTCTAAATAGCACACTAGCAATGATTCAATGTTATGTATTCAAATGTAACCATTCTTGTAATGTAAGCATTCTTATTAACCTGTTGGGAAAAAAAATAGATTTTAATAAAAATTCTCAACAAAATTAATATTTTTGTATCCCAAAAATTATTTCTATAGTTTGAAGACGTGTTAAGTAGATGTATATCGCTAAATGTTTTTACAATATTTATACCATTCTTGTAGTGACCCTACGCTTAAGGAAATAATTTTCTAATCAACAACATTTTACAAATGTTTTTGCTTGTTTGTTTTTGTTTGGGGTTTTGGGGTTTTTGTCATTACTGTTAAATTTGGGTCAGTTCATTTGGAGTGTTCATTGAGCCTAAACAATTATGTTTGTTAAAGCAGACTCCTGAGAAAAGAATGGCAATCAAAAGGTGTTAAATATTTTTAACAAAAATAAGATTAAATAAATAAAAGCCTCTCTTAAATCCACCTGGATATTTCAGTGACAGCTCTTTATATGAACACAACTTTCATTTTCAGAAATATCATCTATACCAGGTCCAATACACTTCAGCAAAATGCCAGTAAATGCCAAATGCACGTAGGGCTTTTGTGGTGTGACATGGAAGGAGAGCATTCCACAAGTGCCTCTGACAGCCAGCAGCAGCTCTTTGTCTCCTCTCAACGGAGGCATCTTCTTCTCTTTGGAGCATGAAAAAGATTTTGAAGACTTTTGGTTTAACAAGTTCAAGAATAAGACTTTTGGGCCTCATATGGATTGCAGGCAAACACACTCCTGTCCTACACATAGAACTGGAGATGATGTGCTAATCCAAAGAAATGAAGACATGCATCTATTTTAAGAAGATAATTTTATTATCCTCATGATACTTTTGAGGAAATGCTGGTGCCAGAGCACTAGAAGTCTGATCCCTGCTGTCAGACTGTCATCAAGAAGAATCCAAGTGGCACCAAGGTGTCCAGTTTTGGGCCCCTCACTTCACAGACATCGAGGGGCTGGAGTCTTTCAGAGAAGAGCAATGGAGCTGGGGAAGGGTCTGAAGCACTGGTCTCATGAGGAGTAGCTGAGGAAGCTGGGAGTGTTTAAGCTGGAGAAAAGGAGGCTCAGGGGGAACCTCATTGATCTCTACAGCTGCCTGAAAGGAGGATGTTGTGAGGTGGTCATGGTCTTCTACCATGTCCCAAGTGAAAGGATGAGGGGAAATGGCCTTAAGTTGCACTGGGAGAAGTTCAGATTGGATATTAGGAAAAAAAAATTCACAAGACTGGTTAGGCATTGGAATAAATTGCCCAAGGAGGTGGTGGGGGTCACCATCTCTGGAAGAATTATTTCACTTAGAAGTCTGACACGAAAAAGAAATTCTAGTCATCATTTTGCATAGTGGCAGGTAAATTTAACAGAATAGTTATCAGGGGAATAATTGCTCGGACTGACAGTTGCTTCCTTGTTGATATTAGGGGATTTATTTTCCATTCTTTCCTATGCCTCTCCTGTTCAGCTGCTTCCCTCATTTGACAGTCTTCCATAAAAACACTGAAGAAAATGATACCACAAGGCATTTGGAAGAGGGAGTGTTTACAAAGCATATAAATAGACTGTGCTATATCCAGAATAATTAGCTGTAAGCAAAGTAATAAAAAATGTGGAGAACTTACAAGTAGGCCAGATGATTGAAAATCCAAGATTTACTTAGATTTTGGGGATAGGTTGGATGCTATAAGCACATAGGATAAATGCCACTGCATAATCTGAGGGGGAAAAGTAATCAATGAGCTACATTCAGACCAAATGCATGCAATACATCTGAAATATCCATTGAGCCAGATGTTAATTTAGCTCATGACCCTAAAAATGCATTTCTGCATTCTTATGCACAATGTGCAATGCAGGATGCATTTTCCAGACTATTTACTGAAAACTGAATTATTCTGAAATAAGAGCTTTAAAAGCCTTAGAATTCTTCAGAACTTTGCCATTGCAATCACAGCTTCTGGGGAGAATTATTGAGAAAAAACCAACAGTAAGCACTGAAAGTATACCTCACTTGTATTGTATAAGCAGCTAGTTCTCAATGAAAAACCCTCTCCCTCCTTGCCCCCTGCTGTTATGTTTTAAAAATTAATGCAGGACTCCATCAGATCAATGTTTATTTCAGACAGAGAGTCTTTGGCTGAGCTGTAGCTGATGTCCTTGGCATGTTTTAAGTAGCGTATCAGAATGATTCATCTGCTTTGGTAATACCATATAATATTGCTGTCTCTTGTTTGGAGAAGTAATGTGCAACAAGGGAACCTTTAAGAATTCAGTCTTCAGTTTGGGAGACGATTTCATGTACTCATGCTGTGATATGTGACTGCAGTCCATTAAACAGCAGCAGCCCTGAACTTGAACACTCCATACAAACACCTCCTTGATTTACCTCCTACAGCCTAAAATATTGACTAATCCTCTCACCTTGTGTTTCCCAGAATAACATAATACAGAACGAGCCCTCAACGGAATCATGTAAACCATTCTGTTTTACTAAGGGTCTCAATGCATGGTACTAAGAGGAGCCTGCAGCACTTCCTAGCCACAGGCTGCGGAGCTGGATGCAGAGGGAAGTGGACCCAGTTCAGGGGGGTGTGTCATCTTGTTATCCTCCAGCCTTCAGCACCACTTGGTAATGTCTAAACAGAGTACTAAATGCATACAAAACATAACAGATACTGTTGGTTGCCATAGGATATGGTGATCACCTCAAACTGAATGGCTTCTTGGGCCATTGAGATCCCCTCTTACACTCAGAAATTCACTTTTGGCAGAGTCACATTCAGAGCTTGAGGCAAGTCTGGCAGCTGGAAATAGCTGCTAGCTCTGCTGTCATCCTCTGAATTGCTCACTTCAGTCAGGCACTGTCAGTAGCATTGCGTTCTCAATGAGATGCAAGATTTTTTTCATCTCATTCAGTAGCTTCCTCTCCTGCAGGAAACATTCTCCCCAGTAATAATATCAGATAAATGTATCATATCACAGTCTGGCCCTTTGCAACCTTGCACCTCTACAATCTCTCTAGCATAGTAACATGGAGTTTCTTAACACAAAACTGCTTCCTTTCCAGTCTGACGTATAATTCCGAGTACTATAAATTCAAAAAGCTCAGTGGATGGCGGTACTTCAAATTGCATTGGGCAATTTTTTTGTCCTATAAGTATGTAAAATCTGAAGAGATTATCCTCCCAAACAATATCAGCTCTGTTAGTGACTTTTTTAGTTGTCAGTTATTTGGATTGACATTTCTAGCACCACACTAGAGTCCGCAGCACAGGCTTGCTATCATCTGCCTGAGCTCACACATTCAAAAGGCTGGCAAACAGCAGCATATTACATTTTGGTGGTAGTCCTGCCCAATTTAAAAACAAAACCAGGATTGGTCTACTAATAGGATGGTATTTAGTTTTCCCATTTAACTCAGCTGCACCTCCTGACCATGTCCCAAGGACCCCAGGGAACCCCATTCTTCTGTATTTCACTTCTGCATGTTCCTTGTCCCTTTTCCTGCTCTTTTCCCCTCCATTTGTGCTCAGTGAAGCTGCAGTCAGTCTTTGGCACCTTGTTTGGTGTTCTGCTTTCAATGACAGCTGAGCTTTCCTGTGCTCCCTCTAAGGGAAGGAACACACACAGAGGTAATTGGGGAGCCAAACAACGCTGCACTCTGAACAGCAGCCATGGAGCTGTGTCTTGTCTGTGGCTTTGTTTGTAACTTATGTGGTCCTCAGGCAACAGCCTTACTGAAGTACTTTGATAACCTCTCACAGAAGATTTCAGCATAATCAGGAGAGGTTTCCTTGGCAAACTAAACCAATATTTTATCTCTTGGCTGTATATAAGCATGGACTTATTTTCCATACTGATTTTTCTCCTCTTCCACTGTTGCATATCCATCTATCATAAGGTTTCATCGATAAATACTGGGCTATAGCACTGCACATGGGGATTTAAAATAGAAAGTAAAAAGAATTTTCAGTAATATAATTTTAAAATTTGTTGAACATACCTGCAACTCAACAGTGTCGTTCAGAGGTTGATGATGCCACAGCTAACTCAAAGGGAACTATGACATAAATTTTAAAACTTTTTCTTCACCCATCATATTAGGGGGGAAAAAATTCTTCCCCCAGTGAGCATATTTAGAGCAGTTCAGCCAGCTGGATTATAGCTGCCCAAAATGCTTTCAGAGTGTTAGAAACAGCTCTCTCAATTTGCTGGTTCTCATGACAGATGATAAAATAGATTTATCCTGCCCTTGTACTTATGTGTTGTGGTTTTTATCTTTTTTCCAAGATGTTCTCACATTTGTTAAATTACTTCTATATTGTTTACTGACAGTGTAATTTACCTCAGGAAATGTTATAGACAATTGTATGCAAGTCTTGAATTGCTTTCCCAACAGCAGGTAATGACATCTCACACCAGGGCTTTGTTTTGGTCTGCTCCCCTTTGTCAAATTTTCAGTTTTAATTTACATTACAATTGTGGATTCCTAAATGTACAATAGGAATTCCCAGTGAGAGGAATAGCAAATAATTTAGAAATTTTCCACCAGACAATTTGGATACTGTTTCATATATAAAGGAGTAAAATAAGTACTTACAAATAAATACATTGCAGGGGATCAGTTTTAGTCTCTCAGTAGAGTAAGTGAAACCATGCTCTGAAATGATATTCAGAAGTATAGATCATACTTTGCACGTTGTATCGTCAAGAAGAGTGGTTAAGAAACCTTCATTTTTGCCTAAACATGATATATTCATGAGTACTTTGTTTCATACTGCATACAGTATTTCAGCATCCTTAACTGCAAACTGTTGCCCCAGTTCCTTGTAAACAGCAAGCCTAAAATTCATTATCCTGTTTTACTTGAAGTTTAAGCAAGCTGAGCAAGTACATCCTCTTTTCTATAGAATTTCTGCTGGGAAAAAGCTACCTATTGTTTTTAAACATACAAATATATATACAGTCTATTATATTCTTCTCAAAGAGACAGATTTTAACTTGTTTTCTACAGGAGCATCTCACAGGGACACATCTCAACTCTATCAGTTTCAAGTAAAATATTTACGGTAAGCAGCAAAGGCCCATGAGGAGAGTGAGGGTTCAGTGTTTTCCACTTGTGTTTTGGATTCAACCTCAATAAAAGCAAGCAGACAACTGCTTTCCTTTGTGCCTTCATGACTGAAGCAATAGATGCCAATATGTTATCAACAGCCACACCACCACACAACATCATCTAAAGTTGAACACCTTGCAGGGCGAGAAGAGTCACAGATAATTTTGGTGAGATATTTGTGTGCCTGTGAAAGGAATAGGAAAAAAACCCCAAGAAACAATGGGGGGAAAATAGCAGGAAGATGCTGCTTAAAAATCTTCTTTGGGAACATCTCAAAAATCATCTAAGTATGCATATTTACTGAAAAGATAGTTTTCCTTCTCTAATTTTTCAGGTACTAAGACAAGGTTTTATAGATGTTGTGGTTAAATTTGACTGCTTTAGAGAACAGGTAACTCCACTGTTAATAACTTTTCTGACCTTTTTAGTGACCTGTCATACAAGTGAGGAAAAATTCCAAGAGTATGCCTGCCCCAAACCTTTGAAAAGTTAGTTTATAGTCTCCATAGCTTTATACAAACAACTTCAAACCCTTTCAAATCTGGAAGAAGATACACACCTGACATGGAAGTTGCAGTCTTGTATGAATTTAGTGCATGTTAGGACATCAATCTCTAAATGGAGGAGAGTTTCTCACCCTGAACCCCATACTGTGCTTTCTCAGAGAGAAAGAAACTTGGGCAGTTTATTTCCAGGACCTTGCAGTCAGGGCTGCCTTGTGGAATGATCCAGAGACAGGTGGGCTACACTTGGCACCCTCTGGCCTGATTGGGTCTGAACCAGGACCTTCCCTTCACTGAACATTAAAGTTGCTTATGGAAAAAAGCATGAAGAAAACTCCACTAAACCCAAAATAACTGTACCTTTAAATATTTAGAGGTGTTTCAGGCTGATATAACAGTGGGAATGAGAAAACTTGAGGTGTCAGCCTGGCATACCTTGCTGTGTCATGGGCTAATGGGGGTGAGACAGATTTGGTGGGGGCTTTCTGGTCAGCATTGTCAGGGGGTCCAACACCACTACCAGGACAGCAGTTCTTCAAATTCAGTGGCACAAGTTATACCTGAAGGGCCACTTTATCTTCCCCAACACATTCTTCATTTGATCTGACCAATGCAAGCACCAAGAAACTGTGCTGAAGTCTGTTTTTACTGCTACTTTCAATCCTCTCTGCAATGGAGTTTGCACACAGGCTCTACAACAGCATCAGTCCTGATGGCAGAGGCACTGCAGATGCTGCAGGCAGGTGTGCAGGGCTGGTTCAGTGGACAATGTTCCCTTTGGACAGCAGAGTCAAAGGCAAATGTAATTGAAAATGCAGTCACTACTCAGGTCAGCTGCTTATATTTCTCATGCTCAATCCATCAATTCTGTCCTCACTTAAATTTGTTTTCCACTAACTGCGCCAATTTCCATGATGCTATCCTAGATTTAGACTAATGAGAAGAATAGAAGCAGACCTGCTAAATTTCCTGAAAGTTGTCTTCATTTTGGTTTTGGCCTTTTTCAACTCATCTAATAACAAGACATGTGACAGACTTACTCAGTAATACTTCTTCAGCCAACAACTGATGGTAACAGGAATAATTGAAGGAAGTATTGCTGTTCTTCACAAAACATTTGTAAATGAAGAAAAATTCTTTACATCTGGCATTTTCATTTAACAGCAGGTACTTTTCATAATTTTCTAGGATGTTATGTCCATAAGAGAAGGGTATTAAATGATCCAACAAAAACAGTTGACATCTCTAAAGCATATTAAATGCTGACGTCTGGCTTGGGATTGGGACAGAACTGAACTGGTGACAAAGCAAAGGAGCCATCTCCCAAGACATTGCATAGTAAAAACCACCATTAATTCATTTTCCATCTCATTTTCCATCCTGATTCAACAACCTTTTTGAAATGAATGAATGCATCTCCTTGATGACTTTTCCAGCCTTGTTTTAGAAGAGGAAATGGAAAAGACTGTGGTTGATGTTTTAAAAACAAGGGGAAAGCTGTGCAAGCTTTGTTATGTTTCCTCTTAATTCTAGACAAAGATGAACCCTTTTTTGTAGGAAGCTTATTAGAATGGGCAAATTTACAAATATTCTGGAAATTAACCATTTATTCCTGGTGACCTTTGATGGTGAAAGACTGTTCAAAGGGCCAGATAAAATAGGAAGCTCGTAATAACAAACATTGTAATTGACAATGCATAAACACTTAAAAGTAATTAATTTCTACTGGTTTATGCTTTAGGGGAGGCTCTCCCCTTTTATCCCTCACAAAACCAGGATAAACTATATGTGTCCTTCACTATTATAAACATGACTTTCATGAGAAGCATCCCAGATGGGGAGGATGGAGATGGCTTCAGTGACTATATCTCAGAACAGGGCCATTGCACTCAGACATTGGTGCTCTGATGAGCTTCCATTTCTGCCAGTCCCCCAGAACTGCTTTAGCAGAAAACACCATCACTCAGGCTCTAAAATCCCTCTTGCATTCATGTAAAGCAGCTTTACCATAAACAAGAATCAGCCCCAGATGTCTTTACAGGAAATACTACATGGGAAAGAATGCATAGTGCTACAAAGATAGAAACCTTTTCTCTCTCCATCCATTTTCAAACCTGAAATTTTCCTTAGACATACAAAGACACATATAATTAAGGACATTGAGCTGGCTGTAGGGATGCAAATTTGTAGCCCTGCTCTAAATTAGGCCATCGAAGCAGAAGTAGTAAGGCAGACCACGAGTCAAGGAGGAAACCATTTATAAAAGGAAGAAGGGAACATGTCTGCCCATAGATCATGAAGGAGAGATTGATAAATACACGGGTGTAAGCAGGTGCAGCTCAGTATCTGTCCACACCACAGAGAGACCCTGTACCAGAGGTGAACACAGGTCATTGTAAATGGCACCTTCCAAAATAGGTTCAGAATTATATCCAGTGGTGGGCACTGTGTCTTCCAAAATTAAATATGACCCTGTTGGTTTTCTCTGACCTGAAAAAGTCAAAATGCTTCTCTTAAACATAGTACACTTCACTGTGTTCAATGACAGCAAAAAAAAGGTCTTGCAACATGTCCTCCAGTCCTGAGTTTGCTTAGCTAAACCGGGTGTGGGGCTGAAACAGGACTATTGGTTGGTAACCCAGGTTTGCCTCACTAGAGGTGACATTGTTACTAACAACATAATTTACTGAAAAGATTTCTGAACTGACAGGCCACTGTGCAGTGCCCAGAAAAGCCTGGAACACATGCTATACGTAGGAAGTAGTTCCTACGCTTTTTTCCTGCATCTTTTTGTACTTGCAAGCTGAAGGAACATGAGATTATTTCATGCTGGGATGTTACCAGCTTCACCAGATATGTTGTGAAACATAACTGTGCAAACCCTGTTCCCTGTGCCACCCACCCGGGAGTCTGGCATCTGCTGTGTTTGCTGGCTGCCCTCAGGGGAAGCCTGTCCAGCCAGGTGCCTCTGAGATTTACACAGTGTGTACATGACTTCCAGCTACAGACTTGATAATATCTAAACACCCACTTTTCACCTCTTTAGGTGAAATGGGTTAAGTCCATATGTTTAACTTTTATTTCTCCACATTCTAGAGGCACATAAATCCACACCAGATGTGCGTGAGAGGGGCTGAACTCCTGTCAGACAGAGAAAAGCTGTCTCAGAGCTTGTCTTTACATCTGCAGCTGCTTCTGAGGATGCTTTTGCACAGGTTGGTATCAGCTGGTGGTTCCACTCATGGGGCCCTGGGGGAGCAGGTCAGTGTCCAGACATTGTCAAGGGCTGACTACCCTTCCCACATTTCACCACTGAGGACCCGAGAGCATCCTTTCTAAATATGATACCCAAAGGTGTATTTCACTGCAGGCTGTGCCCTTAGGAATTCAGCCTACTAGAATTAAAGTACCAGTAAATTTAAAAGGTCAAATACAGAAGATGGGAGCAATGTGAATCTCTTAACCGAAGGGAAGAGACATCACCAGTCTTGCCTTGACAAGACTCACATGGCAATTTCATGCACCATTCTTCCCTCAATAATTACTAATGAATAGTATGAATAGATTTTGATAATTTTTAAAAAACTCTTCTTTTTTCTCTACTTCACAGATTTATCTCTCTCTTTACAGGGTAAAAAATTCTTAAGGAATTCCTTCTGCTGTAAGATTTATTTGTTGAGGGAAGATGTGTCTTTTATTTCCAGAACATTATATACAGATATATTGCCAAACACGAGATTTTTTTCCCAATAGATAATAGCTAAAAAAAGAAAAAAGCACTTCAGACTTAAAATTAAATCATTCAAGCCAGTAAGAACATCAACAGGAGCTCATTTATGCTGTTTGTTAGAGAGATTTTACTAATACCAAATGGTCAGCAAAGATTCCACAGAAAAATGTTCCCTAAGCGCAGTAAATTTTAATGATAATTTTGCTGAAAATTGAATATATTTATATAAAATACTCAGTGCAGGTAATGGTTCTGCTTACCATAGAATACACTTAATCAAACAAAAGTACTCCAGAAACACTCTTAGAGTGCCTTTATTTGACTGAGTCCAGCTGGGAACTCCACATATGTTAGGAATAAGATTTGCAGTTAATTGGCAAAAGCTTAAAAGATTTGAGAAAGGGTCTTCTGCACAGGAGGACATCATCCACAGAAAGTCATATTTGACTCACAGATGCAGCTCCATCTTGAAGACGAGCTCCTGCTGACAATTTCCAGCAAAACTGGAGCTGAGGCATCTTCTGCTGTCACACAAGCTCCCATTTGCTTGAAGCCTTTCAGGGCTGAGACTGTTCCTCCTGCACGTGAGAACATGCAAGAAGTGCCACTGCCAAGGAGCCCCTCACAGCAGCCGAGTCACTTTTCTTACATAAAACTTCTAAACAAAACAAACTCTTAGTAAAATAACATCTACTGGAGCCATTGGCTTATCCCAGAGACAGCAGAAATAGCTCTGAATGGAGCTGAATAACTCTAACCCAAGAGGATGTTTACAGTTTAAAATTTGTTTACTGCTTATGGCATGATTTGTGCCATATGTTCTCTTCCTTACAGTTTTCTCTGCAAAACATTTTTATTAGATGTGGAGCACAAGGAGCTTGCACAATGAGCTTACACATCTTCCCACTACATTACAGTAGCATCCTCCTCACAGGGCAATCTGTAACCAAGTAACATGTCCCTTGAATTTTTATCTAGTCTCTGGCAGTAGAGAGAAGTTGCAACTGATGAGCCTGAACTACTGGAACCCGGTCTGATAGAATGGAGCGTGCATGGAATATGGAACATAATTGGTTTTTTCATGACAGTCTGTATTCATCTTGGGAGAAAACCTTCTTTGGAGACTGTTTCCAGCAGATAGCCTGGGACACTCTGGAGTGAGTCTTTCAGTAAAAAGCAGCATGCTTTGTCTTATTAATCCTACTGACATTACAGCAGCAGTAGTTCATGAGTGAGCATAACTTGTCATGATCACTCTGAAGTGAGAGACTGAAACTTTCAGTCGACACAGAAGGGCTTTTACATTCTTCTGAGCCTTCTTGAAGGGACTGAGTGTTGATGCTTTGGCATACAGTGGAAGATCAGGGACTAAGCGACAAAGGCACAGGGAAAAAAAGATCTGAAA
This sequence comes from Drymodes brunneopygia, assembly GCA_013400955.1. Taxonomy (NCBI): domain Eukaryota; kingdom Metazoa; phylum Chordata; class Aves; order Passeriformes; family Petroicidae; genus Drymodes; species Drymodes brunneopygia. The sequence goes on along the minus strand of VZTZ01037513.1, from coordinate 449,884 downwards.
TGAAATCATGTCAGATTGGCCCTTGCAGTGGCCAAACTCACAATATTCCACCTGATATTTCTGCTTACACTTTTGCTGAACCTGCCATTGCTGTTTATGCATCATGTCTTCGTGCAGGACCTGCTTCATCCAAACCCTTCTCCATCAGAAAGAAATGGGAGACTGTTTGGAATGGCTTTGCTTTATTTCAGGTGTCACTGACCATAATCAGTAGGCAAGAAAGAGCACCTTTACTCTCTGGTAAAATGGAGTCAGCAGTGCTTGGCTCAAAGCACAGGTCAGTAGAAAACTTGATAACTGTTGTTCCTTTTAATTTTAGCCTATTCTTAACACCCTCTTCAAAGTATACATATATTGTTTGAGGAGCTTCACTAAAAATAGATCAAGGGTGCTAATTTGGCCGTAAACATAATGCATCTGGCATCTTTGAAGTAAGTTGTTTAATGATTTCACTGAAATCAAAAAAGCTGACTAACTGTTAATTAAGCATCTTCATCTGGCAGGTCAGAGCCTATAGAATTGAAACTGTGAATAGTAAAATGAAAGAAACACAAAAGAGTTTCTTTTAATTCCCCACCAGAATGAGATCACATATGCTTCATTATCTTTCATAAACTGATGCAAGTTCAAAGCTAACATGACACAGAAAATGGTTGTCCTTATTGGATTAAATATCAATTATTCAATCAGATGTAGTTAGTGGCTATGATAATTCTGTAAGAGTGCAAGAGTGAATACATATAGTAATCATACACAGTCACAAAAATGTTTAAACTTTCCTTGGAGCACCATTAGTGGAAATAAAATTCAGCATTTTACTATGCAGTGCCAGAAGCAAAATAAGCAAGATGTAGGAAACATTTGAAAAGATGCAAGTTCCATTTAATATGCAGCTGTGCCCAGCTGATTGCCAAAAGACCAAGGATGTGCTTCTGTGTGTTGGGGGGTAGCAATAAAAGCCCGTTATTGACTGCATTTCTGGTCAAACTGTCTGCAAAAGCTGCCTCCAGAGAGGAGCTGGGGACTCAGGAGCAAAGCATGGAATCTGGTGGGATGAGGTCCCTCTGAGTGCAGAAACTGTCCATGGCCTGGGTCCTCCTGCCACACTGCTCAAACTTTGAGAACTGAGAAAAATGAGTAAATAATAAGGAATTAGTCAGGACTATATTTCATTTGATGTAAGAATATATTTGTCATTGCTCATATACATCTTCAAAAAATGGATGTTGCTGAAAACCCCTACCAGTTTTGTAGCAGAAAACTTGCAAAAGCTCTTAAAAACATAACTCATATGTGAGCTCTGCTTTGAATACTAATCCTAAATGGAGGCCCTACTTCTTCATCAATTCTTTGATGTAGTTGTATTCTCTGGACTTTTTTTGTGAGGATTTTTTTCACATCAATACCTTCTTTGTTTTATGTAGGAAAAAATGTGAATGAGCTCTGAAAAAAAATACATGTATATAAAATATATATAACTCCATATGATGGTTAAAGAAAATCTATAGGAACCACTCACTGATGTTAAGCAAACACTTTTTTTAAATTAACATCTGGTGTAAATGAATATGACATGAATCACATGAATGAGCCTTTACTTACTGTAGGAAAGGTATTGATATATCGTGTAATACAGAATGGAGAATAATCAGGGTTTTTCCATTCATCTTGAGACCTTTCCAAAGATCTTACAGCTTCCAAACTTTTCATAGGCAAGACTTGTCATGGCCATTTTTGGAACCACTATTATCACAAGTTATTAATAATACGGACCAATAATTAATTTGATTGTATGCTGTGATACAGCAGCCTGGAGAGTTTAATTGTGATACCCATAGGAGAGCAACTGTGGTTTAGAAATTTGAACAGAAACAACCATCTTTGAAAGTTAAATCATATAAAAAACAGAAATAATAGTGTGCTTTTTCATTTCCTTCCCTATTTCCAGTGCTAGTACTAAAACAACACCTCCAAGAATATTCCTGCCTAAGCCACCATATCACAGTGATGTAAAACCTTACTGTGCAGAAAAATGAGAAGTATGCAAGTCAAAGACATAATAAGTGCTTTCCTGAAATTGAATCAAACAACTTACCCTTGAAGGTATTTTGCTGTTGTACTTCTATGGTAAAATTGGTTGCTTTCATTATCCCTGCTGAGAATACAGGCTATTAACACCCTTAAAATAATTCTGCTCCTGCAAGTATTTCTGTGAGAGAAACAACTGTGGACGAGGCAGACTGTAGGGCTGTCTAGAATGGATAGTAGCTTTTATGAGCAAACCATGACAAACAAGACCTTTAAGCCTGAGACTAACAAGCAGCTACAGGGACTTAGTTTCATTCATAGTCTGTTGTATTTCTGCTTTTGGATGAGTAGAGGTGCGTTTAGAAGAGAGCTACTGATGCAAGCCCACAGCTGAAGAGCACATAGAAATCTTTCCCATACTTGTATTAAATGACTTTTTTTTTTTTAGAAAAGTTATACCAACATTTTCCAAGGTATAAACCAAATCTTGTATATGTGCATTGCACGTCCACTGAACACCTAACACATGCCTATGATTGGGAATGCAAAAATTCCTCAAAATTTGGGTTTGGTTGGGAACAGGAAGGAAGAAACCAAGGTTCTACATTTAGCCAGGTGCTTGGTATTTATTTTTGAGGGCTGATTCCTGGCCTTACTGACTGCAATGAACTCTTTGTGACTGAAAAAGAGCACACAGATATTTCCACTTCGTCTGGTTTTCTCTGGTTCACAAGCCCTCCAGCTCTGAAAGTCTATTAGAAATTGTGAGGATGGGAAAGAAGCTTTTCAGATTCAAACAAACTGCACTTCCTTGAGAAAAACTTCCCAACCACCACTGATGATGCAAGGGACAGAATATCCTGTGCCAAGGAAGAGCAAAGGGCTGCTCAAATGCTTCCAGCTTTTTTTGATCCTCAAGGCAGGAAGAAAGGCTTGGGTTTTTTGCTTGCCATGGCTGGCTGTGCCTGGGGCACAGAGCATGTCTTTGGTGGGGCAGGGCAGTTTCTCAAGGGTGAAACAGAGTTCATCAGGGAAACGCATGCTCATGTCTCTCCAGCACTTTTACTGGACACAATTTTCAGTTATTTTCACAACACTGTCATCCCTTTTATTCAACTTGGTGCCCTGGTAGGAAAGACACAGGAAATGGATATGCCTGAGCTGCTAACACTGAAGGGTGCATTAGATGCAATTATACTAAAATTACGGTCTGTTCAGTGCAAGCACAGCTCTACAAGAGTTCTTTGTCCAATGCATGAAACATAGATAGTCTCAAAGCAAATAGAGGCAAATGAGGAAAGTCTGATGTACAGTGAGTATTTAAGAACAATAAAGTAGAATAACAAGGAATTAATTTCTTCAAGGTTATTGGCTGTGAGTCTGGGATTTTCTGTGTGCCTTACATAAAGTTTTACTGTTCGATGCGAGTAAAATTTTCGTCTACTTTTATCAGCTCCAATCATTACCCCCTCTCTTTTATAAGATCAATATACTCAGTAAGAAGGGTTTCAGCTAACGAGTTCAATATAATTGAAAGGCCATTCAACATCCTTTTTCTTGAGCAGATGCTCCAATGAGTCAACCCCAACTCATCATTTGGTTTCAGAGTTTAAGATCATGTTAAGAACTACAAGCCCCCTGATTGTTTAAAGGAATCCAAATATAGCCTCTTTTAATGTTTTAGTACCTAGAGAATAAAACAGCTGTCAGCAATATGTTCTTCTGAGTGGCATTCCTATGAACACTAAGTCTGTTGTTTCTAATTTAAAAAATACAGCCACAGTCAAGTCACCCACAGACAGGTGTGCAGCCCAAATATAAATTTTAAATTTGCCAGCACATATGCAAATTAAATATGAAGTTGGTAATACTAAATTTTACACAGTGGAACAGTAAGAGCTCTAAAATTAATATCAAATGCTTTGACACTGTCAGATGGTTACCAGGTGCCTTAGCCTATGAATTTCCCATTATTAAGGACACATTTAAGAAACACGATTTGTGGTGCACTATGTCACTGAAATTGCCAGATTCAGACGCTGAATTATGCAGGGTAAATTTCTCATGCTGGACAGATTTAAATAGCTCAGTGCATGGATATTTTTGTCCCATGGGCTCTGTGAGAATTTAATACAGACATTTTGAAGTGGGCAAGCTGGGAATCCCTGAACAGGGTCACTGAGTAAAAAGGTGTGACAGCCCTGTATACGGTCAGGTTGAATAGATCCACAATTGTCTACAGTTCTGAATAAAACAAAGTTCCAGCTTCAGAAACCAGTTACAGATTTCTATTTTACATACAGTGAGTAGAAAAGTATCTGATAAAGTCCTGGGCATGTTGATGTCACTGGCAAAACCCCTATAGACTTTTAATAAACCCCTCTACACTGGCTCTAAAAGTAACTATTATAATATCAAAAAATGTTTTAGATAGAGCATAGGAGTAGGAGTTGCCTCATTTAATATAACACATTGTATGAATTAAAACTTACTTTTGTCTTTGTTTCTGCTTAACTAACTATGATGTCTGAGGATGTGTGGAAGAAATTGTGTAGAACTCCTAAGTTAGTTCTTACTAACTAAGATACCTAAGTTCCCATTGAGTTTCTTTTCTCATGAAAAAGTGCAAAACCATTATTTTTAAAGAAGGAAGGGAGGGTAAGTTGAGGAATGAAAACCAAACGTTCTGAGACATTTCTGTATGAGAGTATTATTTCATTTAGCCAGGAATATTGGGCATGCCAGACAAAAGGAGTGTATTTTAACATGGGAGCACGATAGCTGCAACCACAAACATTTGCACTCTCACTTTGCTCATTACTCCCCTTTTTTTTAAAGTTTATTTCCATGTCTGGATTTCATTACATGTCTGCACATTTCTGATGCAGCACACTTCTTATACAAATGTGGGGCTGGGAATCACCACCATGTGTTTCCATCTCTACACACTGGAAACACCCTCCACTCGCAGTGGCTGGGAGCACCTTCCATGAGCAACACCATCAAAAGCCATTGCAGAGACAGAATAAACACTCCAGTATACTGATAGCAGTTTATTGCTTTGGAGGAAATGCCTGAGATGAGTAGTGACCCAGAAACCTCTATTATTGGCCTATGATTTTTAATTTAATAAAATTTTGATAAGCCCAAGATAATCTTGAGTAATGTACTGGTATGGAAACAATCTAGTTCAAAGGATGATTAATCAGTTCCAGTGTGATAAATGTTAAGCAAGGATAATTAATTCCAGATTTTTAGATTCAAGAACTTAAGCTTCTGCATGGCTAATCAAATACATAAAATGGTATGATAATGCAGGAAGTCTGATCACATCTCACATGCCCCACCAGAAGCCTCATCTATCATAAAAGAAATAATCTTATTCTTGAAGCAACTTGACAGCACAGTCAGACATTGGACCTAAAACTATCCACATCTAGCCATCAATCCCAAGCATACTGGTTGGGCATTCACCTCAGAAGGACTTCTGTAATCCATGTGCTCTTTCACATGACTTTGCAAGTGTATGCAAGTCTTCATTTTGATCTCTGGTTGGAAGTACTCAATTTATATCATTCTAGATCAAAGCAGATGTCAAACCATTAAAATCTGGAATCAAACCTGGCAACCTTGGATATAACTCTGAAGAATTCATCCATGTTTAGTGTACAGCTCTCAGATGCATCTCTTCATATTCTGGGGAAGTGAAGTCTGACATGCATAACGAAGTATGAAGTTCACTACTATAAACCAATATTTATCCAGGAGGTAATAGTTACACTAAAGTACACTTTTCCCATATTTAAGTAAATGATACTGTGAGACTAATAAGATTTTAAAACAAGGTTTTTGGAAAAAGAAAAGAAAAGGAAACCCAGAAAACTTAGGATGATCCTGAATAAGTAAGGACATAAGAATACATTGTGTGGGGGCAGTTGCAATCTTCCTGTAAGATTCGGGCTACTTGTGCTAGAGGCAAAGAGGAAAATTATCACCAGAGAATAATGACTGAGTTCACTCTGAGGAATTTTTGACATGATTGCCTTGTTTCTGATACTTGGTTGGCTAAATTACAGCTGTCACTGAAATGTGCCATTTTTGAGAAAAACGACATGGCTGTTTGAAACAAACTCTTCACTGTAGAGTCATATAATGCCTGTGAAGTACATCATCCTGAGTTTCTGAAACTCTCACAGCTGATGGAAATAGCAAGATGTAAAGCAAAGACAAAATGGAATTGAGCAACAAGTCTTGGGGCTACATTGCATCTTCACTTGGACTACAATATTCAGGCATAAGACTCTAATGTGTGCTAAGGTGACTCGCATGTTACTCTGATCTGGCTTCCAAAATAGGTTTTAGAAAATTATTAAAAACTGTTTTTTTCTGCCTGGAAAAAATTTAGAAGGAAGGAAGCCACTTCAAGAGTTTCAATGTTGTTCAAAGAAAGCACAACCACATCACCAATGTGTCTTTTAGAAAATGTGGAGAGTGATTAGACCAAGTAATGTGAGTTTGCCAAAAGGCACAATGACAAAGGCTGCTTAGAGGGCTTGTAAGAAACTGTGCTTGGGCACTTGAAGCTTTTCTATTTTGTTTGACTGTTCAAAAAACACCTTCAGAGAAAGAGGCACTATTTTTACATTATGTGATACTGAAAAGTGCTCCAAAGTGGGCAGAATTGAATGGATGGAGCAAAGGTCCTATTTTAACATAAAATTGTAGTTCATTAAATACAGTGAGAAGACAAAGAGAAATTAAAGATTTGATGTACACCTTTTAAAGCCAGATAACACTTAGAACTGAGAAATTATTAGGCTGCTAGAAAGAAAGGAATCTTATTTTATAAAATTTTCCCTATTTCCAGACATTAACTTGGGTTAACTGAAGGCAGAAGAGCTAAAACCTAGCAAGCAGTATTTTATAAAAATTAGGAACTGCAGTTGGTACCACTGTACCCAGTATCCCTAGCAGATGGGAGTAATGCTTAAACACACTAGGTCCATGAGTGGAACCATGCCAAGAATGCTATCAACAAACAGTACTTAGGAGACAGATATTCAAAGAATATCTTGTGCTACACAGCAGCAGGGAGTTTCTGTTTCTGTTACTGGGATTTATTTCATTCTGTTGAGCTTCTTTTTGTTTCAAATCTTGGGATGATGGATCTATTAGAAACATGTCACTAGAAGAAAAGATTTCCCCTTCATTATTATATGTGCTCATTGAAAGAGAAATCCACAGGGCTGCCACCTCTGAATGCTCCTGTCTGGGGAAATCTCCCGTGAAATACAAGTATGCAAAGAAATATATAAATGTCTGTTCCTGCATCACACATGCTTCATAATATGTTGATGCTTGACTGTAACTGCATTGAGTTACTAAGGGTTGGAATGAGAACAGTAAATGTCAGAACTGTGTTTGAACATGCACAGAACTTGAACTCCATTTTGTCTATTCATAAATACCCAAGAGAAATGTCTCCTGAACCACAATTTTAATCAAACAAGACTTAAAAAAAGAAAGAAATTAATTTGAAATGGAAAGAAACTGGATATTTTTTCTACTCTTGCAAGGGATTTGTACAAGTACTTGAAAGATCCCAAGTTTGGCCCTTTCTTCAGATTTCTTCAGATTTTTTCCTCTAGAAAGAGAGTGAAATGTTGATACAAACCAGTTTGTGTTTTGCAGCATATTAATATACTGATTTTCTCAAGGAGAGAGAAGAAGGGGAAACATTTCTGTGGAGGAAGAGCCAGTGTCCTGAGAACAACCTGAAATGCCAGCTTAACATTTTTACACTTCAAAAACATCTTTGACTTTTATAAACAGCCATGATGGTAAAATTGAGGCTGTTAAAAATACATGGTTTACTTCAGTAGTTTATAATTCACAGTGGCATTTAGTGGGTGGAGTTGTAAATTAGTAAGTGGACTGTTGCCACAGCCGAGTAGGCTGCTGCTCTGCAAAGGAGCAGCTTTGCTAAGAATAGGAATGTGGTCACGATGATAATGAACAAGGGCTCTGCATGCCTGAAACGTTGATGGGAGATTGGGAGATGGTTGTTGGATGTTTAACAGCTGCTCTAGAAATTAGATGTTATCAAAGATCTTTTTGAAAGATTGAGCTGGATGAAAAGCATGCAAAACTTAACCAGTAAGACCTGGTTTCAATTTTTAGTAGCACTACCAAAAGGCAGAGTGGCACATGAAATATTTATGTTGTCAATAAATTGGAAGGTACAGTTTTACAGCCAACAAAATGCTATGTTTATTCTGCTGCAAGAGGGAGGCAGGATTGCAGCAGTCTCTACACGTAAAAGGATCTTTTTCCCTGTTGCTTTAAAATGAAGTAGATTAATGTGCCAAGAAAGAATTACAATATGTTAATCAGGTATTTGATCTGGTCTGTCAAACACTCAAAGAAAAAACTCAGTTACTTCTTGGAAACTATATTCATGTTCCAAATAAACCCAGCTTTTCAAAGGCACTAGATTTCTCTGAGGGAGGATGATTTACTTATCACTAGGATGATTTGCCTTTGGAGTCTTAGTAGCTGTAACAGCCTAATTCAAAGGCTGAAAGCCAACAGTATTATATAAGAAATCCTGAGTGAAGGGTGCAGATAGGTATGGATGGCAATACAAAACTCACCACCTTCAACTTTTGGAAGCTTTACTACTGAGTGACAGTTGTTGTATGATTGCTGTTCAGCCAGAAGTAGACAGGAAAATATTCTGAACCCAAATGCATGACCTGTGTGACTGCAATAATTTCATGTTTTTGACTGTTTAAATTCCCAGTCGGTGGACATAAACTGAGTGCTCTCACTTTTCTGGCCATAAGATACTTGTTTGAGCTATGTCAACCTTAAAGTGATCCACAGGAAACTTGCACTGAAAAGCAAAAAAAAAACCAAAAAACTGTATGAAATCATTATGTCTACTGCACATGCTGCACAACCCTTTCCTATGGGGCCCTGCTTTGATCCCTGTTTGTGCTGGCCAGCTCTTGGCCCCCTAGAGCAGAAGGAGCTGCACACAGATGTTACACTGCTAAAGAGCTCATCAGTGGAGGAAAGCAGGTCACTTCTCCTGTAGGAAGATCACCAACAAAGTGATTTTGTCACATAAAGTCTAATCTGGCTCTTTTCTGAGTCAGAATACTGGACACATTTCTAGCAGAAGACATTTTGATCTGCAGTCCCTCCCTAAACTTTCCCAGATAACCAAGTGTTGATTTCATTCACTATTAAATAGACAAAAGAACTTCTCAAAAGGATTGCTGTGCTAGTAACCTATCACACTCTACTGAGGACTCATCCATATGGAGCTCAGTGATCGCTGTGTATCTTCTGTAAAGATACTCCTTATGGAGGCAGGTTTCTGGTACAAAATTATTGAGTATCTCTGCTCTTATTGGAAAGATTTCATCTTACAGGAGAATTTATAGCAGTTTTTTGTGACATAGATAGGAAATAGAAAAAGATCTTTTCTCAAATTTAAGCCACTAATAAACTACTTGGCAGATAGGATTAAAGGGGTCGGGTTCCAAGTAGCCCTAAGACTTACGCTCTTCAGGTTTAAATTCTGTGTTCCCACACATTAACAAACCTAAAGATTGCAGTAGCGAGTAGGGAATCCAGGTCAGCTCTTTAAGACCTGCCAGTTTCAGGACTCTACATGCTTACAATTTAACCTAATTAAAGCCATGAAATTATAATTGAATATGGAAATGTGCTGGCTAGAAAGTGACTCTGTTAACCTCAAATCACTTCATTTCTTATAACTCTGAAATCCTGCCCCACAATGATATGCATGCAGCAGTGTATCCCACACTGACAAGGGGCACCCTACAGATTTAAATGTGGTGTCATCTCTGAACCACATTTTAAAATGGGGGTTTGAAAGCTAACAGCAACAGTGGGATCTGTTTCCCAGAGCCCAACTCTTCCTGCCCAGCTGATGCCTGCCGGGCCAGCACGTGGCACATGGCTCATGAGGGTCCTTACCCTAACAGCTCGTTAACTCCTGGCTACCTTCTGTGTGTGCTGACCAGTCAAGAACTGAAGTATCCTTTTAAATCGTGTATTTCCTGCTGGCAGAGTCTCTCTTCATCCAGCTATCAATGACTGAACAAACTGATTTAAAAGCAGATCCATAGCAATCACACTTAAGTCATTCCTGGAAAACTCCACAGCAAAAAAAGAACTAAATAATTATTTAACATGGGTAGCAAATAAAGAAATATACAGAATCAGGGGGGGAATTGTAACACTGCATGTGGCTTTGATTTGATTTACAAGAGCACTTGGCATCAGTTCAGCCGTGGGTTCCCTTACATACCTTGGATCATACTGAGCCAGCTTCTGTGAAAAATTACAACAAAATCCTTTCAAAATCAAAAAATTCTACAACACACACAATGGATGACATTTGACTGTGTACCTTAGTAAGCCTGCAGTAAAAATGGCTTCTTACTAGGAAATCTAAATAAACTGGGATAGAGAATATATGGTTTTTTCTTTCTCTGTGCTGTCCTTAACCAGCTAAAATCTCTTTCTACTGGAAGAGCTCATCACTGAAGGCATGGTCAAACTTTTATATAGAATCTCTGGGTTTTACTGCTTTTCTGGCCAAGGACTTTCTGCGCAGCAGAAGAGAAACATTCCTGCTTGCTAAGGCCCTGTGAAAGAACAGTAGTGGACTAAAAATATAATCACAAAAGCAAGCACAGTATGGACCAGGAACTGTGGGTTTGATACTTTTTCTGTCCATACTTACAGCAGTAAGATGTTTCATCTGACTGTATTTGAAAACTGCAACAGCATATTCAGCATTTTTTTTGTGAAATGACAAATTAAAATTGCATTGGAAAAAAGGCTGAGAGGTGAGATGCTGGCAACACCATCCTTACCAAAGGCTTCTAAAATTGTCTAGAGATGACAACACCCCCAAAAGCAAGCATAATTTGTCTATTTCTTACTATAAAACTGTATTGCTTTGCTGTGTGATGCAGACAGTAAAAATAAATTGCTTTAAAGAAAAATAGTAGAATCCCAAAATGCAGCCAAATCAGTGCAGCTGTATCCAAGAACTTTGTGGCATGGCACACAGATTTCTATACTGCAAAATGAACTAGGCAAGAACTAATTTAGCTATACATTACACAGTTACTAAAAATACAAGCAGCAACCTCAAGTAAATGCCAGATCCTTCAGTAGTTAGACAAAATTTTATTATTTGCTTTATTAGAAATAATCCACAATAAGTTGTCCAAACTAATTTTTAAAATGCAAAAGATATGATAAATTAACACCAGTTCAAAAAGGAGCTGAGTAAAAACAAGTGATCTTTATGACTATCAGCCCTATTTCTACCATGCAACTCACCCCCCTCCAAAAAAAGGTAATGGAGAGCCGTAAAAAGAAACAGAACAAACTAAAAAGGGAAAAAACCCCAAAATCTAATTTCCTGGATAGTAAAATATAGGCTGTACATCTTTGTATCATGTCCCAATGAAAAGTGCACAGTTTTTCAGTAGGAGCTTTGGAAAACCACTCATGCACAGGACTGAACAATTTATTTCTGAACTCTTTCCTTCATACATGATGACTTTCAAAAAGGTTTTGGTATTTTATAAGTAGCACAATCATAACTAAATGAATCCAAATATTTGTGTGTGTGTAATGCAAACCCCCCAGATTTTAAAGAAATACTTGCTACTAGCATGTCATATATAATAAATGACAATTTTATTTTTAAAAAGTGCACAGAAGCAGATCATTAGCGCACATCAGCATTTGTTAAGATGGATAAACATTTGCAAAAAAAAAGGTCCATATTCAACACATTACTAATAACTAACAATGAAATAGAATGGGTATTGTCTATGAACTAACATATTTTTGATCAAAAAAATATTATTTAAGCACACATTGTAAATCACATATATTTAACTGAATGTACTATTTTTAAAAAATGTATCACAGCATATATTTCCAAGACTAATTAGAATTTAGAGCTGAAACTAAATCCAGAATTGTTTTTTGTATTAGTCCTGTATCAGCTGAATATTTACATGTGCTTTTCTTGAGGCACAAGTCAATCTCACTGAACAGCAGCTCTTGAACTCAGACAAATACTTAAATATCTTAATGGAGCTGTGTCACCAGGGTGTATCAGCACACTCAGAGCTTAAACTATACCTGTATCTAAAATATTTTCCTACTTATATTTATAAAATATACCTATAGTACATTCCTGAGCATAATGAGATGTAGAGGAAAATGGCTGGATGGGACAGCCTTGTGGTGGCAACTCTCCCATGTAGTGCAGCAGTGTGGGCTGTATTGGCGCTTAACTGCAGGGAATAAAAGGGAAGGATCCTAATGATCTCAGTTTTTGCCTGTTTTAATAGGTTAGCTAGCATTGAATTGAAAGATAATCCATGATCACCTGCATTTACCATGGACTAAAAGGACTCATGTAAGATTTTACAGCCCAGGACATTCACAGACCAATTCTGTGTGCATACCCCCACACATACACACTCCTGGTCCTGCTGTCATGCACTTGTCTTCTGCACTGCTGTGCCATGGATAACACAATGGTTTACAGCAGTGGTATCAGCTCCATTCCCCACGTGTGACCAGCCCATAGGATACATTGTAATGACTGACCTGTTTCTCCTGCCCACAACACAGGTTTTCCTAGGGAAGAATTAACATCATAGAACCCAATCTGGCAAAATAGTGTAAGGCCTCAACCGCTTTGACTCCAACAACACTGGGAGCCCAATCTTGACAGGTTTCTTCACTATAAAACAGATTAAAGAATTCAGCCAAACATAGTTACATATGCATCTTTCAAAAACTGCACATAATTCTGGATGCTCTGGTTCTTGCTCTCTGACTTCTGCAGGCTGTTCTCCAGCTCTTTCAAATGTACTTCATGGTGCTTTTCATTCTGATGAAAAGAGAGAAATGCATAGAAACTTAGAAATAAAATATAAATCAATCAGAATAGTAATCTAAGACAAGTACCTAATTTTTATAGCTTTATTTACCTGTAGAAGTTTTCAGAGGCTCCACAAAAGCAAAGGTGCTAAAAAAGGCCTTAAAAATTGAAGCTTTTATTTATGTTCAGTCAAGACCAAACTGAGCATGTTCGGATATACTTAAAATCAAAAAAAAGCCTCTAATAATTTATAATAATTGTAAATTCAGATTATTGTCATTAACTCAGGAAAAAAAAGAAGATATCACTACATCATTATGGGACTGTTATGCATCTAATCAAATCTAGATATGCTTACTGAACACAATTGATCTGGGGGAAATTACAACTTGATACATATTTTTTTATTTTTGTCTTGCTGGGAAAACTGTACTGAGTAAGAGTTGTAAACTCAATATTATTCAAGTGATTTGGTTAGACTGGACATCTGCTAGGTTGACAGGAAATGTCAATGTACAAAGTATATTGTCAAGCTGAACTAATTTACTGTTCTGAAAAGTATGTATCAACTGTATTCGTGGTATGTTTTCAGTAAAAGGAACTTTTTTAGTGGAAATGATGACATGGTGATTTCTTAAATCACAAAGAGCATTATTTACTCACATGGTGGAATAAGCAGAGGAGTTGGTTTTTTTCTTCTTGCCTCTTTCTCACTTCAGCTTCAAGAAGTAGCAGTTTTTTCTGAAAGGCTTTTTCCATGTATGACATTTTTTCGAGTTCTTCAGCTACCTATATAAGTAATGAGAGAGAAAGGATATATATAAATATATATTTATAAATGAGACAAATATATTACATATATATTTACTCTTAAAGCCCAAATCAAATTATTTTCTTATCTCTTAACATTAATAGCTCTATTTCCTATTCTTTCAGGTAATACTTAACTTATTTCCCATGCCCAAGAATTAAACAAATCTGACAAATATTCTGGCTGAATTTGAAAGGTGTTTCAATTTGGAAAAAAAATGTAATACACTGTGGGAGTGGAACACTTTTTGTTTCTTTTCAAGTAAAGCCAAAATTTTAGTTTTTTCAAAACCAAAGAAATACCCTCAGACAGTATTGAAAAAAATCAGATGGTTTTTTCTACATTATTCATCTGAAATTACAACTTCATACGTTTTTTCTGATTAAACTAATATAATTCAATACAATCTAAATTCATACATTTCCTCTTGAATTTGATGTACCTTTTGCATAATTTCTACAAATGACAAAATTTGGCTTAATAGAGAAAGAATGCAAACTCTTCCTCTAAAAAGAGAAGAATTTAAACACCAATGTTCTTGTGGGTTTCTATTAAAAGCTAAGATTAAGCTTTTGTACGGAAACCTTTTGCCATAGGTGTGGGATTTAATATTAGGTGGTTAAAGCATTTTGATTTGTCAAAAAAAAATATAATAAAATGTTGGTCAATTGAAACTTTAATTTCCTTAGGATCCAAATATGACAAAGAAGTTGAATTGTTCCACCCATATTTAAAATATCCAGAAATTCACAATAACTTTTTAGTATTGCTCCCCATATGCAAAATAGTCTTGTCCCATCATTTTTTCTGGAGCACTTTTCAAATCCTATTTTTAAATAGAAAGTAGCAAGCAAGATTGAGAGATGTATTAAATCACCAATACCATTTTCCTCCCTTCTTCTAAAGCATATTCAAGTTGTCTGGTTAATGCATTACATTCTGCAGTTTTCTCTTCAAGTTGCCATTTACTGCTCTGAAGACTCTCATCTTCTTTTCTGAGCTGATAAGCAAGTTCTTCATTCTGAAATTCCATCTCTCCTAGCTGCCTTTACACAAAAGAGATTAATGCATTATAATTCACTATAGCAGAAAAATGTAGGAATTAATTTCAATGAGATTTTTCAAGTTACCTTTGAAGATCTTCGTATCTCTTCTGAATGTTACAGATCTCTTCTTCTAAGCAAAGAATGCCCATAGAAGTTACACTATGATCATCCTGTGAAAATGACCATTTGTTTCTAGTTGAAGAGACCTGTCTATAGGATCTTACTGGAGTGAAGTAAACCAGTCTAATAAAATCCATCAAAGAATTTAACTATAATTTCAGATAAATGCTATGCTTATTCAGACAAATGCTATTTTATATTCAAGTAAACATTATCTGGTATTATTATACCTTGTATAATTATCTTAAATTAATAAAATACAGCCAAAGTAGGAGACTAAAATTTTGTGTGAACACTTTAAGACTGAAAACCTGCTATGTAACAAAGTCCTAAAAACTCCATGTGCTGTTCATGCAGCCTTGTGTATAAGGAGTTGGTCAGATCTATCAACCTCCCAGCACAAAAGGCTCCCTCATACCACAGTCACAGGAAGCATAAAAATAACACTTCATACATATATGGTTATCACAGAAGAACAGTGCAGCACAGGCAAAGAATTTCAGAAAGAACTGAATATCAAAAAAGACAATCAAGTTCATGAAAAGAAACATAGCTGCAACAGAAGCTGAAGGAAGCAAGAAGACAATCTTCTGCCCAGCATCCAGAATGCTAAACTTTTACACATTTTCTCTCAAATCTCAGTAGCAATGAGATCATTGCTCCTTCTACCACCCATCAACAGCATGTTAGCAACAAACAGACACATCAACAGCCTGTTGGTACCATCATTTAAAGGGGTGACCACCACCATTCACTGGACTACCTCAAGCAGTCCCATCCAGCAATTTGAGCTAATCTGCCTGACTGTGTGTATAAGAACAGGCTGTTCAGGCAGCAGACTAGTAGTAGCAGAAATTAGTCCTGCTGAACCCAGGAATGGTTTTCTGCAGAGGCAGAAATTGCTCCAAAATGAATTTTCCTAAATTCTGGTCATAGAGTCAAGAGTAAAGGACATCACCAAGACTTAAAGCTGAAATTTAACTACTGTTCCACCAGAGTAGTGATTATATTCCCTATTATTTCACAATATTTGAGAGGTTCTTTTGCATATTTTCAGGAAAACATGTAGTTAGGTTAAAATTCCATACATCATTTTATATGATGCTTGAATTTTGCACTACGAAATTAGTTATTGCTTAAGTACTTTGCCAAACAATGATGGATTTGAGAGTTTATGAACATTCCTGGAAGAATCAAAAATCAAGAGGTACAATTTTTAGAAACATACAAAGTCTATAGGAGCACAGGGACACACTGTGCTTCAGCTGTAGTTTTCCCACTGACACAGCAGGATGGTTAAGCCCCTTTCCCACCATACTAACTTAAAAACATCTATCATTTGTGCTCTTCTAACTCAAAAGCACATTAAAATAGATAAAAGACAATAACAAAACCCCCCAAACCTACCCTGCCATTGGAGCTGACATCAGAGGAAAAAAGAGCCAAGGAAAATTCAAATTCAGGCTTTAGAGAAAATACAAGCAGTAGTGTTAAATACAGCAAAAAATAGCAATTATTCTATAAAAGCATATTTTAAAAATACTTAATCAACTACAACATTGCAATAATTAAAATGTTATACATCATAAAGAATATAATTTATCTGATTAAATATTGTATGGTTTATAAATTAGCCATTAAAAACAAAACTAATGTAGAATTAAATTATTCTGCTAGATAGAAACAATATCTTGACTTGCATTTATTTCCAGGGAAAAATTCTGCAACACATCTCAGGACATAAGTATTCAAAAAGATCAAGAACATACTTACTCTAAAATTAACAAGTCTTGCCACATAATTAATTCACATAAATACAGTTGGCAACAGTTTTATCTGCATTGTGCCATTTCCATAGAAGAAGTTTTTGATTTATGAAGAAAGTAACAAAGGAAACCTCACCACTGTCACACACGCCAATAGTAAAAAATGTCCCAGAGACTTTTTTCCACATAATTTTCTCATTTATCTTTAGAAATCAGCATGTTCTAACCACCTGAAGCTCCAGCTCCCTAAGGGTTTTGCATTTCTGTGCACGGATCCTTTCCCAGGACAGAAGCTTTTGCTGGTTTTCCTCAGCTGCTTTCAGCAAGTCACAGACATGTTCTAACGCCTTTAACTCAGCCTCCATTTTGTCCCTCACCTGCATAGTAGCATCACAGGAGAAAAATGTAACTGTAAAACCATAAATTAATTGTTGTAATACTTGAGGGATTTTCATGTAGGTAATAAAGCTAAAATTCTACACAAGTTACATATCACCTATTTTATAAAATACTGACTAAGATACAAATTCTTTTCTCATGCTTAAGAAAGTTCTGTGTTCCAGTGTTCAGCTCCATCTGCTGAAAAACTTGTAACTTATCTCTGGGTGGAGTCTCAATTTTAACTGTTAATCTTAAAAAAAGCATTTACAGTAGGTTTGCTTCCATATACAACTTTCACAGCTGTTCTGTCAAAAAGCTAGTTTTCAAATCATCAACAATAAAATCACATTTTGAAAGTGATAAAAGAATTCTAGGGTAACCCAACTACTCAGTCATTGCACTAGGAATCATTGATCATTTGTTTGCAACTGTGTAGTATCCAAAACCCACTAGCTTTAGATAGCAGTCAGTAAAACTCTCAGAAATTTAAAAACAAGAGACAGTATCTTGTGACTTCTAATAAGACCACAAAAATGTAGAAAATATCTGTATCCTACAGAACTGTTTGGAAACATTCTTTATTACTGCAAAACTTACCTTATTGGCTTCTAAGCATTTATTTTCTGTTATTTTTTTGTTTTCATTTAAGATTGTTTCATATTTGGATTTCAATTCTTCTACTGCAATTTGTCTTTTTTGTACCTAGGACAACACATATTTTTCATATACATTTGCAAGGTCCTTTATTTAAATATAGAAAAGACAGAATCATTAGTATGAGGCATAAAAAAAAACTTTTGATTTCTAAATAGTATCTCAAAGTTCGTGATTATTTGAAATTATTTCTTTTCATTATCCTACTTGTCACAGCAAGTGCAAAAGGGTTACCAGGTAAAGAGCACTATCATATCAGCAGGGTGTTATCAACAATGGAGAATGAGCTACAGTTGTGCTGTAGAAGCAGCCAGCATGTCTCATACCTCTTTCCCCATATAACAACTGTCACTGACACTTCTCATCTGGAGTCCCTACAGCTCTCAGCTAAAGAATTTCACTCCACTCACTGCTTAAGGCTGGCTGTTACCTGGAACTACATCTACCATCTTAAAGCAGGCAGCAACTTTAATTGTGATGATGCATTTCAGAGACAAGGTTCTCTGACTCTACTTAGATTTTATATCATGTCTTTCTCTTCTCTTGTCAATGATTTAAAGAAGAAATAAATGAAGCATATCAGTGAAATTGTGTCTATACTATAGCAGAATTATACATGTATTTGAATCAATGTTCTAAAATTTCTATGTGAATAAAGCCAAATACAAAAAATGAACCGATAAAAAGACATTTTAAGTTTGGTTTATTTGTTTCACTGGTATTTTCCATGTGGATTTAACTATTGAAATAAAAAACTCATATAACCCTATACTCATAACCCTAATTCTAATATATATTTCTTGAAAAAACTTGAATTTCTTGAACTTACTTGAATACTGATATGCTCTTAGGAACATTAAAATAAAACATGGCCAAGTAGAGGTAAAATATCATCAGTATATCCACTGAAAACATCAGACTCAAACCTCTTAAAGATATAGTTTACTGGGTCACTAACCTGCTTTTTAGGAAGCAAATATTTTCAAAGAAAGTTTGCAGCTGTTGGCTCCAATGAGCTTCAAGTGAGCTTCACACAATTCAGTACAGACAATGTGTACTTGTAACAATGTGGAGACTATTCTTTGATATAGTTTGTAACAGCACTTCCTTCTTTCATACTCAATAGTACAAAAGTATTACAGTCCCCAAGACAAAAACACAAGTTTATTACATACAAAACGTTTATCATTTCCTCAAAACTGCTCACTAATTTAAAACAACATACTTGAAGATTTCAAACGTGATAAATCACCTCATTTTTATGCTGTTCTACAAGGTTTTGCTGCAGCTTTGCTTTTTCTCGCAGATGTAGCAACTCATATTCAACAGAAACTGTACTTTTCTCCAACATAGCAAGGGAAGCCTTCATCAAATTAGAAAATATAAAAATTTTAAGAGTGTTACTAAAATAACACATTCTACAATATTGTATTACCATCAAGTGACCTGCAGGCACCAGGAGGAGTGACAAAAGTCACATTTTGTCAAACAAAAAATGATAGTCCATAGTTCATTTTTCAGCTCATGAGAACATTTATATCAGATGACAAATACAATACAAAACCTGTAAACTCTTTCAAAATTGAAATTAATAATTGAGGTCAAGTCAGTTCTTTAATTTGAAAGTAAATTTAACAAACATAAAAGAACAATTTCTACCTAAGCAATTGTGCAGTTACTGACAGTAAAATAAACAGCATCCTGATTAAGCAGATATATCATCAGACAACTCGCTCCTAGCTTTGCCATGAATTTCCACTGAAAATTTTTCAATGTCTCATTTATCGTCACTATTATAAATGGATGGCGAACTTTATTCTACGGGTTTGAGGTGTCTAGACAGAAGGTCCAAAGAGAATTGACGTGGTTACTTCATTAATGTATGAGAAATGTAGAGCCATTCAACAATTATTTAAATCTCACCTTTAATTTTTGGTTTTCAAGGTAAATCTTTTCATTTTCAGAGTTAACAGAATTTAGCTTTCCAAGAATTTCCATTCCTGAGTTTCTTCTCCATTCTTTCCTTCTTTCCATGTCCTTCATCAGGCCTGTGATCTGACTTGTTAGACAGGCAAGAAGTTCTCTATAATACACAATGCTTCCAAAACTCTCACTATGAAAATTAAATTGAACCTTAACACATTCTCCTTCATTGTTTATATGTATATATATAGATATATAAATATAAATAAAAGGAGGAATGCATTTAAGCATCCAAAGAAAGAATTTTCTACTGAAATAGGAAACTTTCTGAAAGAGGAGGGTTTCCACTCCAAGGAAGGGGTCTTACCTCAATTATAGAACATCAAATCATACTTCCAAGAGAACTATGCATATGCACACTGTACAAAATGTAATTATATTGAACTTATAGGGTATATCATACTACTACTATTACTAAGAACATTCCCCAGCTACCTTAGGAATGTTATTTTCCATTATTAAAAGCAGCAGATTATGCTATGCCTCACTTTTTGCCTTTTTTTGTTAATAAAGTTAACACAATTTGTTTTGCTGTTTAGTCAGTCACACAGTGCTTAGTAGAACAAGTCTGGCTAGAATGGCACATTTCAAGCAAAGGCTTGTATTTTCAGCTGAAATAAAAACAGCAAAAACCAGCTGGAATCAGAATGAGTGTTCTTCCTTAAATGCCTCCTTGTGAACACTGGACCAATGGTGGGCTAGACAGATTTCTGGACTAATGGCATCTACCTGCACTCTGGTTAGATTTTAAAAACTGCTGGAAATATTTTCAGAAATATCAGATTTTCTGGGACCAAACCAAAATATTCAAGCCAGTTTCATGTGAGCTGTTAAATACTTGAGCATGAATCAAATTCTTTGTGAAATAAACATTGTCTCAGACCTAGTATAAAGGCATCTAACAGTTTCTTTTGCTGGTATAAGTTATAGTCCATATTTCGAATAACAGAAATAACAGAAATGGTAAAAGGATATTTGTCATTGCCCAAAAAATGGCATATCCTTCATGTACATTAAGATTTGACTGTGTAGTTTGAATAAGGTCAGGCAATTTTGTTCTGCTTTTCCTTACATGAGTGAACTGTTCAAATGGGCATCTGAGAGGAACACTTCTCTATCCACTAGTGAGGTGAGACATTAGTGGAACTGAAATAATTTTGCCATCACTAGTCCGAAGTAGGAGCTAGAAGACAAGGAACCTTTTTCTATTCTGTAAACACAAGGGTTAACACTCAAGCTGTTGAATCAGTTATTAAATAAGTGGTTATGTGGGGGCCACATAGGAGCTGCCAGCAAGTTCAGGCTAATCAGAAGTATGCAGGGAAAAGAATATGTTCCTTACCGGTAAAGGGGAATAAATCTCTGAAAGAAGTGAAATGCAGCAGAGAGGATGCTAAAAATCTTAAATTTGTTCTCATTTCCAACTTCTAAATTCTGCTCAGAATTTTCAAATATTAATCAACTCATTTACATCGTCAACACTGAGCATTGCACTACTAAATATAAATACTCTGTGACTACAGAAATAAATAAACTAAAAGATCAACAGTCCAACTTACTTCTCCAGATCTTCTTTTTGAACTTCTAACATTGTCTTTTCTTCAACTATTCTATCATGCTGTTTTTTCCAGACATCAGAGGCTGACAATATCTCACACAATTTGACTTCCTACAGAATGCAAAAAATATAAATTATGTAACAAAAGAATGCCACAGAAGAATGCCATTTAATTCTACAAATTTTTCTAAACACAAGAGCTATTTAATATAAGGTGATTTTATTGGATCTCCCTTGTACAAGTCAATATAAATTTTCTCTCATCTCAAAATAAAAGCAACAAAATTACCCACATTTAAAAAAAAATCAAAGTCTAAGTACAGCTTTACTTTCAAGGCAGGGACATAGTTAAACACTGGTACTGTATAACAACTGTAGAAGACAAGATTTCAAAATTTAAGATGACGAGCTTTCCTTACAAAAAAAATTGTCTTCAATACTTCTCAACTATGTATAAATTACATCAATTAATAAACAAATAAAACTGTGCCAAAATATTTTAAGAATGAAAAATACTAGCTAGGTAAGAAATGAAACATTAGATAAAATCCCTTAAATGAATATAGATAACTAACCAATGCATGCTATCTTGAAAGTACCAGGTTTTCAATAAGGAAGAAAACAAGTGTGATTACAGAACATCAGAAGTTCAGGCAGTAGTTGCTGTCCCTCTGTACTGCTAATTTTAGTTAAAGACCTACTGCTGTCTTCTCACAAACATCCAAGAATACAAAAACCATTAATGATCATCTCCTGGTACACTAGGTGGAAAAACATATATTTAATACTGACATATCCAAAATGATTACAACAGATCTAAGAGTATGAAAATATGTTCTTATTAGGAAATACAAATAGGGCAGCAAGCACAGTTCTGATGCACCTGGGCCTTTCTGAACAATTGCAAACTATTGACAGGCAAAGCAAGATTCCAAGAACAACTTGGATTAAGGAAGAAATTTTATACTTGGATTTTTAAAAGGTTCAGAGCAAGCAGCTTAGAAACAGAAAGCTAAGTAATCACATGAGACATTACATATTAATAAAGAAAACTAACACTTCAAACCTCAGTCATGGATTCTCAGCTAGTACACTGTATTTCTCAGTTAGTCAGTGCTTATCCATAGAGGACTAACAGGAAGACCAGGAGAGGTTTAACCAAAATACTCTTTTTACTTCCTGCAGTTTAAAATATACAACCTCATGACTTAAGACACCCACTAAATTTTAACAAAACAAAAGCAGTTAATAGTAGCAGCTTTCATGACACTTATAGCAACCTTTTCCTTAACAAATGAGCAACAAAACAAAAGACATACAAGCACAGCATAATCAAACTTTTTTTTTTCCACAGGTGAAAGTCTTTTAGCTGTTCAATTTCAAACAATACAACACAACATTTCTCACAGCATAGTCACTCACACGTTCTCTTATTTTAGAGGTTGCATCTTTCACAGCTTCTTCAAAGTGTTGAGCTTTCTGTTTCTGGGACTTTATTGCTTTTTTCAGAGCAATCTTCTTTTGCTCACTTGTTTCCTTTAAGGCTAACTTCTGGTACTTGTATTCACCAATTTGATGTTTCCACTCTGCTATTTTATTTTCTAGAGTCTGCAGCATAATTAAAATCAACTCTTCAAATTCTAAACCTTACAGATAAATTTGTGCTATAAAATAATCAGGAAGAGCTGTTACATTTATAATCTGTTTCTGCATATCTTGGCATCTCAAATCTTGTAGTTGATACAAGGAGTTAGCTAAGTACAACAGTAGACAAGAAAAATACAGAGAGAAAATCATTACAAAGATGAAAAGAAGATGCTGAGAAGGTGCAGGAGCAGGCAGGAGTAGGGGGAAAGACAGCAATCAGACCATCTCTGTGTGCTCTGGGAAATGAATGTAGAATTTCCATATTGTAGGCACAGTGTGGATGTTAAACCTATTTATGAAGAGGAAAATAAAATGGTTTCATCAGACTCTTTCTGTAAAGAATATCACCTTTATGATGCTACTAGTGATATCATTAGAATATGTGCTCTGAATCCAGTGACACACACTGTTAGGTCTGGAGATAGGCTATATGACTGCATATGAAATTTCAATATGAAAGTTAATATCTTGGATTTGTGTGTTTTAAAGTCAGGAAGCTAGGAAAGGCTGGGGTCTTTTCTTCAGTATATGTATTATTATATGGTCTGTAATTAGATGACATTATACTATTTTTTGCAAAATTTCTGAAATTTTTTCATGCATAAAATGGCCCCACTTTAGTAACGACAGATTTGTTTAGTGAAGAAAGTATTTTTTATAAACAATGAAGCAGAAATGCATTTTAATGCATTTAATAATATTATGAAACATGTACAGCACAGCTAAGATGGGAACTGGCTCAACAGCTGCCATTATATTATCTTTTCTTTTGCTGTTATTATTTCTGACTAACCAGATGTTTACATCACTCTGATGAAGACAATGTACTGACCCCATTCCATCCAGGAAGCTGATCTCTCTAACTTCATGAGTTTTGTATTTTTCATCTATATATGACATAAATATGAATGGAAAACAACAGACATTAAAGCACTACATGATGATATTCATTAAGAGTAACAACAGACTCTGATTCAAGGAGAATCCCAGATCCAGTTATCAAAAATGACCAAGCTACCAATAGACAATTAGTTTCATAAAGACAAGTGTAAATCCTGTTTATATCTCTTACTATTCTTCCACCAAACCTCAGCAATGTAGGTAAGCCAGCAGTGTCAATAAATTTCTCAGTTCCGTGACAAATATCCTAATTGTAGGAATGATTAATGCATTTGCTTCCTTCATTTTAGCCTAGGTCTGACACTACTAGTTAGCTACTGACTATATGAGTGCGCCAGCCCTATTCAAAGTAGTCACTGCCAGTTCCTATAAAATATGCACATTATGCATGAGGGGATAGCTCTCAGTACAGGTTCTGCTAATGGCCCCAAAACTTTTACACAACCAAAGTAAAATGTCTGTGGTTTTCCAAGTGAAAGATGGTCTCTCTGCTTGGAATTCACCAAAAAGCAGAAGTACTATTTCAAAAAAAAAGGAAACTATTAAAAACACCCAAATACGTAAAAAGTAATTTTCCTGTATAAATGCTTACAGTACATCTAATAAACAAAGATGTGACTTGAGGTGGTGGATAAACACCTTCAATAAACACAGCAAATAGAAAATCTCAGTGTGTGTATGGATTTCTTTAACTGTTGGTATAAGTAAACAGCTGCTATCCCCTATTATAACCACAGGAGGTCAGAACGACACCACGAATAAGTGCTTTGGCCATTAGTCCGTGGCTGAGGTAAATTCAAATTGAGAACTAATTCTGTAAGGGTAATGCTGAGCTTTTGCAAGCTTTTGTCTAGTTATTAACAAAATCATCACCAGAATTTAAGCTAGCAAATTACTCCAGCAATTTCTGAAAGTGAAAACTTTAAAATAGAGATTGAATGAAAATACATCTGTATATCAAGTTATCTAATGAAAATGTTGCTGGAATTCGATAACTGCACTAGATAGAACAAGAAAGCCATTTTTATTTAGAAGAAAACATAAGGCATTTATGCAGACACAGACGTGATTTGAAATTGCCTTGATATAAGTTCGGTAACAATCAAATGATACAATTAGCAGGGGATATATGCTAGTAAAAAAGTTTGGAAATTAGAAATACATTGTTTTTAGCAAATGTTTTCTCATTCATGCCTATGCTCTTGACAAGTTTCATATACTGTATTCTGAGCCCACATGGAGCTCCAGCCTCTTCCACATGAGCTCCTCCTTGCCTTTTCCTAAAGACAGTAACTGATGCAAATTCCCAAATTTAACTTGTGCTTTTTAGAACAGAAAATGGAAATAATTTAACCCACCTTAAACAATGTGAGAATGAGCATTAGTCTTAAGTGGTTCCCTTTCAGTCATTATTAAGAGACTTACCGATTCTTCACAGACAATAAGAAGAATCAGGGTGTGGTTGTCACTGTTCTCTTAGAACAGAAAGTCACCATAGGGACTTGCCTGTCTCTTTCTCTTGACCATATGGAGACTGTCTTCTAGACAGTGCAGTTCAGTGAGTGCAAACACTTTTATGCATGTTTCATTTTGCTTCACTGGATCTGTACAAGTGTGTGCTAGTTGAGAAAAGAAGAAAAAAAACCAAAAAACAACCTTGCAATTAAAATAGTGCGGTCAGGCAGATCTTCCAAAATATAAATACTTATGATTTTAACTGTTTGGGAATTTTCTTTTACCAAGAATTTGGTTTCAAAAAAGGCTGCCGTAAGGTTTTGCTATTTTTTTTCCAATAAACTGAAACACAAGTAAAAGTAGTTTGACCTGTATTTTCACGTTTAATTCATTATTTTCCGCTTCTTTTCTTTCAATATGACACTGCAGGTGAGCTTGTACTTCCTTTACTGATCTTGACAGGTGGTCTGCTTTCTGTGTGTTTATCTAAGAGGGATAAACAAACACAAATCTATTGGACTGTGCTGTATGATGCTCCCTAGATTTTTTTTCTACTATGCCATAGTTAATAACTGACATTCGAATGTCCTCAAAACCTGGAAAAGATAAAACATGCTATACAAATATATTCAGAAGCAGTAACTTGCTACAGATTTTATTAATGTTAAACAGAAATCACCAACTTGAAACATCTTACGTGTAATTATTGTGTCATATTTAATCTGAGTTTAAGTAGTAGGAATAAGGCCTGGAAGCATGAACTCAGAAATCCAGGCTGAGCAAAGGCATCCAGCTAGCAGGATGACTAACATTAAGCCACACTGGTCAGCTGTGCTCTGACTAATTAGACCTGACCTGACCTTCATTAAATTCCAAAGACCACCATCTGCTATTAAAACTATTAATATATTTAATTCAAACTCTAATTTTGGAGGATACACAAATCATAAGGGAAGAGGAAACTTATGTCACCAGAACTCAGGTCAGATGATCTTGATTCCTTTGGCTCATTCTAAGTAATAAGTAATAAGGTAGAAAAGTACTGTATTATGAGGATAAACTAAAAGAGACTAAAAGAATGTACCAGTGGAAGTGTTCATTACAGATACCAGTAAGAAAGGCAGATTCAATCAAGTATTGATGAAAATGCCATTTGTTGATATTAATGTAAGAAGGAACAAGTGGATAGCATGGAAAATCATTTATCTTTTCAGATGCTGGGCACCCTAAATTGTTCACCATTAGGTAGTTCTCTAGTCAGGGTATGGTGTGCCACATAGATCCCATCAACACTGAGGTCTGCTGGCATTGGGGTCTTCAGAATATTTATAGGTTTTTCTGTTCAGTATTTCTGTTCTCAAGCAAAAAGATGTTTCCATGAAAATGTGCTCCTTCACTTCAAAATAAAGACAAGGACAAGACAATAGCTCCCACAGGCTCCTCTATTATGACCAGCTGGTTTATTCTGCAGCCAAGCGATATGTTCACCTGGTTAAGAAAAAAAAAACTCTGAGAGAAGAACCATGGTTCTTAAAACCCACAAGGAGTTACAAATATCAAACTACACTGCTGTCCCCTTAAAGGTTTAACTGAGCCTACTCTGTCCCTCACTAACGCTGAATCACGCTGCACTGCGTGCACACAAAGTGCACTGGAGGTATTCAATCTGTAACACAGACTGCCAAACTACCAGCAAAATAACTTTCAAACTTTTACAGAACCCTCTTATAAAGTACAAATCTTCCCTTCCAGAGTTGGTTTCTGCAGAGCCCCTTCTTTTGGTGCAAAGAATGAATGAGCTCTTGCCAGCCTTGTCAGCCTTTGATGATCTTAGCTCTGCTGTCTGCACTACCTTTCCTAAAAGAGCCATGGAAATCAACTGTGAACAGTATCTATTTACCTTACTCCATATTATTCCCTATAAGCATGTTTTCCTCAGAATATTTCAAATCAGTAAATGAGAAGTCAAAAGCCATCAGTCCGGATGTGTGTCCCTCCCTGAAGCTTAGGATATTAGTGTGAAGGATAACTGTACCCTTAGTTGGTTTGAATACAGTTTTGATGATTTTAAGATAATTCTGTAGGAAACACCTTTCAGGATTTTACTTTTTTCATAGGCCTTTGGAATAACTATTTTACTCAAAATTTAAATTTTTTAATTAAGAATCTAGTATGTTGGAAGAAAACATTCATTCTAACGGAACTGGTCACTCACTTTTTCACACTGAAGCATGGATGAAAGTTCTTTAATCTGTTTCTCCCTTTCAAGTACTTTTTTCCTGAGATCCTTCAAGGGAAAAAACAACCAACAAAGAAATTATTTTGACGTCTGTATACAACAAAGCATCAGTAATGCACATTGATGAACATTTCAGATGTAAAACTAAGATTCCATTTTGTGATGGCAAATCACAAACACTCCCACTTTGCCACTCTTAGTGGAAATTGTATGACTCTAGAAGGTAGTCAATTTAAGATGTACATCATAGAACAAAAAAAGAATCAAATTTTAATTTACTTACAGCATTCTGAATTTTACTTGCACTTAGCTCCTGCATCCAACTGTTAATGTTTTTACTGTTTAACTGCAACACAAGAAACATTAAAAATTTCTTCTGATTATACCTGATTTAGTAATTTTCAATGATTTTAAATTGGTTACATATAATTTGCTACATTTTCAAACCTGGTACAAATGACTAGAAAAGCTCACATACTCACAAGCTACTTAGTCCGTGATTTAAATCCTAAAGATTCCATTTATTTTGTGCGTGGAACTTAGTAGCCAACGAAACAAACCAGGATTATTCAATACATGTATTCATTTCTTTATTTTATCTAAAAGGGCTCTAAATACCATAGATAAGTGTTACTTAAGCATGTAGATAAAGGGTAAAGGCATTTGTCAAAGACTAATATTAAGTGCTAAAGCCTTTCAGGAGCCTCATTTTGTTAGGAGAATTTGAAGATTGAAACAGAAAGCATAACCTGGAAGATCACAAAAATCAATTTGCATTAACACTTTGTAGAATTTGTGTGCCCATGATATTGTCAACTAAACTTATTATTTTAAAATGTCCAATTGTGTGTGTGCATGCATAACTTTCTATTTTGAAGAAGTAGACTTGTGTGGCTTTCAGACTGTAAATTCCAAACCTTTTAATTTCACTAATGAGAAGATAAACCCACGAACTCAAGTTGGAAACTTTGGTATCAAAATTTGACTACAACTCCTTCATTGTATCCTGGTCTGCATGTAATTCCTCATAATTCTGTTATCTCGATCCCATGCCTATGTGTAAAGT
Source organism: Drymodes brunneopygia (assembly GCA_013400955.1). Classification (NCBI taxonomy): domain Eukaryota; kingdom Metazoa; phylum Chordata; class Aves; order Passeriformes; family Petroicidae; genus Drymodes; species Drymodes brunneopygia. Next base: position 421,273 of record VZTZ01037513.1, on the reverse strand, counting down.
CAGTCCATGGACCTCAATTCTGCATCCAGGTTTCCACCTTTGTATGCACAGCAAACTTATAAATATTGTATTCAGTAGAAATCCTAATCTTTCCTGACCACAGATTTGCTGTCAACAAAAAAATAATACATAAACAGGAACGGTGTTTTGTGACCTGACACTGATTTATCAGCAAAAATACTAAGAAGGCTTCCCAGAATTGAGAAGTGACTAGAAACCTAAATTATTCATACTATTTCTCCATTCTCAGGAAATAGTCTTCCCCACAGTTTCTTCTTGATGAACTTTCTTTTTGTTGAATGATCAACAGAAAGTCTCATGCTTGTAAGACAACTAGCATTGTCTGTGAAAATCTGAAAATGAAGATTGTCTTCAAAATTAAAAAATAAAGTTCAGGATAAACACTCATTTTGTTAGCTTCTGAAAGAGAGTTAAGAAAGTCGATAATGACAAATCACATTCAATTTTAAGACAAATCTACATTTTTCCCTCAATCAGGTTTCTGTGTGAGTTTCACATGTGAGTTTCACATGTATACTCTTATACAGGAATTCACTTATGTCCACCTCCTGTTCTAACAAACACAGTTCAACAAACTCCTTCCAAATTTTTAGGAACTTTCTTAGTGCACAGGACTAACAAAAGAAGTCTTCCTGCAATGTGTCTATTAAAGAAGATGATATGACTAAAAGTTTCTTTCAGTCTTGTGTAAGAAACGTACATTTGCATTGATTCTATGTTTATTCCTTACATATTTTCTTACTTGGTGTTTTAGATGGTCAGATTCTTTGTTCAGATCAGTAAAAGACTTCTCATCTTGGATGGATTTTGTATTTCTATGACAACCCTTTTTATCTGGCTGAATTCGTGAACAGAGTTTTCCTGTTTCTCCAGGTGGCACACATGTTTTTCCCTGAAATAGCATTCATAATTATGTCACATTTAGTTTCACTCACAGTTAGGTCACTGATATTGCTGATTCAAGGATATCAACATAAAACAAGTCAGCTCCTCAGGAGAATCCTTGAAGAGAAAGTTTAAAGATCAAAGAATCATTTAGGACTTTTGACAAGTATAAAAGCCTGTGGTATCACAGGGTGTACCCTCAAACAGTTTGCTCACAGAACATACCTAATCCACAAGACAAAGGCAGACTACCTCCAGGGAAGCCGAAGGCCAAGACCTGTTAAGATTCCAATGTTGCTGTTTTTCACAGCAGACTTCTTCCAATTTGGAGGCAGCAATGGCTTTACTCTTTTCCCAGTTTGGAAAAGCTTCTCACCAGGCCTGGCTGCTCAGGAAAAGGATGCTACCTGTTGGGTTACACTATGTGTGTTATAGAAAAGCAGGCCTGGAAGGCCCAGAGGTGAGCCTCTTCCCTAGGCCCAGAGGTGACCAGGAAGCACATCCAGGTCACCAGGGATGGACACGGGAAAAGAGGATCATGGGTTTGTGGCCTTCTGCACCTATTGAGTGAGAGTATTGTACTTGGTGACCTTACAGGGTATTGTTTATCTTTCCTGTTTATATGATGGCACATCCTGTGTGTGGGATGGTATAAAGGTAATTTTCACTGTGTAGTAGGGAGCAGTAGCCATTAGGCAGTGGCCATTAGGCAGTAGCTATGAGGCAGTAGCCATAAGAGAGTAGCCATGGCAGTAGCCATAGTAGTAGTCATAGGAGTAGTCTTAGCAAGTAGTCATAGAGTGATCTGTAGTAATCTTAGTCTCTGTCAGTATAATAAAGGACTCCATACAACATCACAATCTCGTCTGAGAAGTCTGATGCCCCAGCGTTGATTACTGCAGCTGCCCATGCCATGGCAAGTCCAGAGCCACATCAGGCCTACTACCTAAACACATCCCATTCCCCCCACTTCCTTATCAGGCACCAGCAACCTGCCATCACCCTCACCCCTTCTCCAAACGCCTCTCTCCTGCCTCTGCCCTTGCACTCCAGCACAACTGATGCCTTCACCAAGCACTAAGTTATCTGTTTACTCCACTAAATGCTTCACTGACTACTCCTTATTTTTTCAGAAGCGGATTGTGTTGCCTTCTCCACCCCCAGGACCCATTTCTCCTGCACTCAGCCTGTGCCAGGTGCATCTCCATCAAAAGGATTTGTCGCTAAGAATTCTTACATCTATATTCTCCTTCACATAATTGAGAAAATGAGTAACAAATTTGGGAAATCCCCATCTTAAATAATCACTTCCTCACAAAACCAGAATGCAGACTTCTCTGTTTCCAGTTGTTATCTTAAGACAAATAAGTGTACTCAAACATCTATGACTTTTTATTTTATATATGTGTATGTATGTGAGCATGTGTGTCTTGTTTTATTACAGGATTAGATTTCCTGGCAGACTTCAACTTGTGTAACACAGTGCAACTCTCTGTAGCTTTTTCCTGGATATACAAACAAAACCAAGTTCTTGAATTTCATTATTTCCAGTGAAAACAGCACCATAGAAGATTAAAGCATCATGCTTCATTTACCACAGGCGATCTATGTAAGCAGAAAAGAACAAATAAGAATTTTGCCATAGTTTCAGTATACTGTGGTTATGTCCAGTGCTGCCACTTAGCCATTTTTTGAAATACCAACTACTTCACATCTATAACTAGCAAGGATATTTTTAACCTTGTTAAGAAAGTAAATACAATTTAAAAAATCAAACCTGGCAGGAACAGAATGAACTTGCCTCAACAGTGTGAAGAAGAAGAAACTTTTCCTGAAGATCAAAGGCCAATGAAGGAGCAGTACAGTCATGTACAGGTAAAGTCAAGGATGGTTGTGATGATGATGACATTTTGATTTAATGCTGTATAACAAGACAGTATATGTTCATATAGATTGGTGTTCCACAAATCAGTAACTGAAATATTACTGGTATTCCAGGTTGTTCCCAGCTACAGTGGGACTACTGGACTAGACCAAGTAAACCCCAGTCACAGAAGAGATGTAACAGAGCTAATGCAACTGAAATCTTGCACAAGAATTCACAACTTACAATTGCTTAGGCAGCACCGAATTCACAAATTTGGTGCACAAGAAAGCAAATCCTTCCACAGCAGAATACACTCAAAGGACAGAGTAAAGCTCACAGCTGCTATTTCCCACTTCCACGCACAGAAGGGGAGGCTCAGGGGCACAGGTCACTCAATGCCAACCCTCGTCCCGGGCCCACACTCGGGCTCTCACCTCAACAAAGGCCCCTGCACCCGTTGCCTGCGGCTCCCGCCCCTGGGGTGTCCTGCGGGTCACCCCCCAGCGCCACTCCCGTGGGGCAGCGTCCCCTCAGCACCGCTCCCGTGGGGCAGCGTCCCCTCAGCACCGCTCCCGTGGGGCAGCGTCCCCTCAGCACCGCTCCCGTGGGGCAGTGTCCCCTCAGCACCCCGCCCGCGTGTTCCCACCTGCACCCGCCGCCCCTCGCCGCCGGCAGCCGTTGCCGCAGCAACGCGCAGTTGCCGTTGCCGCTGCCGTTGCCGTGCCGGCCCCTCTCTCTCGCGGCGGGGGCGGGCGGCGGTGCCCTCCCCGGGCCGGCCTTCCCCAACGCTCCCCGCCAGCATCCACTGCCCGTGTCTGGGCCCGGTGCGGGCCGGAGACTCCCGCGGGCCCGGCGAGGCGGCATCGCCCCTTCCCCGCGAGAACGAGGGCTGTGTGGCTGGGATGCAAAGGTGCCTCAAGAATCGGCTGTGCCCCGTACTCAGCCGTGACCTGCCCATGCGAACCCAGGAGGTTACTGTCAGAGCCAGATGGACCAGAAACCTGAAGACCTCTGGGGAACATTAGATCCTCGAGCTGATTTCCTTCTGGATGCTTCCATTCATTTTTAATTCTTTTTTTTCTGAGGTTAAATACTAAATATTCATGTAACCTGACCGTATGTAACGCTGTTTTGGCAATACATTGTCAAACACTGTAGAAAAGACACATATTTTTAAATAACCAAGTTCAGATGAGGTAGCAATTCATAGAATATCTGAGACACTGCAACAGACATATGGAAAGATCCCTTTCAGATCATAAATTGTGCAAAACGGAGTGATCATGTGATACAAACATGATCATTTGTACAGGTGCATACATAGATATGTACATAGACACATATACTCATACAAAATTATAACCTGCACATTTTATTAAAAAAAAAATACTGATAGAAATGTTACTTTTTAATAATCTGAGTAAATATCAGCACCAGCAACTTACATTAAAAAAAAAGCTTGACAGAAATAATCAAAATAAAAACCAAACATATCCTTTGACATCCTTTGTAAACGTGCCAGTGTGTCTTTTCTTCTGTTGCTGGCAATGGAACTTCAGAGAACAGTTACTCACTTTATACACTCATTGGAGACTATTACCCAGCCATGTATGCCTGGTAATAAAAATGAAATGCTAAATTTCAACCTTTTAAATTCAAGTAGACTTGAAATCACTTCATTATCCATTCTGGAGTGAGTGCCCAATTGTACCTGAATTCCAAAGGAGATTTTGTCTTTGCATGTGCAAAAGGCCTAAGGCTCTGTTCTCTATAGGACCCATAGTCTCGAATTGAGAATTCACCATCTCTGACAGGCCTTTGCTTCAGCACAGTCACCTCAGACAAAATTCTTAATTTTAGTTTCCTAGAACTTGCTATAAGATTGGCTTATTCGAAAAAGAAAGCAGCAAGTTTTTGCAATTTTCTTAAAATTTGGTCATACTTTATAATATAAAGCAGCACTATCCAGCAGTGAGGGCTAATTAGCATGATAATTAGCATTCCACTCTGTACCTCCTAAACAAAGAACGAATTACAAGTTTCAGTCCTCTAAACCACATTTTAATGACAGTGGCACAATCCACAGAGTGGAAAATAATTAAAGGAAATACGACACGGTTCCACAATGACATAATTACAGGCCTTATTAAAAGAGATGTGCTTGAGAGAAGCTTCTTCAGATACCACAGGAACACTGCTGAGTGTTTGTCACAGTCCATGACTTCATCTGCTCTAAAGGTATAATTGAACCTTTCATTTCCATGTTAGAAATTCATGACTCCAATGTGTTTCTTTGTTCATTGGTTAATTTTGGCAATAGCCAGCTATTGCAAAAGCCTCAGATTTGCTGTGACCCTGTTAATACACTGTTCCTTCCCCATCCTTGTATGCACTGCTTGGTGCAGTACTAACCAGATTCAATTTCTCCAGCAATCCATAGACACTTGCTGCCTTACACAGAAGTGGATATCTGGCAGAGACAGAGTATTTTGTTTTCAGGTCTAAAATTTCATTTTCCCAAGCAATAATTAATGTTGCAATTTCAGTTCATATTAAAGACAGAAGAGCTGTCACATTTTAGAGGAGAAACACTCCTGCGGAGAAAAGAGTCAGAGATGCAGTATTATTTGCTAGTACCAGTTCCCTCTAATTGCTTTTAGGTCAGTGAATGTCCTTTCAGTCAGAAATATCTCCTTTTGTTTGCTTCTGATAAGTCTTCTTATTCCATAAAGGAATTCTGCTGCATACAAATTCTTTGATAGGAGCTACATCATGCAATCAGAATAAATAGGTTGTAGCATGTTGGTTAGTTAGCAACAGAAGAAACACGCGGGTCACAGAGCAGCAGTGGTTTCACCAGGCAGGACCGACCAAAAGTCCTGCCCTTCTTTATTTACCTATTTTTATAGGGTTCTAAGGACAGTCAAAGATTGGTGAAAGGGGTCAACACCCCTGAAGGTCTACAGGACAAAGACATGGTCAATCATCTTTCTCCACCCCAGGGAAAGGAATGAAAAACAATTCCACAAGTGCAAAACAATCCCGGCCGGTTTAGAAAAACAAGGACCATGTTTACAGAACAAGCATGGGAAACTACAGCTACAGTGTTACAACTTATGGGGCCCTGTAAAACCAGGGCGACATTAGCATTGTTCCTGTAACTATTTCCGAGAGTTATGTAAAAATACGACAGACCTTAAACAGACAATCCCCATGATCCAGGACAACTCACCAGTTACTCTGGGACACCCAGTCCTACCTGCCTAGCAAGCAGAGCTGCAGTAGTCTATTGTGTGGAGGCACTGACATCTAGTGGGTTCCAACTACATTTCCAGTTTTTCCAAATGTTCCAAAAATCTGTCACAGCATCTCTTTTTGAGATGCTATGACCTTGATACAAATGCATATTTAAAAGTACAATCAAACACAAACAGTTGGAGGTTGAATTTAGTAGTTAAGGCTGAGTCTTACTAAAGTAGTACAAGGAGGATTTGTTTTAATTAGGCACTCACATTCACAGAGCTCTGTCCATAGTAAAAGGTCTGAGGAAGTCAGTTCAAGTAATGCAGGATTGAGCACCTCCCCAAACATCTCTGCAAAAGACAGACAAAATTTGCTGTCATACTTTCTGACAAGCAGGTGTAGAATGACAGGGTAAGGTTGTTTGATTTCCATTATTATGTTTACATGTATACATGTATACATATGTATGTATGTTCAAAAACTACGTGGGCTGTAGTCCCAGCTGCTGACACCACAGCCACATGCCAGCTCAAGCTAGCAAGAAAAGATGTCATAGTTGAAGTCAAAACCATAAAAGGTGTGTCCCTCACTCAGTACGGTCTTCCCAATGTTCTTAAAATAATTTCAGCTTCCAGCTTCCTACGTAGACTTCTTGATGTTCCATGAAGAAGGTAAGTTTAATTATTCCTATGCCACGTGTGGAGAAACTGCAGTACCATGTGATGAAACTACTTTCTCACAGTCATTATTAGGGAAGTGGTAAAGCAGAAAATATACTTCCAGTTGTTAAACTATCATTGCACAGTAAAAGGAAGAAACACGAAAAATATATTTCTATTTCCACAGGGGCTAGTTCCTCCAAGTATAAGATAGCTAACTTCTTCTAAGATAGACAGCTGGGGTGTGGGACAAAATTATTTTCCTTCCTGCTCCAGGAAAGGACAAAGATCATGAAAACAACATATGATATACCTAGTCCAGTTCCCTGAAATGTCAGGACTTTTGCCTACTGAATGTTTTGCCAGTTGCTGCATGCAGTCCTAATACAACTCCAGTTCGAGTGTTTAGGGGAAGCACAGCAACAGCTGCCACAAGGACCACTGAAAGGGTGCACTAATGTGAAAAGGAGCATTAATTCTCCTTCAGATCGCTGTAGTTTCTGAGCGGAAGTGTGCTGTTGAGAACAGCTGCTTTCTGGTTCTGTCAAATCCAGTCCCCACATTTTTCATGAAAGCCTGATTGTACACAGGCCAGGCAGCTGGCACTACTGGTTTGATAATCTTTGCCTGGTTATTATCAAGCTAAGCTTACAGTTGTTAATGTTGGCAAAGAATCTATAGACTCACACACAAACAAATGCCCTTACCTAATTTAGTAAAACAAGTTTTGGTTATTAAATAGAGATTCTGCTCCTTTTATATGTCTTTTTAATACATCAATAAATGGTAAATCAAATTTACACACATTTATCTGGAAAATCTGGTTCCAGTATTGTTACTATTCATCAAAGTATTAGTTTGGAGTTCTGTGGAATTGTGACTGGTAATACATTGCCAGAACTCTTAATTTCCCATTATTAAACTACATTAAATGATTACATAAATATGTTAAGTATTAATAAAAAAAATGTATTATGCAAATATATCCTATGGTTACATGATTATGAGTGGGAAGACAATGGATGTATATACACACAGTGACACAAGACATGACCCATAAACCTCAGTGTATTACAGGACTAAATAGGTATGAATTCCAACATAGGCACTACATTATTGGGATTAGATGTGCTACCAGAGTGTGTTTGTTTCATTTACAGTGTTTTCACAGGATATAAACTGACTTATGAAGGCATTTCTGGGATTGTGTTTTTCAAATCTTTGACTTCAAAGTCTTTGGTTTAAACACTACCTTCCCATACTGTCAGAAAGCAGTACTGGTAGTCAACTGAGAATCATTTCAGTTATAGGCTATTACTCTTCAAATAAAAATATTATATTTTAATTGTACTACAAACCTTTATATTAATATAATTTTGGTTGGTTGGTGTGGGTTTTCCATAACAATTCTATTTCTACTCACAGGAAGGTATGTTTCAGGGTCCATTTATGTCCAGCAGTAAAATGCTATGAAAGGTTATTTTTTCTTTTGGGGTATGTTACAAGAAAGGGTGAAGATCAGACAGTAGGCAAAGTATGTTGCCAAAGTATGCCATACCTTCTGGCATATTGGTCACCCAATCGTCTTCTTAATTCTCAGAGACTGGGCACATGGCAGGCTTTAATTTCTTTTTCAGCCTGATACAATTCTTCAGCTGACAATCTTATGGCTCCAGTGGTCACTTTTACAAGTGACCATCCTTGCTGTCTACCCCACACTTTTCGAGGACAGCTACTGTTTGACACTGTTCCTCCAGAACAGCTCCTCAGCCCTTGCAACTGATTTTTTCAGAATGTGTTGGTGTATATCTCTACACACTGTGCATGCTTTGAATTCACCTTCAGCACTCCCTGTGTCAGTATCTGTCTTGTAGCTAAGCCTGTGTGCTAAGGTATGGCTTTCCTTACCTGAGCCAGATATATCAGTTTATCCCAAACCCAAATCCCTGATGATGCTTTTGGCTCTGAAGAGTAGTTGTAGAGAGGATCCTAGTTCCCTACTAGAACCAGGTATTGAAGCTTCCCATAAGGACAGGGCAGACAGCCTGCATGTGTTAATTTCTTAAAATGGCAGCAGCAATCTACAAAATTCGGCTGTTAACACCTTCTAGGATGCAAAAAAAAATTCCAGTTTGTCCTGAACAGTATGAAATAGGCCTGCAGCATGCAAAGAAAGAGAATGTCAAGAAAGGGAGAAACTCAGTAGTGTTTTAAGAGTAGTAGAATACTGTGGAAGTTAGAAAGCCTGGAGTTTCAGGTTATGATCCATTAAATGAATTTATTTATACATTAAATACAAAATGGGAAAAAATTACCTGAACTAGTTTTATATGAAATATATAATCATTCAGTATAACAGATCTTCCTCTTGAGTAAGTGTAGTAATCACTAGCTGAAGAGTTATTTTCTCCCTCTCACTCACATTCTGAGTGCTTAACATTCATAAAAAGGGGAAGGATGTTAAAAGTGAGAACTGAAACACCAGATCCAGTGCCCCACATATGCCAAGCAGACCATCTGCTAGTAGTGGAAACACTGGCTTAAGGCATTTTCCTAAGAAGTAGTACCACTCTGTTTGGGGCTCCTCAGGAAAGCAGCAACTAAAAGTAGGTTTTCCAAATCCTACAAGATCACTCTAACCGAGGGGGGGCTTAAAGATGGGAGTCTTGTTCCTCTTCCATCCAGCCATATTCTAATGGAAAAGCAATACCAAGGACATCAGACAAAGTAACAGAAAGCAGCACTTTTCTCCCTGGCAGGCGAGGCTCACATGCCATGAGCAGCTGCAGGCTGCAAGCTCCAGGGAAGAACCAGCAGTACTTTGATTTGGGAAGAATTAGACTGACTTGATGGCTGTCCATTCCAGCCTGAAAATACTACACACCCAGGGCATTGCTGCGGTACATTGTAGCTGAGGTGCTGCTTCTGCTACGAGCTCAGGCACCACTGCTTTCAGTTGCTGGGCACCTCTTTTTGTGGAAATCCATCAATGGGAACTGCTGGAACTTATTGCCAATGGAAGTTATGAAGTGAAACAATTGCATCTGTAGAAAAAAATCTAAAACTTTTGATGTTGATGTCTTTTCACATATGCTAAACTGAGATCATTGAATTGAAGTCAGCACTTACATGACCCTAATAAACTTCCATCAGGCCATATAGTACTGGGCATTGAAAGAAAGACTTGTGGGACTTCTATATACCAGTAACACTAATTTTAAGAAATGGAAACGAACTTCCCATGTAGCTTTTATATGCAAACACTTATACCCATGTATAAGCAAGACAATGTAAGCTGAAAAAGGTAAAATGATTCAAGAAAAGGAAACACATATACACAATAGCTTTCAGGCCCTGTTCTTATCAGGATAAAAAAGGTACAATAGGAACTTTACACAGCCTGGGTTTTGTTTTGGTTTTAATTCCTGGAATCTGACCTGCATGTAAGCAAGATTGCTTTGATTGTTAGTTATTTCCCTTCTTGGGAATTCACTTCTTGTCATAATGCCATAGGATTTCCTCTGACTTTATCAAATTCAGCCACACGTTACTTACTATTTGGACTATGAAATAAATTACTTAACCGAATGATCAGGATAATTTTCAAGCGGGGTATATTAAGTTGTTGCCAATGATGCCACAATGTAAATGTTTTCTAATTCCTGGCCATGTCAAAGGTCCTTTCTTTTCTTGACCATTCAAAAATCACGGTGAGAGATGTTAAAATAATGGTAATTACTAAAAGTAGAGACTATTTTCTTCTGATTTGCTTGATTACTGCTATTGAGTTTTGCTATTGTACTCAAGGTTTTCAAAAACTCTCTTTGTGATGTTTTGGTGCTAATGCCTACTTGCATCTCAGTAGATGTTTATCCAAACATCTTTTACAGAACACTTTTTTTCTGAACGACTTCTTAAATATTCATCCCCAGCTTACATTTCCATGAAGGCAAGGTTTGACTTAGAAAACTCAGGACACAAGAAACGTGGGCAGGGCGGTACTTGTCCTCCCAGACCCGGGTCCGAGGGGCCAGTCCCCGGGACAGGCCGGGCCTGATCCCTGGGAGCGGAGGATTTCCACGCCTGGGGTGCGGACCGACGGCCCGGGGGTCACCTCCGCCCGCCTGAGGGGACTCTGCCTGTGCCGCCCACCCTGCTAGCGAGTCTTTACGGCAAAGGCGGCGGCCGGCTGCCAGAATCTCCCTCGCCCTGGCTGGTGACGGGCTGACCCGGCCCCANCAAGCGCCCCGCGCCCGCCGCCCCAGCCGTGGGGCCGCCGATACCGCCCGGCGCCAGCCGGGACGAAAATACTGCCAGGCTACCACGGCCAACGCTGCCATCCCACCCTGCCCGCCGTCCCCTCACGCCAGCGCGGGGCGGGACGGGCCGGGGCGGGCCGGGGCTGGAGTGGGGCGGGGCTGGGCCGGGGCGGAGCGGGGCTGGGGANGCCGGCGGGGGCGAGGCCGGAGCACTGACCGGGCCAGGCGGGAATGGGCCGCTGCGAGAAGTGTCCTCCGGCCGGCCCCTTCGGCCGCGGGCTGGGCAGGCCCGGCTGTTCGCCAGGCAGGCTGCACAGCAGCAGCCTCGGGGGGCTGGCGGGGGGTGAGGCAGCCCAAGGTCAGACGGGCGCAAAGAGGGGAGAAGGCGCCAGCACTGGGGGCACGAGGTGCGCAGGCATCAGCTGCCGGGAGATACGGCCGGACTTTGTGCATGCAAAGGAAATAGGTGTGTCTCGCGTGAAAGAACCACCTGGGTTTTACTGTCTGCTTGTAACGTGTCCATATCGCTGCTTGATCGGTAAACGTTGAGCTCTGATGTGACACATAAAAGTCCGATATGTGTCTGCCTAGGCTGTTTGGCTTGTTTTATCGTTTTTAAGTTTGTTTGATAGCCCATTGTTTCCAATTCGGTGTTCCCCTTTCTTCACAGTAAGGGTACTATAACTGTCTTTTGTTCCTGAGCACTTGTCTTGAGCTGTAATCCCCTTTCCTTATATAATCAAACTTGAACAGATTTCCTGTATGGAGATGGGCATCCAAGCAGTGTATAGTAATCCACTTTGGTTTCTTACGAGTTCTCGCTGGGTCACAGTCAGGTTTGGAACGTGATTAGCGTTGTTGTCTGGTCTGATCAGTCTGATGTATTGCCCTAAATCTCAATATTCAAGCAGAACCAATGATCAGCAGAGCTCTGAAAATGCAAACTCGTCAAAAAATATTGTTGTTCAAATTTAAATGAACTTCAAGCAGTCATTGTGGCATCTCTTTGTGATGGAAGTATTTCCATGCTTCCCACACTACTCCTGGCTTCCTCCAGGTCTACCTGATTCCCAGACTGACTCTTCCTTTCCAGCCTCCACTTTCTCTTTTCTTGTTGGACAAGGGGAAAAAAAGGAGGTGCAGTTTCATCCTTCATTGTGAGATCTTGTGATGGGACCTTGTGACTTCATGTAAAAGTATATGTGAAATCTAACATTGTGGTCTTCACTAAGCAATTTTCACACTGCTGAGAAGATTTATGGAAATATTAATAATTTTATATACAAATACTCTTGTCTGTAATTATTAAGAAATAATTCCAGAACTGTTTTTATTGTATTGTAATGAATCTGTACAATGTTTTGAGAACACCTGGCATAGTTTTAAAAGCCTTTTAAACAGTAGTAGTACTACAACCATGAATAAATTCCCTTCTTCCTAATACAGCAGCTGAACTTCCTCATGACTGCAATTTGCTTTTATGTAGAACTGCAAATGCCAGAAGCATTTATCAAGATGTGAATGCTATCAAAGTTGGTTAATCTATGTGTGACGGAAATTAGAACAAACTTGGACAATGCAATTTACTTCTATTGTATTCTGTTTCTTACTGGCCACCAAAAAGCTTGTTAAGAATGAAGCTGGACAGTCAGAATGCTTGCAGTCCTGTTAAGTTCCTAATTGGTAAATTTGTGTGTGACTTAATCATAAGCCAGATTCTCCTGAGAATGCCTGACTTTGAACAAGGAATGAGATCATCATTGTTGTGAGGAACCGCTGCTCTGAAGAGAGGCAGGCAAAGGCCTCGCTTCCGGCTTTGCTTGCTTCCCTGATGTGTGTGGCTTCTCCCTATTTGGGATTGAAAAACAAACTGCTTGTGGATTAGTAAGATTTGGCAGGAATTTTGTGTCAAGTGAAATGAATTGTCTGATGGATTTATTTAGCTAAATAAAGTTATAGTGTACTTCATGGTCATTGAAATCACAGCTTGGATGGGAACAGCAGAGCTCGTTTTACTGTTTCTGTATGGCATCACAGGATATCAAAACAGTTTATCAAACATTGGCTTGTCCTGTTCTAAAAAGCGAAACCCATCCTGACCCCAAAGATATATATTTCACAACTTCTCAAGAAAGTTTCTTCTAGCTTTTAATCCTTGTCTTTAGAAGCTTTCTTTAATGTCTAATTATAATTTAAATCTTCTTTCTGAAGTTTAAACTCCCTATTTTTGACCTGTTTCCTCTGGACAGGACATATTTTGCAATATATTCAAGGTAGTTGCAATGGGAATCTGTTTTGTCTTCAGGTTTTACATTAGGATAATTGACAAACAATTATAAAATATACAAGACTGAACTAATATCTTAATTTTCTTTATTACCTCTGTACTTTCTTTCATTTTGATTAATGTTTTAAAGCACACTGCAAAATTGGACAAAATGCTTCACACGAGACTTCTCAGTACTAAGTTTAACAGAGGATTTCTTCATAATCTTATAAATTACCTTTCGCATCTTTGTTTAACATCCTCCTGCCCCTTTTTTTACCTGACCGTATGGATGTGTTGGTGAACTTAATAATTTTCAAATTTGTCCTTAGATTTTTGTTGATGACTGAGAAATGGTTATATAAGTGACTATTTTAAATTTGTCTTGGAAAATTATTTCTCTGAACTGAATATTTTTAACCTGACTAACTTTGCAGTTCACAGAAGAAAAGCTTGGTCAAGCAGAGAAGACTGAACTGGATGCTCATCTGGAGAACCTTCTCAGCAAAGCAGAATGCACTAAATTGTGGACAGAAAAAATAATGAAGCAAACAGAAGTATTACTGCAGCCAAATCCAAGTAAGGAGCCCTTCAGGTTTTTGCTTTCAACTTTTGGATTAATAGATATGCCAATGTAAATATTTACTGTAGTAGCTATTGCGTAAGTTTTGACTAAATATAGCAGTTTTAAAATTTGAAGGCTGCAGTTACGGCAAGCACATTTTGAAGAGCTGGTAAGAATTGGAGACACTACCAGTTGCTGGTACTTCCTGAACCTTTCAAATGGGCAAAACTGTATACAGAGCTTAGTCTCAGGTTGATGGGTCTTTTGAATTGTTTACTGTTTAATTTAATTTTCCACTAATTCCAGATATCTTGGGTAGCTATAAGAAGTTCTTCATGGAGTAGATGCAGTGGCTCAAGAAACTTCATTACTATTCTATTACTTAAACTCTCTGTACAATACAAATAAGCTTGAAGTGGCAAGATGGACTAAAATATCTGTCTTTAACAATTCCATTACTGAAGAATTAGCACCCTACTTGAGCAATACAAAAAAGTGTCAAGTATGATTTCATCACTGTTGAGTCTCTTACTGTAACAGTAACAGAAAAAAACACGGGCAAAAGAAATGAGGTTTAATGGTGTATTAGTTTTATTTGTTTCTGAAATTGCTGCTATGAGTAGTAATGTTGAGGAGATGAGTTTCAGACGCATCCTAGTTGTACTAGATTTTGAAGCTCTAGGAATTTGCTTAGTGTATAGATCTAGATTTTATGTTGAGACCTGGTATCTAGTCACCGAGTGAACTACTTTTCTGAAAAAATCTAAACCTCCTTTAGATTTGCTCAAATGATAATTTTATAAAACTGCTCTGCAATGAAAATACTCTCCTTGTTGTGGCATACTTAGCTAGGATTTATTAGTAAAGGTAAAACATACACTGCTAACACTTCTCTAATGCCAATCAGATAAATTCTTTATTACAGAGATGTTTGAAGTATTACTTTGGAAGTGTGTTGCATCTTTTAGTTTCATTAAAGCAGTATTTAAAAAATAAACCAACTAATCCTGTGGGAAGGATACAGTAGAACTTGCAGAATATTCTAGCTCAAACTTTTACCTTTGCCTAGGCCAGAGGAAATAGTTGTCTTCTTCATTCAATTCAGTATTTGTAGTATCTGTTGCTGTCAGGGAATGCAGTGATACCCATAATTGTCTGCCTTAGATTAATTTTTGTGACCTTCACACGAGAGTAGTTATTTAACCCACTGCTATTGAAAGTTGTCTGATTAACAAGTGGTATTGAAGTGGCAGGTTTATTCACTGGAAAACTTCTTTGTGGTTGTCTGTACTATTGCAGGCTGAAATGAGTTCATACTGACTGTGTAAATAAAGCCAGCTAGATGGGAAATAAAAGCAGTTAGTCAGAGAAATCAGGTATTGTATCTGAGGAGTTTGCTTGTTCAATTACGGAGTCCCTGTTTAGGTGTGTTAGGTCTTTCCACCTAAGAAGCTCCCTGTGGCTTAGGATTATGATAGATGAGTAGTAAATGATCACATAGTCTTGCCAATTTTTTTGATAATATTATTGCTCAGACTAAGAAAATACGGGAGCACGAAATGAAACATTTTCTAATATCTTTTAATGGTTTCTTTCTGAGTGTTTCAAGGGAGCATGGGGCGTGGGAAAGAGGATATAATTTCTGTGGGTATCAAACTTTCAGAATATCTTAATAGGGAACTTGGAGTAGTTGTTGAACTTAATTCCTACACTGCTAATTGTAGTGAACAATTGTGATCTTTTTTCTGGAGGGGGAACAAAAGCCTGTTTGGTTTTTTTTAAGGAGAAATGTTCTGTTATTGCCCTTACTGTGAAGACTTCTGATCAGAATTCTGAAAAGCTGTATAACCATGCTAATGGAGAAGAAAAATATAATTTTTCACTTTCCCAGGTGGCTCTAGGAAGCACTTGAACATGGCATGGCAAACATGGAATATGGTCAATTTCCAAGAACAGGATCTTCAGCTTAATATTGTTCACTTCATGTTGAGTTTAATGGCTGGATTTTGAAATTCTTTTTGTGTTCCTTTTTCTCGTTTGTTTGTTTCTCTTTCTAACTTGTGTTTTGAATGACAGTAATTATTTCAAATAAACATTTTTAGATGCCAGAATAGAAGAATTCGTCTATGAGAAGCTGGACCGCAAGGCGCCAAGTCGCATGAATAATCCAGAGTTACTAGGCCAGTATATGATTGATGCTGGGAATGAATTTGGCCCAGGAACAGCCTATGGTAAGAATTAAAAAAAGTAAAGATACAGGCTTTTTTAACAATATAAAATTATATTTCTTGCTTCTTCTGGATAGAACAGTTTAATGACATTTGTGTCAGTTTGAGTTGACCTCCTGTATAACTGAGCATTAGGAGATCAATGATGAGGTTTCTGTCCAATTGTAGAAACAGAATCTGTGGTTGGAATGGTATCCATCTTCATGGATGGATAATTCTCTCACCAGAACAACTAATTTTGGAATTTAGTTTTATTGTTAAAGGAACACATCTGCACATTTGACAGTATTTATTGATTTTATTTGTTGTTTGGAGTGAAAATGTTACCTGAAATTAACTTCTGTTGTAAGAAACCTCTCTAACTGTACAATATTCCTGCTTTTCTTAATATATATTTTGATAAGGATAGTGTGGAACACAGTCTAAATTTTATTCATTTCCTAGTAAATTTATATACCTATGGCGGGATGGTTGGGGGTATTATCTCTAATGCTTTTACACTGCTGTTAATTAAAAAGTCTAATTCTAATGTTCTCTACAGCTCTTAAAGTTGCTGATAAAATATAAATATTTTATAGAATTCTTATGGATACAAAATCAATAATGGAAAGCTTTGTTCCTCTTACTTCCACATGATTTTATCTATCTGTGGCCTTCCTTCTGATCATCAGCCTCAAGTCTTGCTTTTTAACATCAAACAGAGTTGTACTTACAGGCACACTGTCCCTTAAGTTGCAGAATTTTTTTAATTCCGGCAAATAAGGAAAACTTCTAGCATGTAGATACTCTGTTAGGGTTTCATGTGGTGTCGTAAAATGTTAGTTCTCTGAACACTTAGTGTCCTTCTAACCAAGCAGTTGAAATTCCTTTTGATACACTAACTGCAGATTCAATACTTAACTTGCAACTAAATTTCAGAGTATTGTTCGATTAATGTACAAATGCATATTTAGAAGTTTGAGTAGATGGGGATGAGGAAAAGCACATTATTTTCCAGTATCTTAATAAGCTTTTTCCTTGCTACCAACTAGTCCTGTCTTAAGAGTGTTGTATAGAAGAGGAAGTTGTTGGATTAAAATAAGTTGGTATGATATCCAGTTCTGAAATAGGTGTTCACTATGGAGCTGCCATAATTAGTGCCATTTCTACAATGTGGTCTCATTGAAATCTTGCCTTGACCTGTGATTGTTCATAATAAAAATGGTTTGGCTTGTTTGTGTGGTTGTTTATTTTGGTGTGGGGTTTTTGTTTGTTTTTATGTTGGGTTTTTTTGGTGTTTAGTTTTGGGAGGTTTGGAATGGTTTTTTTGGAGGGGCATTTTTTTGCACATTATTTTCTTTCTTTTGAGGGCCCTTTTCATGGTATTGGATTATCTTTCAAATTGCTGGCCTGAACTTTCCTGACTGTAGCAACCTGTTTTGTTAACCTCCTGCCTGAACCATATGATCAACAAATTTTTTCCTTTGCAGGAAATGCACTCATTAAATGTGGAGAAACACAAAAGCGAATTGGGACAGCAGACAGAGAACTAATTCAAACTTCTGCTATCAACTTTCTCACTCCCCTAAGAAACTTTATTGAAGGAGACTACAAAACTATTACTGTGAGTTGAATTGTACATTCTTCAGTATTTCACACCAATTGTAACTGTCAGTCTTCAAAATGCAGTAGTAGATAATGGTGCGTTATTACTTTGCTCAAGGTAATGTAGAAAAATTCAAGTGAAATTTGTACCTTTGGTGTATTTTCTGTTCTTTTGCCAAGGTAAAAACAAAATAGTGACAAAAACTATTGTTCTATTAGAAGTATGCGTATTGAGTACAAATTGTGTGAGAATAATTAGGATCTTATTCTACCTCTCTCTTCAACTGAAGAACTTTTTTTTTATATGATACTTCTTTAAAAATATTTCAAAGTAGACAGTCTTTTGCTTGTGAGTGTGTACCCATTCTGACAAAATAACCTAACTCACTTTCAGAAAGAACGTAAACTGTTACAAAATAAAAGACTGGATTTGGATGCTGCTAAAACCAGACTGAAGAAGGCAAAAGTTGCAGAAGCTCGAGCTGCAGTAAGTAGAGGTTTTTTTTCAGTTGGTCCATAACTTTCAGACTCACTGATACATATTTATCATTTTGACTGCTTGGTTTTGTTTCCAGTCCTAGCTTCTTACCCTGGTTGTTTTTCTAGATACTTTTGTAAGAAATGCCTTAGTGGAACACAAGGACATGGAAGCGAGTTACTGATCAAGGTGTTAGTCTTCTACTTTTTAAAACATTCCATCAAGTTGGACTTACTTTTATTCTCTTTGTGTTCTATACTAGATAAGCCTATACTGCCAAAAATTAATTGATACAACCTGCCAATATGGGTGTAAATACAAATACTTGAATCTCTGCAAATGTTGAAGTGTGTGCATAATTGCTTTCAGCTGCTGGCTCTAAATGAAGGAGTGGACTGTTGACTGTATGTAGTTTTGTCAGGATACATTTAGAGTATTTTCATAGCTATCTTTTGACTGCATTCCTAAAGGTTCAGCAGTTAATGATGGACAATGAAGTGATTTTTCCTATAAAGGTTAATGCAGTAAGGGTCATGCAAATAAAGAAATCCAGACAATTTAAATACACAGGGACAGTGTACATGATGGAGAGGCAGAAGAAGGACTGTCAGGTTTTGCTGGCTGTTCCAAATGGGTGTTTGTCCTGAAAGATCTCAGAGACATCATCTTGAGCTTTGGAGCGCATTACATCTTTGGGATTGTGATCCATCTAACAACCAACATAATCTCTACCTGACAGTTCTGGTCTTGTGTCCCAGTCCATGTTATGCATACTGTCCCTGTTTATTTAAACTATGTGTATTTTTAAGTCTATGCATTCATTTTCCCTTATGTAAATTCCATGCAAAAAGAGTAACTTCTCTATTTGTCAAGCTTTCTTAATTTGTAAGGCTAACAGTAGAGAACAGAGAAGGGTTTTGATCAGCGAGTAGTGCATTTTAGAAGCAGTGGATGGAGGAGCATTGGATAGTAAACTATTCCTTTGCTTGACTTTTGTTCAGAGTTAAGTTTAAAAAAAGTGTTTTTATTATTAGCTTCCTTTGTGATGTGGTAGCAGGTATGTACCTTACTTTCTAAAGCAATGAAAAGACTGTAAGGAATTGTTCCCCTTGAGACTAGTATTAAAATAATATGTATATTATACTTAAGTTCTAGTTCCATCACCAGTGCAGTCATTCAGAGCTTGGTGCCAATTGCTGCTGCTACTACTTGATCCTAAGTATTCATACAGCAAGTATGCAGTTCTATGCATAAAAAATTTAGTGCTGGAAGAGCATGAAACTCTAAACCTCTTCACTGTTTTGCCTATACCTCAATTTTAATTACATTTTGACATCAATGTGTATGTTTAAGGAGTATCAGTTTGTAGAATTCCAGCAGAAATAACAAAATTGCAGCTCTTCTTTATCCTCTGCAATATAGAAGTGAGAACTAACCTGGATGTAGGTGTGATGCAAATGGGCCATATTCTGCTGGCTCCCTTATTTATAAAGAAGGAAACCTAATAAACAGGGCTGGACTGATAGGTTAGTGAAATGTATTGAACTATGATGCAAATTTTTGTTTTACTGTTTTCTTTGACAGGATAAAGTGATGCAAATTGTATCCACATATGATTGCTTATTTTTATAACTGGGAAAAATAATACTTGAAAATTGTCCCATGCTTACTGTACAACTAAAACAGCTTAGGTCAGTGTTTAAAATGTCAATCTAAACTATTTATCTATATTCACAGTCTTAGCTAGCTTAAACTTGTAGTGCTTTGTGCTGATAATCTATTTACCTGCTATATTCACAGTGTAGTAACTTGCTTTTGTTTTTTATCTATACACTTAAGCAACTAAACACCTCTCAGCCTGAAGAGAATAACATTATGGTAAATGTCTCTTACATGCTCAACTTGCTGCATGTAAAATGGCTAAAGGTTTGTTGGCCTCCTGTGTTCATTCATTTTCCTGTCAAATGTTTCCTCTTGCTATCCAGCTCATTTTGGTCTTGTTTCAGATGTTTTCCATTCTAAAATGGTTTAGTGTAATGCACTAAATGCACTTATATCAGTACAGCATTGGATGTTGTTTTTTATCAGATTATTCCTGATAATTTGACATATATAGTATTATATTCTAATTTCTGTGATTTTATGAATATAAACTTAGGATACGAAGGAGTTAATTTTTCACTTTTGAAATTATTTTCATCTATTGGAGGAAAGGAATTATTTAGTTTTCCTATCTTTTTAATATGAGTTCAAGTGAATCATGTGAAACAGCCAGGAATATGTAGAAATTATTCCCTTCAAGCAGTGTGTTACAAAGAACTGCAACTGAATAATGTCATAGAAGTTAATGGCTTAACTTAGAGTATGATATATCCTAAACTTGTTGCAAAGACTCCCTAGTGCAGTTGGTTTTAGCACCATAGTTGTGTAAGTGGAGGAGAAAGGGATTAATTAGTTATGTACAGCATAGACTGTGCTGTCCAGCCTATTCTGGTTGAAGTTTGGATCTGCACAGTGTTTTGGGTCTCCTCTCAATTTAGTGTTCCAGATTTCTCAGCTGTGGTCAGACAAAAAAAAGGAGTGAATAAACTTGTTTGTTACATTTTGCTCCTGCAACCTTTATACACATTTCTTCATACTCCTGATTGTGCCATCATCTTGCAATGACAGAAGATGAAGGTTAAAGAAGAACCACATTGCAAGAGGGAATTGAAAGAGCAAGCTGAAGTAATTAACTTTTAGACTAAATCCCTTGCAGTTCTATGATTTTCCTGTGCTGCTTGCTACCTATCTAATACTCAATTTGAGGTACCTCTGTGGCATTTTAATTAAATTTAGGTTTCAGTCAAAGTGCTTGTGAAATAGAAAACTGGTAATAAAATTAGCAAGAGAAAGCATTCATCTGTTTCAGTAAAAATGAGAATAGCTTTCCATAGTTTTCCATTTTTATAACACATTACGGTAACTTAAGTTCCTCATAAGGTAATTTAGTTTGTCTGAATCATGTCATTTTTAAGTAGTTATGTCTTGCATTGTAATAGCTTGTTTTAAGTAGATTCTTGTAATGTGTGAGTTCTACAAGTCACACTCTCTTCAATATCTAATTTGTTTCATAGATGTAGTGCTATCCATATTCATTATAGATTCATTGTATATGAAGGGCTTTTGGCAACTGACTTGTAACATTCCTCAAATCCCTGTAGAGTTCTGGGAACAGGAAAGTAGTTAAAAGCCAAAGTGTGATTACATACTGTAACAGAGTACCACCGATGTCTTAAGTTTGTGTGTTTTTATTTTTTCCTCCCCCACTCTTAATGCTGACTAGATATGGGCTGAGGAAGTGACAAAAGTAAGTAAACTATTTTAAAATTGCAGAATTCTGAAATCATAACTTGTGCTGGTCTACTGTATTAAAGGATATTACATGTTGTTGATTTCAGTCTGATGCTGGCAGCCTGATGCATTACATCAGAATACACTGGGCCCATCCAGAGCCTTTCAGGTTTCAGTGGCCAAATGGTGCCTGGGGCCTGTTTTATAGTAAGCTATTTCTGGCTGTCACTTAGTACCAGTACCATATGATCTCATGGGACAAGATACAGCAGACAACTACAGAACTTCTTTCAAAATTTACTTGTATGATATCCTGTTGAGAATGAGCTTATTTGAAAATTTTCAGGAATATTTGGGTCTAGTAATCTAAACTCTCCTGAAAACACTGATCTTCAAGTTTTACTCAGAACATGGAACACCCCACCTTTCTCCCCGGTGTCATGAGGTCTTCAGGAGCATTCTTGGTCCTATTTTGGGGGAAAAATGGCAGGGAAATAATACTGCTGTAATAAAAGCTAATCTTGAAGTTATTTGCTTTTCAGAGACAAGGACAAGCAATTTTAAGGATAGTGAAATTCACAGATTGTGTCTTGGAAAGAAGAAATACTACGAAGTGCTTAACTATAGCATAAAGAAGACACAAAACTTAGGCTCTTGTAATAAATTATGTAATTCAAGATTCCCTTTTTTATTTAGTATATAAATAGCAGAGACTACTGAGAAGAAATTGCACCGTTATGTACTTCCAACAGAGCAGTAATCCATCCATCAACATTTCTAAAGGCAATCTGTCCTTCTGTGTTTTCAATTTAAATATAAGAAGCTTCCCAGAAAAGATGTCAGACCATCCAGTCAGCTCTGGCTCGATTACAGGGGGGTTTTTTTGAGTTAGAATGAAAGATGTGCATGGGGGCAATGACAAACTTTGTTCAGTTTAGCTTCCTCTAAATCTACATTTCAGAAGGAATATTGAATACTAGGCACAGCTATATATCCACTACCAGCATTTTACTAAAAGCTTGTCTAGTAAAACACCATTAGGAAGGTGA
Organism: Drymodes brunneopygia; assembly: GCA_013400955.1. NCBI lineage: Eukaryota > Metazoa > Chordata > Aves > Passeriformes > Petroicidae > Drymodes > Drymodes brunneopygia. The sequence continues at coordinate 398,836 of VZTZ01037513.1, read as the reverse complement.
TTTTGTTTTGTGTGCTTTTATGTGTGTTGTCCCTTCACTGCAGGTTTGCACAGTATTTCTAAGAGGTCCTATACTCCTGTGTGAAATCTGGGGAGATTTTTTATGTATGAATACTCAGATTCAAAATCTGGGCTCATATGCTGGAGTTGCAGAGCGAGTACCATTTTGAGGGATCTTTATGAGATGTACCAAGTAAGGCCTTTTAATGGTCCTACAAACACAATACAGCTGCAGCTGGGAAGTTTAGTCTTGTATTTTTGAGCTCTTCACTGTTCAGAAACAAAAGTGATCAGGCCATAAACTCACCAGATTAAAAGTCACCTGGTTTTCACCTTTACCACAAGATGTGGAATAGATACGCTGTCCTGCTACTGTTCCCCTAGCAGTACTGAAAACAGGGGTGGGCAAAACTGATTAAACACACAATCACATAATTCAGTTCATGTAAATCTCTATAAAACCAGTACATTGGGCTCTAGTAAATATGTTTTAAGTCACTCTGTACTGGTGAAGTTAATATGTGTTACCACATTACCTGCTTTTCTTACAGAAAGTGGTTGATTTGCTAGAATGTTGTTGAAATAAATATGATTATTGTGATGGATATGTCCCCTTCATGTAAGTTCCTATTCTCCTGTATTTACTTGCCTGACACAGAGACAGAAACACATTAGCAACTGCTGACTTCAGAGAAGCAAGAGACAAAATTATTTCTCTCCAGATAAATTATGAACTTACTGCTTTGATGGGTTTTTTAAAAAAAATTAAGACGCTGTTTTTCTTCTCCTCTTGCTTATCAGATTAGCTTTTTTTCATCTGTTTGTTCTTACATTTCCCTCAAAGACTGACAGATGGATTTCACTGATACTATTCAAATTTAATAAGAAAATTCCAAGCAAAGATTCTTTCCTCAACAAACTTTGAAGACATAATTAGTTTGGAACTTGATACAAACACTGCTATCTCAGTTTTAAGTAAGAAGCACACAGTTCTCTCTAGCTGCTCTCTCTCTGTTTTAAGTAGTGTGTAAGCCTTTCCAGCTGCAGTGACCTCAGGTGGAAAAACATTTCTTAGGTAACTGTCTCATTCTTCCGTGCTCTTTTCTGAGGTTCCATGTGACTTTTCATACTGATTAACATTAGCTGAAAGCAAGAACAGAATGTTTGCAAGCACATAAAATGCTTTTGAAACCAATGTTTTACTGATACCACCTCATTAATTTTCCTAAAATATATTTCCTCCTTTGTTGAGAATAGTAACTGCTGCATCTTGGACTTAATGTAGATCTTTGCCCTTGGGTTTGTTTTTAGAAACAAGGCAGTAAATGAATATAAGCATTGAGGCGAGGTAATCCAGATTCCAGGTCGAGGACATTCTGTCTTGGAACAATGAATCTTAGAGCATGTACTCTGTATATGTGTGTTTAGTGTCCTTTTTTCTTTCCCCCCAAAAAAGTACTCTAAAGTAATTTTGACTGTGCTAGTTTGAAGTAATTTAAAACCAGTGTAACACTGATAACTTGCTTAAAAATTGTTGAGAACTATATGTAACAGGGAATAAATTTGGATTATTGAAATATGAAACTTGCATTACATCATTTTAATAGAAATTTTACTCTAATTGTAACACCAAGTGTTAGAACATTTTGTATAGTTCAGATATATTTATTTTCAAATACTCCTTGATTACAAGCTCCAGAAATAGTTGTAGTAGTTTGGTGGCTAGTAGAAGACATTAAATTATGAGACATCCTGGTAAAATTTCACATCAAAGATTTATGTACAGCTGATTGCTGTGCAGTTACCTGGTAAAAAAACCGTGAGATTAACCCTGAATTATTTGATCAGAGACCTGTTAAGTTGATGTATAGAAAAAGATTACATTATTCTTGGCTGCCATTGATACGTTGACAAAACCCCTGGTGCAGACATGGTTATGCCAGTGAACACTTGGTTTGTTATTGGGAGAGGTGGCGTAATACTGCTGGCAAAGAAATGCCTTTCTTTTGCATACATAGTAGGTGTCTGATAATAAAGCTGCTTGCTGTGTACACAGGGCATTACCATTTCTGAACCCAGAATGCAATTACTTGTTTTGCCTAGTAAAGATCTGCAAAGAAACAGCCCATTTCGAACACCTAACCTTGTGATTAATGCATTTGTATGAGCAGTTCTGCATCAAGTGGGACTGTTGCAGTGGGCAGGTGAAGCACAGAGCACTGTACCAGTACCTGATGTGCATTCTCACTTTTAGTCTGAACAGGAAGTGCGAATTACCCAGAGTGAATTTGACCGTCAAGCAGAGATCACCAGACTGCTGCTGGAAGGAATCAGCAGCACACATGTGAGTACTCAAAAGGTGTTGAGGGGGAAAGTCAATATCAAGGCACCTTCTAAAAATAGCTGCAGTAAACTACTTGGGAACTCTGGTCTATGAGGTTTCACTTCTGTGCATTAAAGCATCAAACCACAAGGATTTTTAAATTGGGTTTTTTTTTAATTCTAATGTAGTATCCACTGAATTTACTTTCCCATTAACCTTCAGCATGCAGGAGCTTTCATTTTCATTCTTTATAGCCAACTTCCATTCATCAGATCAACTGAGTGTTGAAACCACAAAAATGTTTACTCAAGTATGTTAATTTTTGTGGCATTTTATCCTGTTTACCTGGTAAATCCAGGCACTATGCCTATCTGGTGTTTATCCCTAAGTGCCAGTATTGGCATTAGCACCTGATTAGGTGCCTACTCTTTCTAGTGCAGCACGGTGGCCTAATAGATTAAACACTGGAATTCTCTGCTGTGTTACAGGCACATCATCTGCGCTGTCTGAATGACTTCGTGGAAGCTCAGATGACCTATTATGCACAATGTTACCAATATATGTTGGATCTCCAGAAACAACTTGGAAGGTAGTAATATTGTATAAACTTCAGGAAAAAGCTCAGTTTTTAATAAGTGCTTATGAATAGTAGGAAAACTTACACTGATAAAACAGTGGTGAACACACAGGCATGCTGGACTGAAAGGAAATATATCTGTTCTCAGGTAATTAATATGTAATTACCCAGTGCAACTGCTTCCCTAAGCCTACACACAACACTAATGCTTTTTGAGAGTTGATCTACTGAGATTTTATATATTGTGTAATTGTGGAAGGTGACCTCAAGGTGACCTTGGTAACCTCATCTAATGTGACAAAAAGGAATTTCTAGAGATTTATTTGTAATCATTCAGTTGTCTTATGCTTCATGCTACTAAAGCATTATGCAATGTAAGAGAAGTTTTTATACTTCCTATAAATTCCTGTTGCCTCTTAATTCACTAGAGGTCATTGTCTGCTTTTCAATGAAACCGTGTTCTCCACTCTTAACTGAGTTGCCAGCATAGGTATTGTATAGGGAGAAATCTACTTCATACTGTCATTATCCAGAACACACAGTGGAATGAACAAGTTTGTCTTGTTTTACTGTTTCATGGGTTTAGCATTTTTGAAGTAAGAGGAGAAACTCTTGTTAGTTTGTGCTCTTAATCCTTTTTGTGTGATTGATGGGAATGTAGAGAGATCTACATATGTATACTTCCTGAAGTTTCACTCTTCTAATTCTTCACAAATCAGCCTTTCTTAGAGTTGTACAGGTCATGTTATTTATGTGAGTGTACTCACTGAAGAATTGTCTGTACTCAGAAGTTTACTGTAGTGTCTGTTCTAGGTAATGGTCTCTGAGGTATCTCTGTTTATGTTTTCTCTGACAAGGAAGTAAAAACAAAAGTGTACTTGAGTCTTATCCTCTTCCTGACTTGCAACTTCCTGTGGCTTTTAATTTCCTCAGTTTGTTTAAATGTGTAGTTTAAAGACTTTTTTTAGTCATGAAAAAGACTTTAAGCTACTAAGCTGTAGTTTAAAGTATTTTAAAACTTCGGTCAAAAAAAGCTACATCTTTATAGTTACATCTCAATCTAATACATTCCAAATATTCAACTATAAAATGTAGTAGCACATAAATCCAAGTTGTGGAATGGAAAGCTTGAAAATAAACGTTTATGGTATTAAGGAAAAACAACTCTTAAATAAGAAATTAAGTGAAATATATTTACACAACTATTTTGAAAGGATATTTTTAAAATGTGTACTCTTATCCTAGTGTGTTTATCAAATAGAAAGCCTTAAACATAATACCCTTATTCTAAGGAACTACATGTTCCTCTTTAAATTCTGCTTTGGGATGTATAGCTTGTCCCAGAACAGCTGTCTTTGTTAAAAATTTGTGTAAACTGCTACTAGGTATTAAAAAAAGTGTATTTGAAGAAAATAGTGCCTTTAGGAAAACAGAAGGTTGTATCTTTATGTGGCTGTGATCTGATTAGTATTTTTAATAAAATTTTGACTGCTAGAAGACCAAAAGCATGGAAGCTTTGCAAAATTCTAAATGCCCCTAACAGTGAAACGAAGTTCTCTGCCTATGTGGATTAAAATAGTTATGGTATTAAATCTGGGGTGTGTCTTTCCTTCCCTGTGCAAGGAAATCCCACTAAAGTTTAACAGAGAGCACTGGGACATGGTCTCAAGTTGTGCTGCCTGCTTTGGAAGAGTGTCTGCATTTACAGGGATATGGTGTGTAGCACTTGCATTAAATCAGCAGATCAGTAGCATTTGTGTTCCGTGCTCCTGAGGTTGTGTGGGCAGATACAGACTGATTCAACAACTTAGGCAGGTCAACCAGATTTTGATTGTGTCTGTCAGTGTTGTGTTGGTTAACACACAGTGCTGAGTTACACAGCTTTTCACACATCTAAGAACGGTATTGTGCAATATGCCCATGTAAAAGCCAGGAGCTCTGAAGGACTTAGTTTCGTTTTGAGGTTGTTGACAGACCAGAGGCGTTCAGCCTCTGAGTGAGATTAGTTTGTTACTTGAAACATAAACCTGGTTCTCAGAGGAGATGCCTATTATGTTTTACCTGGGTCAGAATCCAGGGCATAAACCCCTTTCTGGTTCACATTGAGACTATTCAAGTTCTAGAGCTGAGCACTAATCTTCCTGATGCACTCTCCAGGGGCAGCTGTAAGCAAGGTGGAGGGAAGACTTGTACTCAGTTCTCTTTATATAAATAGACATGTTTTTATGGATGTTTCTCTTCGAGGCAGCTGCTTATCTCTGTACTGCCTTCCCCTCCTGTGGGGCTGGATTGATTCTTTAAATCAAATCTCCCTTTTTTCTTATTTTCAGTTCCTCAGAATGAACTAAACAAATCTATTTCAAATACTCTGGTACGCTGGCTACTTTTTTTTCTTCCTGATAACCTCTTTTGCTCTGAAGTTTCTCAGCTTCCCTGCTAGACAAATGTAAGCTTTGGCATAATTATTTTTTCAGATTATCTCTTAATAGTATCTTACTCTACAAGCTGTGAAACTCCTGTTACTCAAGCATTAAAAAAAAAAACAAAACAACCCAAACCAGACAACCTCTGTATAGCTGAAGCCTTCCAGTAAAATGCCTTACATACGGCTCTGCAAAAGTATTGAGACTTAATGCCCCACTGATTGACAGAATGGTTATAAAGGTTTGGCTTTCTGTTCCACTGACTGTACAAACTAGTGACCCTTTGAACTGAGCAGAATGACTTACAAGTAATTACTGTGTTAACTGAGAACAGGTTTAGCAGTATATTAAACAGTCATTTAGCAGTATTGAGAAACACCTGATTGTCATTTAAAATTAAATCCCTCTGCTTGAATGCCAACTAATCAAGTAATAAATTAATCATGAGGCACAGCTGCATTATACCTACACAAAAGTGGGGTCTGGTTTTGGCTACCTTTGTTTCTGCTCATTTGATTTGTTCAGGGAACACAGTGAGCTGGTTTGAAAAGCTAACCTAGCAAACAGAAAAAAAAATTGGTTGGAGTTAAGAGTCTCTTCTTGGTGACTTGAACCAGCTCTTTATGATCAAGTGGGGTCAAGGTAAGCCAAAGAAGGAAGTGGGACTTCCTCCTTTGCACAGTAGTAAGCTGCTAACTAATTTCAGAACAGTTTCCTGAAAGTATTCCGGATTTTTACATGCAGTTTGGTCTGACTGTCAAGGGGCTAGTGCTGTCCTTCATATTACACTGCTGCTCTTTCCTTTCAGTCAGAGACAATTGTGTGACTGCAAGCTAAACATGTTTAAAAAGCTGTTCTCATGGAAAGTTAGCAATCTTCCTGATTTTTGGTTAGTTCAGATTGTTGACTCAAAAGCAGAAGATTGCTAGATCTGACTCAAATGATAGAGAATGAACATTTGTGCAAAAGAGGGGGGTACAGGAGTGGTTCCACCCTGTTTATTGGCACTGTGCATTTACCAGGTTAAGTATCGTGTGAACCTGGTTTGCAGGACTGCTGTAGCTGTGGGAGATTTGAGCTTCATTAGTTCCACTATTTATTGTCACATGAGCCAAAAATTAGTTGCTACATTGATGGGTCTAGTTCTTACCTGCATCAGCTCCTCTTATGGTCATATGGGCACTAGAAATGCTGCAGACATGGTTGTGGGAATATATGGATCTGGATTTACACGGGTAAAGTTGCCACTGAACTGCACCTTCAGAAAGAATGTAAGTGAGGAGTAGAGGTGGGAAGGGAAGAGATGAGACTGTTTTCTGGTGGGTTCATATGCACAGTATGGATAGATGTTCCTTATGTCAAAAGAGTAGGCAAACAAAAGGAGGGGGGAGGGAATATGTTCATGTCCCAGATATTAATGAAGAAGTATCCATGTAGAAGGAGATGAGGGAAGTTACGTGTGGGAATTCACTGGTCAAAAGAATGGAAGGAGATGCAGCTACTGTTCCATTTCATTGTGACTCAGTCTCACTCCTAGTTGCTGGCCCTTTTTTACTGCATCAGCTCTGCCACTTTTTAAAACCTTCACTGACCTGCTCTTAAGGTGGGATCCAGATGGGTGTTAGAGCCAAGTAAGGCAGCAAAGGGACAAGAAATTGTTTCATCAGCTGCTAAATAAATCAGTTTAGTCTGCCATGGAATCCCAAAATGTAGGGCAGAGTGACATGAGACATTCTCAGAGCTCATCATTGCTGGTCCGTTCTTCCTACTCCACTGCCCCAAAATCCCTTGCTGCTTTGCTCTCCTTTCTGCTCCTTCCATTTTTCAGTCATGTTATTCTGTGCTTTCCCTTGTATCTGCTCTGTCACTCATTACAGTTTCTTGTGACTGAGCTCATTAACTAAATAGGAGATTATACACTTTTCCCCCTCTTTTTCAGTCAGATTAATGAGTTTAATTGACTTCATGGGAGGGTCGGGCAAGTACTACAACTGGCACTGAGCAAGTAGCAGCTTGACCTAGAAATGAGGAGCTTAAGTTGATATAAGTTCATTTTTAGTGTAAAAAATATTTTTGTTTTACAGCATGAAGTTAGCTGAATCAATGAACTGATTTAGATCAGGAGAAATAATTGTGTGGTTTTTCTTGCTTGCAGAGGGAGGCTGTGTTTTTAAGTTGTATTATATTTCCCTGATCTGGTTCGTCAGCACAATCTTTTGTGTAACCACATAATTGAGGAATGAGCAGGAGGAGGTGGCTTTTCCTGGCAAGAGCTGTCAAAAGAAATGTTTATCAAAATACAGTCTGAATTAAGTTTGACCAACAGTGCTTTCTTTCTTGGTTTTGCCTTTTTTAGAGGCAGATATCCAGAGTTTTTTTAAGTGGCAGTATTTCTTTTAAATTACATTGATTTGATTTATGCTACTTATCAAGAACAAGTATCTTTATTTATGTTATACAACTCTCAGTGCTTTCTGTTACTGCTATGTGCTGGTGTTTATTCCTGATAAAAATAAGAATGCTGGTTAGGCATGAGAGCATGTATAATACCCTGTGTAAAACAGATTCACTCAGAAGTCTTTTTTTTTCTCTCACAGCTTTCCATCTACTTTCCTCTCTAACAACAATCAGTCTTCCACAACTCCTGTGCAGAGTGTTTCTACTCCCCCAGTCTTGGCCTCAGCCTCTGCTTCATTGCCTTCAGTAAGCAATTCAATCATTACTTCAGGCCTCGGTGAACTGAAGTCATCAAGTGGCAGCAGGAAAGCAAGAGTTCTCTATGATTATGATGCTGCAAACAGCAGTGAATTATCACTACTTGCAGATGAGGTAAGAGTTTTCTATGTACCTTGATCATTTGAAAGTAAAATGGAAATGCTTGTGAGTAGCCAGTTAAGATGTGCTACATCAAAAAGTCTGTGTAGTTGATTTTTTAAAATTAAATTTCAAAAATACCCTTGGAGCATTGTCCTGTACCTATATATCCTAATACTCTGTAGTGAGAGTCAACATCTGTGACACCATCTTAGCTTGCAAGAACATTTGCTAGACAGTCAAGATGCAGTTCTGCTGTCTACTTTTCACCACACCTTTAGCACGATTATCAATATGATTAATCTTGCAAACGTTGAATACTGCAATTTGGGAAGAATATGAGAATACAGCTACTTCTTGCTTTGATGGTGAAGGTTGTGCTGTGTTTATTCCTATTCCAGTTCAGTGGCAGTCGTAAGTCAGAGAGTCCATACAAAGCAGATGGAGATAGATGATGAAGCACAATGCTGGAACAGAGTTCCATCTGGTAATGTGAATGTAGCTTAATGCTGAAGAAGAAATTCTGAAAAAAAAAATCAGGAATTTGGGGTTTTTAAATGTGCATTACTTCAGTATTTTTATTTGACTTTTTTCTTATCTAGAGAGTGACTTAGATAGAGGCTGTGGGCTCAGATTTTCTGTGAAGATGTAGCATATCAACACCTTCTGTCTTTCTATCACACACTCCACAGAAGTTTCTTTTAGGTTGCCTGTTAAGGCTGAGGGTGGATACGCAAGGTTTAAAGATAAAACATAATAGAAAAGAAACAGTAATGAATAGAATTTCAACAGAAAAAAGGTACTTTAAAATATGATACTGTGTGTATTCTTTTCCATGGACCAGTGAAATAATTTTTATGAGCATTAGATTATGTTCCATGGATGCTGATATTAAATGCTCTGTTTAACCTGGTTAATCTCAATTCCAAGACGCTGGAAATCACATGAAGATAGACTGTAACTCTCTTCCCTGCAAACAAAGTTTATAATAACGTGTTTCTCCTTTTGTAGGTGATAACAGTGTACAGTATCCCTGGCATGGATTCAGACTGGCTGATGGGTGAAAGGGGAAACCAGAAAGGCAAAGTGCCTATTACTTATTTAGAACTGCTAAACTAAGTGGTTGGCCTGAATAGAGACTGTCAATTATGGCAACACCATATTTATATACAATTAACGTTATGTAAGCAGGTTTATGTGTCTTCCGTGTTATTGTCTTGAGGGACAAATACCAGCCATTAAAAACTGGCTTTTCTGCCAGCATGGTTGCACGGTCAATACTCTATTCAATGTGTTTAAAGCTTTTACTTCATGTGCCAAGAACGTTTCCTACAGATTTGTTTCTACTGAAGTTTTCACTAATACAAGCTTCTACTTTTGAGTAATCTAGATTGAAAGCAGGAGGTACTGTTTTCTACTGAAACTTTTCATTAATGGCAAAGCTTTTCTTCACATAAAATAAACTTATTGTGAACTGATGCAGGTGTAATGCATGTTATTTGAATAACTAAAACCAAGTGTGAAACATAAACCATGTGGTTCTGTTCCCAACACTTGTGGAGCTCAGATGTGCTGAGGCATACATGGCTTCTGCTTGAGTGTATTAAGTCACCTCTGAAAACTTCAGGCAAGTTCCCAGTATGCTGAGATTTTAAACTGCACCTAGGTGGGTTGACACAAGCTAGGGACATGCATTCTGACTTATTTTTAATCTTGCCTTTTATTTTTTTCCTTTAATTGTTTTCCAGAAAAGAGTCTAATTCCGTTTGATTAGTAATTATAAAAATTCTTTCAACTGCAAATCAGCCTTTATGTTAAATTAAGCACTGCATTTTGCTCACCAAATATGCACTGTCTCCCTACATTTAAGTAGTTCTATAGATGAGCATACAATTGTTCTGATTATAGGTTGTAATGAAATTCTGCATCCCCAATTCTTATGCAACAGTTTATTGTCATGTTCTAATTGGATTCAATTAGTGTTAGGCATTTTGCTTTGCAAGAGAATCTTTCAATGCAGGAAGAAAAAAATTATTTTAATCTAAAAATGGCTTTATCAAAGGTACTATTATTTGTAAATAAAATAATGTTTTCCTAAACACTGTACCCTTTAGCCTTTCATAAGTAGCAGATTTTAAGGCTGTAAAAAGATTTAAAAAGTGTAGTTGAGGGGAATCTTCCTTTATTTCTTTTAGTTTCCATATATTTAATTAGTTGGGTTGGACTTGTAGAAGGAAACTCTCTCCATTGAGAAGGAAATTCTTCTCCTTGCAAATGAAGCAACATTAACAGAAGTCCACTTTAGCTCTCAGGAAACACTGGTAGCAATGCTAAGCTGACTGCTTCTGATCAACAACTTAATTTGCAATGACATCTCCTTAACAAATTTTAACATTGTCATTGCAAGCATGTAGTGATGAAACTTTCAGCAATAGAAATTACTTAAGTGGGATGGATGAAACTATACTAATTAAGATGCTGTACCTGTTTAATTAAAAAGTGATGATTTTTATTTTGAATTTCACTTCCAAAATAGTCTCATTTTTAGAGTGCAGAGGTTACATTAAGACAGATATATCACATTGGTTCATCAATTGCAACCTTCTTGGGATAACAACTACCAAGAAAATCCTAAATTCTATCTATTGAATGCAAATATTAGAACAATAATAATAATTACTGATGAAGTAGAAGTAATCATGAATCATTCATGATACATTGAATAAAATGAATAGGAAGATAAAACTCTACAGTCTTGAAGCAAAACGAATAAACTGTTTAACCACTGTGATGATCTTCTGCAGTTCTCTCTAATGTGAACTGCTATCAAATGTGTTTAAATTCAAATCAATATTGTTCATTTGACTTAATTTGTAGAATATTCAAGATAATTTTTAAAAAATGACTCCTTGCTATGCTGGACTATTCCTATTTAAGTGCAATAAAATGTTACAGAGCAGCATTTTAAATGATGATTAAGATTTAGTGAAATCTGAGTAGTACAGCCATGTGAAGGCAACATTTGGCAGCAGTCAAAATTACTTTTTGTTATATGTCAAAAAGAGAAATTGAAGTTGACTCTCTGTCCAAAAAAGCTGAAAATCTGTATTCTCAGTTCTCCCTGTTCTTGTCTAATTTCAGCTCAAAAGTAATTTAAGTAAAGAAACTTGTTACTGTTTTCTTAAACTCATCCATTTTGAGATTCCCTGGTGTACCCTTGAGAAGGGGAGCTGGTAGAACAGTGTTTGTTTGCACTTGTGTTGCATTGAATAGAACTTTACTGCAGGTAGTCCCAAAAATCAGTCTCTCTGCATGTCACTTTGTGGGCAACTTTCAAACAGAAATTGACTGGAAATTTTTGATTTTGCTTTCTGACTCAATGGTTTTTGCAACAAATATGAAAGTAACTGATTTTGGCTTTGGGTCTCTTATTTCTTTGGTTAAATTCCCTGTTTTCTTAGAACAAGCTTTTTTGGTTGAAAGAAAGGAGAAAAGGTAAACCAGGCCAAAAAAATCTTATGTGGAGGTTGTAGACATTTATAAAATCAGATTTCAAATACAGAAAAATACATAGAATATGCATTACCTTAGATTTAGTAACTGGTTTGGCAAGATAAGTGCATTCAGAATTGATACCTAAGGATATGTGCAGGTAGGGGATAAATATTTCCATTGCTGTTCAATGTATACAATTTTTTTTCTATATTCACTGGCATTTTACTTCATTCTAATTAATGCTAAGATTTTAAACAATTTCAACTAGAATAGTCATCACATTTATACGTTTATATTCTGTAACAAAACTGAGTGAGTTTTCATCACAGATTATCAGCTTCTGTGGCAGCTGGGATAATATACAACATCATTAGTATCAGTAAATGAATACTTTTAGAAAACTACATACTAGTTTTATATAGTTTCAGCCATAACTGCTGGTTTTAATGCTTTATGAGACAGGCCAGGCTTGAAAATTAACTCTTACTGATTCTGAACAGAAATTCTGATTTGGACTTCTTGCGAATGGTGAGATTTTTATCATTTTTATTACTTCTGTTTCTTTCTAGAGTAGTAGTGCATCTTGGAGCAAAATTCTCTACCATATGGAAATTTTGGCCACAGGTGAAGTCATCACTAGGTAGTGTCTAATTTAGACAAATGTGTGTGGGAAGGTGGAGGAAGAAAAGAAATATCAGGGAAATGTGTGACTGTGCAAAGATATTGAACTTAGCATAGGGCTCTGCCCAAACTAATTAGTCTTCTGAAATGCAAGCATAATTAGCCCACGAGCAGCAGTGTGTTAGCGCAGTTCTGCTGCTGGGATTGGAGCTGGCATCTCCGGATCTCACACACAGTACAGGAATTACTGTGCTGCCACAGTGTCACCAGTGCAGCTACCAATTTACTGAACAATATGGAAGTTGTAGGAAAGGACAGGGTGAAGCCCACATGTTCTAGTTGTGAGGATATCCCATATTTTCAAGGAACATTTTAAGGAGAGTGTCTTTCTTGTTAAAATGTAGATGCTATAGCAGTAGACTAAAGCAGGAATATGAAGATTGAAATATATGAGGTTTAATAACTGTAGGTGCTCTGCTAAAATTAACTTGGGAGAATTGCTTACAAGCTGCTTAGGCAATGACCAACAAGTCCATGTCCAACAGAAGCTATCAAAAGATGGTTGTGATGTTTTGGAAAGATAAGCAAAGTGGGAAACGCCCAAATGTGAAACCTAAAAATATTTTGACCAAACCATGCACATAATTGGAGTTTATGTATGTGCTTAGCATGGGGCTTAGAGTAAGTAACCACTGAAAATGTGTAGGTGTATTCTGGAACAAAACATTGGCAGCGTAAATGATAAGAGTGATCTAGATTAAATATTTACATATGGTAGTTGTAGCTTGATTTCTTTCTCTTCATGCAGGTAGCTGTACAATTGAGCCTTAAGTTTGGCCACAGAATGCATCTTCATAATTGCATTTTGCTGTACTGTTCTCAGTAGAAGAAACATACATGACAGTTTCACTTTTAAATCTGGCCCAGGGAAGAAGGTGACATTAAAACTGTTCTGGTTCTGATATCAATAACACATTCAGAGTTTAATCTGGGAATTAAGTGTAAATTGTTAGAGTAAATGAAATTAAACAGAAATCTATTAATTTGATTATCAGCACTGACTAATGGCCTCTTGGATCTGAACTCAGTTCTTGAAAAATTGTGCAAGAGTGACCTCAGGTATATTCTGGGAGCCTAGGTGTGAAAATATATAGAAAATTAGTTAATTTGTCTCTGTAGTGCTTCAAAATAACTAGCAATTCAGAAGCTCAATGTACTGCAGGCAACTTGAGTGTATCTGTGTAGAATGTGGGGTTTCATATATCTGGGCTTTCCTAAAGCCCAGTCTCCTCCTAAAAGGATGCTTTCTACCAAACAGCTTCCTCAAAGGTCAGTCTGGGAGTTTGACAAACAGGTTTTGTTCATTCATAATACTTGCACCAGTGCATACATAGAGCCACTTTTAAGGTCAATTATAATTTTAATATTCCATGACTATGCTTTTTACTGTTGTCTCAATCAGTCATGCCACAAAATAAGCATCAGAAATGCAACATATGTAGCTACTTTTGTCAGAAAATGATGGTCTTCGTTGCTTGGTTTCTGCAACTAGTTTCTGCTGTCATCACTCTGTCCATCTGGCTTTTTGACTTGACAACACCACAAAGACATAATGATGTTCCCTTTCAGGCATAGGCATGGAGAATTTGTGCTGACTCCAACAAGTACCAGTAATTACCTGGTGCTATTAAATACAAAGCTCTATGAAGGTACCCCAGCAGAATCCACTGGGGATATGGGTTGATTTGTGAGGGTTTTGTTTTCTTCAGGAGTCATTATATGTTCCAGTATTAAGATACTGTGCTAAAATTTGAGGATTCATATGACAAGAACTCTCCTTTGTGTAGAACCTTTGTAGCATGATGTCAGTAATCACTGAAAGATACATTTAAGACATAATAATATTGAACAGAACTAAATTAGTGGCATGCTTTTAGATTAGTGGTGGCCAATGTCTTGGATACTAGGAATGAGTCTGACCACACCCTCTCATTTGTCTTAAAATAACTGTCCTGATTTTCTTTGTAGCTGGTGCTACTGAATATAGAGATGCCTTGAATTTATATTTTGTCTTCCTTTTTTAGCTTATTCCCAAGGCTATGAAGGCTTCTTGTTATGAAAGTGGCCATCAAGGCTTCCAGAATACTTCCTCCCCAAAATGAACTCAAGTATTCAGGAGTAAATAAGTAGCTCCAGAAGGCAGGAATTGCTGATTCGTAAAGAGTCCAGTGTTGGAAGAAAGCCTGAGTACAATCTGTTGTAGGTTTTTTGCAGAGGGTACATACACCAATCAGAGATATGGAACTGATACATTTCTTCTTGCAATGTGTACAAAATGTTCCACTGGTGCAGGATATAGTCTCCTATATGTTTACAAGTATGTAGGTCAGACATAGAGGAAAAATTTATTTCAGACTTACTTTGCTGTAGATTAAAAGGCTCCTGTCAGCTTTGGTGAGGGCTGAACAGGCCTGGTAGCCTGCGGATTGTCTTTACTCATGCATGTAACATCATAGCTAGGGATTTATACATGATGACTTAAAGAAGCAAACTGGGCAGGATTGGCCCTGTCTGTATTTTGTACAGTAAAGATGTGAGTGCTTCAGATTTTACAAGAAGCTGACATGGGCTTTCTGATTGTTACAACATACCACGAATCTATTGCAGCTCAGAAAACAGAAGAACAAATATAAAACTTGCCAGGACTTGTGCTGGCTATGTCTGTACTATGTACACACCTCGTCTGGGATTTCAGAATCAAAGGTATTCACTGTAAAAAATTTTAGTACTGGTGTCCACACAATACCATCAGTATTGATTGGAATAGCTGATCTGTGCCTCATCCTACCTTGAAAGCTGGGAGGGCTTAAAAACTGACGTTGTGAAATAGATCTTTGGTCTGGGATTTAGCCAGGTACTGCAGTCCTGTGAAGTTGTAGGGAAACAGCAATAGACTCCTTCTTCCTGCTTGCATTTTAGAAGGCCCAAGAATTCACCATTTCAGTGTAGTAGACAGAAAGGCACTCATGACAATCCACAAAGATGAAAGGCTTATGAAGCAAGTGTTCTTTATTCAGAAGACGTCATATTACTTCTCTGACTCAAATTTCTGGCAAGAGTCCCGTAAGTAATTTTTATTTTTCCACCTAGAATGAACAGGCATAAATATTCCCGTTTGTATTCAGTACAAAATACTTGAGCATAAAAGGAAACAGATTTTCAGTTTCCCAAAAATGTAGACTGAAATTGTCAATGGAAGCTAGTGAAGCTGTGTGAAATTCTGCAGTGCAACATGCTACCTTTTAATCCCTCTTTCACAATGTGTGGAGTGTCTCCACCTAACCCTGCAACTCCACATAAGACTTAGAGGAAAAGGATTTAGTGTTTAAATGCCTTATGAGTACTTATGTTTGTGGTTTTCCCTGTCTCAGTTCAAAGCTGGTCTTTCAGAGGGTCAGGTAGTCATCTGGTCTGAAATAAATACTTCTGGGAAAGGGAATAGGGCTATTAAGCCCTATAAATAAACTAAGTTCTGGAATCTTGTGTAACAAGAACTCCTGTGAGAGTTTGTACCCTATAAGAGGTGATGAGAAATTAGTCACTGCTTCTCTGTCACTATGGCTGCAAGTGCTGTCTGAGCAAGGACTGCAGAATTAGGCTGCCGTATTTTCCTTGGACTGCCAAAAGTATATATTTATTTAGGCTCATAGTCCTGTGAGACTGGTGTTGAATCCCTGTATCTCAGACCTCCTTGAAACTGTTTTAGTTTTTTTTCTTACATTTCATTCACCTTAAGAATTTATTAATTGCTTAAAATCCTTGCTAAACTCGGCCTGCAGCGCAATCCTGATTCATTTTCTTTAGGCAGAATTCCTGGCTGTGTTTGTTCTAATATAATGGGCTGTAACCAATTAATCACACAGCTATTAATGGAAGTACAAGGCAGTACATTGCAAGCTTGTTAGTTTGGCCGTGTGAATTTGTGTTTGGTGAAGATGCAAAGAACATCAGTCAAGCTGACAGGCAGCCTCAGTTGTCTTCTGTGCTGCTGCTTTACCATTGAGCCGTGACATGGGGCATTCAGGGTGGCATCTGGGGGTGACAAACCCCTCCCAGCTGGGGAACTTGATGAATTCTGTACCTTAGCTGGGGGAACAGCAAGAAAATGCACCATGAAGGCAAACACTGAACTACTGTATGAATGTTATGTCTTTTTAAAATAGTTTCCTGCCAGAAGTGAACGACAGGACATGCATTAGCATGGGGAGCTTGCATGCAATTAATAATCTGAACTTTTTCCTCCTGACAGCACAGAATTGGTTTGTAAATTTTTTGAAAACATGAAGTCCATGTTTGACATGAGCAATTAAGGAAAGCTATTTGGAATTGCAAAATGAATTTAAGCTTTAAAATGTCTTTACACAGTTAGAGACAGAAGCAAAAGTACAGGAAATGGAATAATGAGAGAGGAAATTGTTTCTTCAAACAGAGAAACATTTGAAACAAATCTTCCAGTCTTACTTCTAAATTAAATTGCTTTTAATTTTATATGTTAAACAGTGATATTTGTGTACATCGGGAGTCTCACAAAAACAGGCAGGTTTTGTATGTTAGAAGTCTTGAAAACGTTCGATCCCTTTTGTGGAGATTTTGGGGAGTTATGTTTTATGTATCTTTGGAAGAGGGAAGGCCACATATCACTGAGGCCTAATTTCATGTTTCCCCACATCAACCTTTATACATCTTCCCATAGGAAAAGCATTGGTGTTTCTCCATTGAGAATATTGAACATCTAAGGAGAATTTCTAGGTTTCTAATCGTGTTCCTTGTGCAGAGAAACTGTTCATTATTTTCAGTTTAATGACTCCATATTGTTGACCATAAACTTCCCTTACAAAGGTGAGTGTCACTGTCTCTGTTTACCTGGGAGAATGTGCAGCATGGAAATGGGGGATGATTCATCCACAGCATCTTAGTGATCTGGTGATTGAGGCTGCTGTTTCCTGATGGTTTTGTGCCTTAATCATATCCTCCTGTAAAGGTTGGCTCAGACATGACCTCTCAAGGGCTCTGCTCACATTTTGTATTAATAGCAAGAACAAAAATTACTTTGGATAGAATTCTTTCTCACTTGTTGGAATGA
Source organism: Drymodes brunneopygia (assembly GCA_013400955.1). NCBI lineage: Eukaryota > Metazoa > Chordata > Aves > Passeriformes > Petroicidae > Drymodes > Drymodes brunneopygia. Next base: position 381,441 of record VZTZ01037513.1, on the reverse strand, counting down.
AAAGAGCCTTGATATTACTTCATAATTTTCCCAAACTTTCATTTTGCTCTGTTGTGTTTTTCAGCACCAGTTGTGAGAAGGTCTGGCAGCCATTCAAGGGAATATACAGAAGTAGACAGAGTCCAGCCTGGGTCAGCTCAGATCAGACATACTTTTGCCCTGTGCTAATAGAACCCCTGCTGGTGTCAACTTAATGAGGATTTTCTTTTCCTTGTCAATTCAAAGCTTTCTAGCTTTTTAGATCTTTAGATTTTATTATTAAGATACTTAGGGAGGCAAGAGTACCTCACTCCAAAGCAGGATAGAGTGACTAGTGCAGCAGGTGAAGTTACCATGGCTACCCTGAGGCCTTTGCAATAACACTTCGCTGAGCTCAGGCCAGTCCTGCCTCCCCCAGAGCTGCTGTACTGCTCGCTAGCACGGCCTGAAGTTTCCCCGCCTCACATGTGCTACAGGAGACCTTTTCTTAGATGAGCAGATTCTTCCTCCAGCTTCCCAGACAGGCTCAAACCCTGCCAATATTCATGAGCAAGAAGGTCAGAGGTTGTAGGGCTATGGATGGTGGGAAATAACTGATTAGAAAACCAAAATCCAAACTCCAGCTGTCAGTGTGCAGCGGAAACCCTGTGGTTCCAGTTGCAATCCCAACTGGGGCCATTAGGTAGCATGTGTTCATTAATATGCTGGGAGGTTTGGAGAAATCACTGGTAGCAAGGGAAGGACCTAAAGCTTTACAATGATTATTGTAATCCTGTAAAAAAGTGTAGATCACACATCTTTTTCCTCTCTTTTTTTTTTTTTTTTTGGTTATATAATTTAAAGACATGCCTATGGATAAACAGTGTTCAGCTAAATTTGGCATAAGGAAATAAGGAAAATGTTAAAAGTTTAGAGATGAGGGGAGGCTGGTTGTGTGTGAGTTCTTGGATAGGTGTGATGGGCTAGATTGGTAGCTTACTGTCTTTAAAGCATTGTACAGTTGGCTGGAGAGCTATTTAAGGTTTGGTGCCAAATGACTGCTGAGCAGGTGTGCAGGAAACTTCACTGAATTCTCACAGCGACTTTGATCACAGTGTACGAGATGCATAGACAGCAGCTCTCCCTGGACCACACTCTGCCAGACACTTTGTGGCCCAACAGCCCCTGCTCCAGCCCTATTGCTTCTCTGGCTGCAGAGGACTGGAGCAGTGGCATTAGTGTCTGTACTCCACCCAACTGCTCTCAGCTTATGCAGAATCCTGTAGATTTTGAAGCTAACCTTTATTTGCTGTAGTTTAAAAGAACACTGATGTTTCTGTTCTTTGCACTCGCAAGGGACAGCATTACCAGTCTGCATCTAGCAGACCTTTTAAATGTGTCTTTGTGAGTGGGATGGTTGTACCTCCAGATTATGTATATTCGTAAGGTGCAATTAAATGCTGGCTGCCTTGCACAGTAACCATCTGGGGAAAAATAAATGGAGAACAGTGTTATTTTAGCCACTCTGGCCCTGCTGCCAAGTGCTGAGTCTGTCTCAATGGTGATTACTGTAGTTGTTTGTCATCCAATCAATCCTGCAGCAAATATCAGTAACAAATGTACTAAATATATTTTTTAAAGCCTAACAGTAGGATTCTGAACAACTGTGTCCTTCCTTAAATGCATATCTGAAGGCATCGGGCAAGATTCTTTGTCAAATGGCTGTACTCGGGGAAGGGAGTCTTGGACTGTGGAGTTGGGAAGGGAGTTTGCCTGCATGAGTGTTTTGTGTGCTTTTGATGTGAACCTCACACTTGTCCTTGCTTAGTGTGCATTGGTTTGTGTCACTGTGTTCTTAGACTATGTGGGCCATGTTCCTTTATTGTGGAATGAAAATGGAAGATGTTTCCTAGGAACGCTATCCTGTAAATGTTGGATTTTCAGCACCAGCTCTTTTGCTCTGTACACCTCTCCCTCTGTGCCACGCTTTTGTAGACTGGAGGTTAGAGATACCAAAGCAATGAAAACTCCTCAGAAAGTCTCACAGCATTCTTAGCTTGCCTGAAGGTTTTTACCTGAGTTTTTATGACATTCTTGTAATGATGCTGGTTTAAGCAAAATCACAACTTCTGTCTGTCTCACAAGCATTGGCTTTCTGCACATAGGTAAAGAGCCTCCCTTCTCCTCAAAGACAATTAACAGCTGATGCACTGGAAATCCACTTAAATTGCCAGCATCTTCTCACTGTGCTCCCATGCCACATGGAGCCTTGTCCATTGGGGTGGGACTTCAGGTGTTGCTCAGTGCCTGAACAAGAGGATGTTGGTAATAGGGAACTTGTCACTCACTTGTCACTCAGACACTTCATTGCAGGGCCTTTCTGCATGAAGAATGTATCTGCTCATGACAGCAAATCTTCCCTGGGTGATGAAATTTAGATCACATGAAAACTCTTTACTCTGCCACAAAAATTCATCCAGAGTTTTTCAGGGGCTGTTTCAATGCAGAGTTTATATACCAACACTGCCATTACAATAACCCATGGGAGGTGTCTGTAATGGTGCTGCTGTGGGGCAGACATGGTATCTGTCACACTCTTGTGATCTTCATGGTTCACACGACCCTTTTCTCTATTCCAGGTTTACACTGAGTGCTCAGCATGGGATGAATTGATGATGAAGTGATGTCCCTCTGATTTTGTAATTTTTGTATTTTGTATTTTTTGATTTTTGATTTTTGTATTTTGATGCAAAATTAAACTGGGGTAAAATTTCTCACTGAATACAGACTTGGAGTGTGTAAGTGGTATTCCTTGTTTAATTGCTTATATTTTAAATGAATAATTGTGTTAAGAAGGAAGGGAGATATGACTACATGTATCTTAACTTAAAACCAAACACACTCAGGCTCAGAGAACCTATGAGAGCAGAGCCCCTGCACTGCCTGTGTGAGACAAGCAGCAGCTGGCAGCCTGTGTTCTGCTGAGAGCAGGGTTGGTCCTTGTCACCATGTTCCCACCCTGAGCAGGACATGGCTGGGGCACAGTCCCAGAAAAGGTGAGAAATAAGGTAACAAATGCCACTGGTATTGCTAAATTCTGTGTGCTTGTACCTGCGTAAATGGTAAACAGCAACACAGCTCATGTTGGGCCCAGGGCTATGTTTCACTTACACAGAAATAATTTATGGCAATCCCTAGCTATTACAATGATAAATGACAATAAAGTAGTTTAATGGTGAAGAATCTGTCAGCAAAGTAGGAAAAGGGTGAGCCAGGGAGGCTACAGCTGGATAGAGCTGGAGCTGTGCACAGGTGTGAACTTAGGACAAGCAAACTCAGTGTCCCTTTAAACTTACTTTTTTTATTTAAAAGATATAAAGCAAGAAAAGCCCACTCTTACACCCACTTCCTGACATGATGGTGTCTCTCAGATCCCCTTAGGAAAACACTTCAGTGCAATCCTGAAACTGGTTCCCATCCTCTGCTGCAGTGGAGACCAGTCCCCCTTTGCAGTTGTCGGTGCTGAGGCAGGAGCAGGGGCAGCCAGGATGGCTCTGGGCAGCAGAGTGGAGAACAGCTGTGCTGTCCCTTCACACCTACACACAGCTCCTGGGTGGGTGCCACATGGCCCCCAGTTTGTTGACAGCAGTAACTGCATTGCCTGATGGCAGGATCTGCCTTTTGTTCCAGTGATGCACAAATGATCTGTAAGGCTTATTTCTTGGCCTGGCAAATCTGTTTTGAGGGCTGGTGACAGATGCCATGCTTTTCTTCAGGAAACTCAAATCTTTGCCACCAGGATTAGGAGGGAAAAGCTCTGTTTTGGTTTAGTTTCTCTGCATTTGCTGTTCGGGTGGGCTGTGGCCTCTGGTGTGACAGGAACAGGGAACCAGTACTAGCTCCAGAGGGAGCTGCTGCTGTGAGGTCAGAGGTCCAGGCTGAGCTGGGGGTTCATGGGCAGACTGTCCCATGGCTGGTGACACACCTCTGACTACTCCACACATGCAGTAAAATCAGGTTGTGGATCTTTTTTGTTGCAGTCCCTTCAGCAACCTTTTGGAAAGGTCGAAGGTGGCACTTGGCCATTGCCCTCGGGTCTTGCTGCGTGTCGTGCCCCTCTACAGGGAGGCCAAGTGTCCTGCGCAGGGAAAGCCTGGCCAGGCTCCCAGTGAGGCGTGTGCCGCGGGGGGCCCTGGAGTTCGGGAGTGACAGGTCATGAAACTCGATACTGTGTGACTGATACTGATAATCCAATGGAGCATTAGCGAGACTCCTTGCTGGAGCCACAGCTGCGTCAGCTGGGGCACGCCTGGCTGAGCAGGGATGTGGGTGTTTCCTTACTGCTGCCAGGGGAGGCAAGCTGTGGTTTGTCATCTTATTCCAGCTCTGCTGTCAGACCCAGGAAAGGAACAAACCAACCCAGCAGTGTTAGAAATCACAATCTGACTGGAAACGTCACAGGCCTACCTGAGGTGTTTCACCATGAGCCACCTAAACCTGTTGCTTGAAGATGAGTCTGTCATCAAGACCTTTCCTTATCCAAGATCACTGCTTTCCAAAAACTGGGTCAGGTGGCCTAAAATCTAGAGTAACACTGAGGAACCAGGTCATTGAATGCAGATGGAAAAGGCAGAGCAAACATTTTATCTAATGATCCTGCTCTCTGCTTATCCTCCTGCACCAAACATCTGCATTTGCCCATAGAATTTCCTAGTCAGGAACAGTAGCCAAGAGATACGTTTGACTGACATCCTGCCTTGAAATGACATACATTCTGCAACAGAAAAAAGTGGAAATTTTACTGTGCCCATATTTAAGATGAGGAATGCTTAGGTCTGTCCTACAAGTCTCACTTAAATTTTTAAGGGGTGCCTAAATTTTAGGGGTGCCTAACTAACCTGGTTAAATTCAACCTCAAAAGATCATTGTCAAGAGAACATTCCCCACTATCTTTCCTAATTCTCCTCCCTCTCCCACTGTGGAAAGGGAGTGAGTGGGAGGCCATGTGGTACTTTAGCTGCCAGCTAGGGTTAAACCATGACAGCTTGATAACACAGAGAGCAGATCAATGGACTATGACTAAAAGAAGTGCTGGCTCAATGCAAGAGTAAGTCCTGGTCAACTCTTGATCATGGTTGCCTTAGTAGTGGGAAGTGCTGAGAGAACTCTTCCATGTCTCAGAGTTTAGACACTTTAACTTGCACATTGGTGGACATGTGCTGATGTCAGGCTTTCACTCTATGAGGGGCAACTGGAACATGTGGTTGGATACCTTATTTCTTGGACAGCAACAAAGTAGATGGGCATTCCTGAAAACGAAGATGGCCTATTTCAGAACATAGCAGATAATCAGGTACTCTTTGAGCCAGTCTGTGTTCACCTGGTGCTATGGTTCCAGTTTAAATCAATAAATACTAGAGTACTCTGATCACTCTGTAGTCTGTCTCCTGAGCTCTAGTGAGTAATTTCACAATGCACTGCCTTCTGTCCATCCTTCATAACCAGTGATAAGGAAAAAACTACTGAGAATATTCTCCACTACCTTCTGCTTAGACTTTTCATAACATTTGGGAGTGAAGCTGGTGTTCTAAACCACAGTGTTCAGTAACATATCAGCAGGCTGGCTGTTCTGTGTCTCCTTGGCTATCTTCTCCCTTGGGCTCTTCCTCTTAGACATCTCAGCAAATTTGTTCCAAAGTAATTCTACTGGGCATTAACAGTTAACAACTTAAGGAAAATCACACAAGTTCAGGAAGTTTTCTTTAGCTGTTTTTTATATAAATACTCTTGTGTTTTAGCATTTCATGCACCATTCTCAGGCACACTTGACAATTCCAAGGCACAATTTCCAAGTCCATTTACTTTAAGTGGCCAAAGCATCCCTAGCAAAGAAAATGTAATGCTTTGTCTGACCTTCCTTCAACAATCCAAGAATGGGCAAATGACCGTGTTCCTTGCAAAGCACTCTTGAAACCATTATTAGATTTGAGCCCGTTTGCCTTCATGCATAGAATGTAGAGAAATTCTACTGCAGCTCTTACAGTCCAGCATCCATGCTAATGAAGTAGAATGACACCTAAAGCACTTTTTTTTCTTTTTTTTTTCCATGAAGTGTGGTGTCTAATCTCCCTGGCTGAACATCACAAGACACATTCTGCTTCTGAAAGCTCAAGTTCAAAACCAAAGACATTCTCAATAGGTGCTCAGGTTTCTGAACACAGTTTTTCTGTGTGTGCTTTTCATTAAGTTGTCTGTTCTTGTTCTATCTGTGTGCTGAAACAATAAAACAAGTACAGAGTGGAATATTTGCTTTCTTCCCATGATTTTAATGTCTGCTGGAAGGTTTCCCTAAGCTCTGAAACAGATTTTTGCTTGCTACAATCATATTATGCAGGTTCACATTACAGGAATCTGTGACTAAGCAAGCACCTAGGAAACCCTTCCGAGTGGCTTGTACACTATGCTTCAAGTTCTGCTAAAATGGAGTGTACAACACACTTTTTTCTTAAAAGCACAGATATTCTCTCCTGCAAAAAGATTGCTTTTTTTCCTTCTTAAAAGATAGGAGTAGTAGATGGACAGTTCATGTTCCACCTCAAGTCATGCATGCTTGCTGCTTTTATTTGTCCTTTCATTAATTCTCAAGATCTGGCACAACAAGAGCATTATATAAGATTAAATAATTCTTACATAAGTCTGAGTGAATGCCTTTCATGAAGTACTGGGTGCTTATCATGGCTATAAGTAAAAATGAATCACTTCCTTTTTAAACTGGAGCTTTCAACCTTGTATTCTGTGTGGTTAATTGCCACAAACCAAAATAACCTTTTGAGCTCTATGAATTTTCACAGCTGCAGACTGGAGAAAAAAAATACCTCTCACCAATAAATAGAAACTTAAGAATTTCCAAAAGAAATTATTCCCCACTCTAATTGCCTCTTTTAGCACAAAGCCCAGCTCATTTATGCCAGAATGTTAAATGTTCCTAACATGTCTGCAGAGCCAAGGACCTGAGTATCATCTAAAGGACAGAATGGGAAAGAATAAAGGCAGGACAGTATGAATTCCACACTCTAGGACAGCACAGAGCACAGCCAACAGGTCAGGAAGTGTAGGTAATTAGCTCTTGCTAAAAGCTGCAGATTGAGTAGGATCAGGGCTCAGCAGCCCAGTAACAGAATCAGGGACTCTCAGCATGTCCCTATATACAGGGAATTACAGGAATGTACCTTGTGCATGCTTATAAACTACGGGAATAAGAATCCAAGGCCAGATTAGTATGTGGAATAGGAATCAGCAAATCAGGAGCCTAGGAGGAAACTGGGAGAAAAGCTTATATCCAGTGTCCTTAATAGAAATACTTGAGAACCAATACTGGGAAAGGTCAGGAATTGCAAAAACAGCACTGGGACTCTGTTGTAAAACTTGGTTATGCTGGAGGAGAAGTTCTTTGGCCTGTCATCCTTCTCCACTCTGGGAAGGTCATCTCCTGGTACAAGAGTGAGTTCCTTGCTTCTCTGAAAGACAAGTAAGAGCAGCTGTGAAGAATCTGGTGTAGGAAGACAAAGCCTGTGTAGTGAAGTTCTGGGTTGGCAGTAGGAAGACATGGAAATAGAAGGGAGGGCTGAAGGTCAGAAAACCACTCACTGTCATGTTAAGGAGGAAGCAGAAAGAAATTAGGAAAGCAAAGAGAAGTATTTGATAGATATCAAATGAGGCAAACAATCTCACTGATGAATGGTAAAGAGTACCTACAGCTGGAGAGAAGAACAAGGCTAAAATATTCTGCTAAAACAACATGGTAAGTCATCCATACAGAAACTTCTTGTGATACCTGAAGGTTTTTTTTGCCTTTTCTCTTAAATACCTCTTACACAGTCCACTATATTCACAAGTATTAGCACGCATACTTGTGATGCTTTAGGTATGATACTTTAGCCTGGTTTCTTGGTGTCCAGTAGGCCAGGAGATCAAACACCCTAGAAACTACGTAGAGATAGGAGACCAAACATTCTATTGTCGTAAGCACTCAAGGTCCCCTAGCAGGACAGATTCTGTAAACTAGAAGTTAGCCCACCCCAGCCCCCTTATTGGGCCCTCTAGTTAGATATGCTACTGTGTAAAGTCTTTAATTGTACACTCGATTGGGGGGACGGGGCTTTTGCGACGCTGTCACCTGGACGGCAGAAGCCATTGAATGGGATCCTATTAAAATACCGAGGGAAACGACCCCCAACCCTCTAACCCTGTCTGAGCTTTTATTTCCTAACACCAGGAAAAGGCATCAGTTGTCACACACAGGAATGGCAAGTATTAGATATAGTCAGTATATTAAAAGACCAGTGGATGGCAGCATATTTTTACTGCCAGAATACTGGGTTGTCATGCCATGTGTTTTGGTTGTAGCTCATCTGCTGACTAACACATCCTATGTCCAAGAACAAATCCATGTTTGACTCTGGTAAGTCAGCACAAGCTGCAAAAATTCGTGCTTTTTACGTACAGATCATGTTTCTCCAAGACAGTGGTGACCACTATTGTAGCTGTCTCACACTGAGTCATCTGGAAGATCAGGAGCATATTCACAAGAATAGGAGTCAGATGCAAAAACCTTCTATGAGTTTATAAGAATATTTTGGGAATACAAACTCCAAAGGCTGTGCCTGAAGAATCACCTTAGTGTATTACTTCTGATAGTTCAGTATGGTCTCAGTCCCAGGTTTATTGTTCTGCTATGAAGCTGATGATTTCTTCTCAAAAGCTGGGAATAAAGTCTGAAAATTATAGAGAAATTTCTGGAGATATAAAATTATATATGAAGACAAAAACTGTGTACCACTTCAGGTCATAGCATAACATCCATCCAATCCAAACCTGGTGAGCATGAAGTAATTACAGGGAAGACTTATTTGCTAATGAGACTTAAAAAAAACAACCCACATTATTCTTGATTACCGTATTTATTGACTCTAAGTGGAAAAAACCCAACAAGTCTTAATGGATTTGACTCATTACCATACATAGTATATATTCTATATTCCCTGTTCACATACATTTCAACTGAGAAAGAAAAATATACATTTTAAAAGAACAGTTTCTAAATTAATTTCATAAACAAACTTCCAAAAATCTTCTGAAAGTTAGAAGGAAAGCTTTTTCAAGAGTTATAGCTCATGTTTTCTGAAGCAAAACACTTAATGTAAAGCACACCTGACATCTGACTTCATACACCTCAGAGGTTTTCTATGTAGTCTTCATTAAAGTGTACTTACTAAATGTTTCACAGAATCAGAGCATGAGTTCCTCCATCAGCTTTCAAACCTGTGAATTAGGTACTCACTGTAAACAAGGCTTCTATAAAAGGACAGTTCAAATACAAATAAAAGAGGGCATAAGTAGCCAAGTTTCTTTGGGAGATAGATTGCATTTGGTTCTAACTTCCTTAGAAAGAGCAGCAGACAAAAAGCACGGTAATCATTTCTATTATTTGAAGCTCTTCAGTTTTAAGAGCATTTGTAAAAACAGACCCAATTATAACAAACTGAGATTTGCATAATTAACTTTGAAACAAAGCATTCTTAATGATAAATGCATTAAGAGCTGAAATAATAATGTTAAGACAAGCTATTGTTTGTCAACTTGTCAAATATGTGCTGAAGCTTCCCTTCTAATTACAAGATGTTTAGTACAGCACGACAGATATTTTAAAACTAATACAGATGCTGGAATGTTTCTTCAATTGTAGTGCACTTTGGCTGAGAAGATTACCATGACAAAATATGAAAACGAAAGAGGACAGAAAGCAATGATTTATAGACGTTCTAATTTTTCACTTAGAAATTCTTCCACACTATCTGTATTCCACTTCAGGATGCTCAGTTCTTCTGCAATGTTCCCACTGTCGTCCAGCAGCTTTAGTACAGGGTCAGAACCACGCACATACTGGGGGGAAAGAAGAAAAGTCAGTTACCTTGGTTGGGAAATGTGTTGTCCATACTAACACTGCCCCTGCTCTCAAGTGATTTAAATCAGTTCAGACTTCTGACTTGCATTTAATGTCAGAAAGAGAAAAGTGGAAGAACAAGTCAAATGAAGGGGGGTAGGGTGGGTGTCAGAAACATCTCCTTGCTCTCCTTGGTGCACCACAGCAGTTAATGCATGTGCAGAGGGGCAATGCCATCAGCATGACTTTGAAGGAGGGTATTTACTCCAACTATTTTAAGTTACCAAAGCTAGATTTTTGATGATGAATGATTTTTCTTATATGATCAATAGCCTTTTTACCATTTTAGAAATTCTGGGTCACATTAACAGGTCAAAGTTCTACTATCAATTTCTAATGTAATCACATTTTTTCTTGCTGTTTTGTATCTTGCCTACTATGCTTTGCTGGCAACATAATTCTTCAGCACTTCTCAAACTCACTGAGTTCCAAAATAAATGCAAATAAAAACTTTTAACAGTATCAGAAAGCTCTGACCATTTAGGCTTATAGACGGATTTCCCCAGGATTATTCCACTTTGCTCAGCTGAGCTAACCTAGTTGGTTTTACTTAATGAAGCTAGGGGCACCTCTAATCAGTTTTCCAAAAGTCTTGTGAAATAAACAGATTCATTTGCACATGTTTTTTTTCTGGTAGTACTTGATACCAATTGTAGTCAAGACTGCTTTGATGTTCAACAAATCTACAAGTTAAAGAAAAAAACAGAAACAGTCAGACATACAGAAGGAGAGAAAGCTTTTGAAAGAAACTGGAGGACACAGAGACATGAATGCGTGAGACAGACAGAGGAAATCTGTTTTACATAGAATCTGCTGCTCAGAAGACAAATCACTTATTGCAGCCATGCATAGCTATGAAGGGATTCCAGATGGTGCCATTTGGGCAATAGAGATGGGAGCACAAGATGTGAGAATCAAGATGTGTATCTGTGAAGTACACTTGAGGTTCACATACGATTTTAAGAGGAAGGTGAAGTCTTAGATTAGATCTTGAAACCAAAGAATTGTTGGAGCTTAAGGCAGTGCAGCTTATGTAACTTTGCATATATGCAAGTCATAAGAAACACCATTCAGCATATGCATTTCTATAGAGTTGGATGTTTGAAGTATATCAAGAAAAACCAGCACAATAGAACACAGCATGCTCTGAGAGGGAGAAGAAAAATCCAACAATCACTGAATTTATGGAAATGGCAGGTCTATAAGAAAACTAGGGGAGAACAAAACAGGAGAGGAAGAAACTATGGCAGAATAGCTTGAGTAAATCCAAGATATCTACGAAGTAAGAACAGAATATAATCATTCCTCAGATTCTTTTCCCATCTGCTATAATTTTTTTTCTTGGATTAAAATGAACCAAACAACAATAAAATAAACCAAAACCTCACCACTACCAAAGCATTAGTACCAGTTACTGAGCAGTAAACAAATCAATATCACTAGGAACTTGTAAAGATTCACACTGGCAATGCAAATGTATGTCCTCTACTAAAGGATGACTTGATCAGCAAATAGGGAACAATCTACAGAAGGACTGTCTCCACCAAACTTAGTTCTTCCTAACATCGCAAAAAAAAAAAAAAAAAGGCTACTACTTACCTTGATTTGCAGTCCCCTGAAGAGTTTTGGCTTATCACTCCTGACAAAAGCTACAGTTTGGAGAAAGGAAAGAAAGAAAATCAAATTCTTCTCTACTTGCATGAAGTAGATTTATGTCAAAATTAGTATTCCCCAAATTATTTTTTTTCAATTATGTTTTAGAAGATATTTTAATGTTAATATCTTAGTACTTTCACAAAATAAATAATACTAAACTTATTATGCCAAAGGAACAGCTGTTTTTGTAAGTAATCCAAACAAGAATTCTGTCTGCTTGGATTTTCATTGAACACTAGTGCAACTGTGTGAGGCAGTTTATCTGCACGCACAAGTGACAGCCTTCAGCAGACTGGCCCATATGCTGCTGCTGCTACGCAAATGTGAGGAAAAGCGTTGGAGCGATCAGAATCTGGCTGAGGATCAGCTTTGTGAGGGAGGCTGAATGTGACACCCAGCTCATCAGCACACTCCACACACGCTGCAGCTCTGCGGGGGACGGGGACACAGGAAGCTGTGGGGAGAGGTGTTATTCTGGTGAACAAGACACAATCTTGTCTTGCAGAGATCTCTGAGATTACGAGTTGAAAACCAGCAAGAAAACAAAGCTGGAAAACAGGAAGAGATGCTCGCATTTCCTCTTCTCGTGACACTCCTGAAGGCAGTTGGTGTCAAGGCTCCATGGGCTGTCAGGCAGCTACAGGGAGAGAAGGCCAGGTCTGAGGTGGGCTGCTGCTGCACAACTCCTCACTTGCAGCACAACTCATTTGCAGCACATGCAGCAGGTATTAACAGCAGCACAGGCCCTGCATCCCTACACCACAACCCAGCTCTTGCATTAACCTTAGCTCTGAAAAGACAGCATGAAGTGCTTCAGGACAAAGTGTGAGCATAATCCCCTCATTCCAAGCACCTGACCCTAATGAATGTCTGAGTTCTAGAAATATTCAAAATTTATTTAGAAAATAACAGTCCTCCTTCCTCCTTTTTACAGTCAGGTTGTGCTAAAAGCTGAATTTAGTATCTATATTGCCATTAAGTGGATTCAGGATGCCCCTGTAGTACGTCAGTAGCATCTCCCCAAGGATGAACCCTGTCAGTATGGACTGACTCTTACAAGGGTGCCAGCTGCATGTTAAAGCTGCTTTTTCAAGGTTAGACATCAATGAATCTCTCATAAATTGTAGTGCATCCAGCTGGTGCATGGAGATGAGTGCAACCTCAGGACTAATGTTTCATACTGTTTGACAAAGTGTAGTGCTTTCCTCAGTAATTGCAGAGATATCCCCTGGCATCTTTATACCTATCTTCACATTACTGCAGGCAGTTACCTTAACACTTTCCCACCATGCTTATACAGAGTGCCACTTACTTTCTTCCCTCTTCCACTGAGCTCCCAGTACAGATCAAAATCATATACTCTGCTTGCTGCACCAACTACTACACAGCATAAACAAGGTAAAAAAAATACCAATGGCCCATTGGTATGCTGCCCCATGTACCAGGCCCCTGAAGAAAATGAGACTTGTCTTTATTCCTTCTACAGGACTATGCACTAATGTCATATTGCAAGCTGTGTATAACAATTTCAAATAGCACAAAATAACCAGTATTTGCTCACATATTGCAGTTCGATTCTGATTTAAACTCAAAGACTTATTCTCAACTTCAGTGTTTCCCATGCCCTTGTGACACGCTGTCTTGGCTGTCATGAAAAGTAACATGCAAAAAAGCAGCAAAGACATTTCTTATTCTTTGTCAAGTCCACAGACTCTTGAAGTGTTTCTGGAGGAATTTTTCCACATTTTTCTTCAACTTAAATCTAAAGCAGCAATCAGTCTCTAGGGCTTTATATGAAAAGAAGCAGTCAGTACAGTGGGTAACTAATTGTAAAATTGTAAGAGAGCTTAGTAAAATGGATAAAGTTTCTGAAGCAAATATGAACTCTGGAACTCAACTGTATTAAAAAGTAGCCTTTGGGAGGGACCTCAGGTTACAGCACTTTAAGCTTGTAACAGGTGTGAGGATTTGTTACTTGAGTGACAGAGGAAAGCTAATTTGGACATGAGAGGCTGTTCTCTGGCTGCAGTGTTGGACTGAACAAGCTCACATGAAGTGGAAACAGCAGAAGAAAGTATTCTACAGGCAGCATTACATTCTGCCACATTAAAAGTAGCTATTACACACTTGTATCAATGTCAAATGTCTAAATCTTCTGAAAGCTGAAGCACTACAGAACATTTTTCCTGAAATTTTAGACAGCTGGAACAAAATTAGTTTCTGTTACAGCGTATTTATTTCTAGTGCTGATCATAGTGACTTTCTGCATCACTCACTTGAATTTGCAATGCAACAAAGAAAAACACTCAATGTACAAATAACTTAATTTGTATATTCTGAATTTTGGAAGCTAAAATGAGAAACTCAAATACTGACATGCATTAAAAACACAGATTATCCCATCAAACACTGTTTTTTTTCTTTCCACAAAATCAGTCCTTGAGTTGAATTAGCAGCCTTTGAAATGATGGGGTTAGGAAGTCAGATGCAGCTACAGTGCACATTTAGGGACACATGACTGCTTGCTTATCATGGGATGTGGTGCATATGCTCCACCTTCACCTTGCCCCAACAGTTTCCCCTCTATGCCCTGACATCAACAGTGCTTCTTATGGTTCTATGTCTAAAGGCTACTTGCACATCATCTATACACCACTGTTTAGTAGTTCGGTGTTTAATACTAAAATCCTATCCAAGCTATCTCCCCAGTTTCTTCTCTCTGTAGCAGCTTTAGAAATTATACATCACAGAGAAACAAGCCTTTCTCTAACCTGTGGGTGAGCAGGAGAGGCATTTTCCACTATGACTTCTGTAAGATTCTGTAAGATGAACTCTGAGCTCAGTGCCATGACACCATGTTCTGGTGAATTAAACACTGGACCAGAAGTCAGAGCTGTTCTCCAGACAGCTGTGCAAAATCACTTCACCTTATGCTCCTATAAACCATGAGCAGTTCCAGAGCACTTCTGTTGGAAGGCACTCCTGAGGTGTTCCTGAAGAGCAGACTGGCTTGCCATGCAATCAACTACAACTACAAGGTCAGAGAAAGATCAAGTGTGTAGGAGCATTTTAAAGCCTGGCCCCTCTTGAACAGTGCTTTTAAAGACCTAAAAGCAGCCTGTACCTATGAACACAGTAGAATGGAGAACTCACTGCTAATGTTATAAAGTCGATTGTTTTGATACAAAACGAAGAGGTGTAATATGAAAGTCTGTGAAAACGAGACTTTTCCTTGTGAAAACAAGTTTGTTGGAATTAAATCCAAGAGTCCTAAGTGGAGACTGCTAAGGAATCTAAGAATTTCCATGGCCCAAAGGACAAGTCTGTGTATATGCACACACACATCTGCACTGTTCTCTCAGGTGCAGCAGGACACAGCATAAGAGAACTTCCTGACCCAAAATGGACACGACACATCTCCCCAAGCACAACAAACACTTGTTCTGAGTTAACTTGAATATCTACAGAAAGAAAGTGTAATATTACTTCAGATAAGCTAAGGGGTACTCTGCTTGCTTGGCCACGAATTACTAGACACAAGCCATTTGAAAGTAAGAAATTTTACTGGAGACACAAGTTTGTGCATAATGTTGCAGGATTTTACATAAAAAAGGAACAAAGGACTTGACCATACAGACTTGGCCATTTTGTACCTGAAATGAACTTGAATTAAAAAAAAATTTTATTAGGTACTGCCAATTATCAGGTGTTAAATCCATGAAAAAGAAAATAAACCAAAATGAAAGGTATTTGTTTTGGGGACAAATACATGCTCTGCAGTTTTGAAGATGGTATGAGTCTGCTTCAAAAGTTACCATGAAAGCCAAGCAAAAAGACTGAACTACAGCACACAACAAGCACTCATTTACATTTTAATGACTATAGCTCTGTACCTTTTGGGGACCTCTGTTTGAGATAAAAATTTAAATTTAAGAATTCATATTGCACATCAGTAACTACTATTTGTAGTCTCTTAATCAAGTTACAATGCAGCTGTTCATGATTTTATAAAAAGCACCACATGCTTTCAGAAATGAATCCAAGACAGAGCTCCAATCAAGCCTGAAGAAGAAACTTCAAAAAATCCCAAAGACAGGGTACTTTGTATAAGTAGTTGGGCAAGAGACATTTCTGAATCTGAAGGGAAGTATTGTTTTAATTTGTGCGTCATCTGTTCACAAAAGATTATGATAAAGCAATGAATGTCTCCCACCACAATATCCATATTTCTTAGCAAGAATTTTAGTAATGCTTTTATCCATGCAAGATTTAAGGTTAATATAATTTTCTAACTTTTTGTCAGTATTTATGACTTACAGATTAAAGTAACTAGGAAATGAGTGATCTTAGCTCATATAATACAATCCCATAAGAAATTACATTTTAGTAGCTAAAGGAATCCCCTTAACACTTGGGGAACTTGGGTGATATAATAGTGCTGACTGACTGAAGTCAGAGGATCTAATGTAGCTGCACACTGTAGGAGTTCAAGGATTAAGGACCTTGTTTCTAGAACAGATTTGCTGGGAGCACATCCATTTCTTAACTAAAAGCGTCACACAAGGAGAGGTGAGAATTATTTTATTGAAAAAAAAGAATGGAGACAAATAGGAAAGGCATGTTCAATTAAAAAAAACGCTCTAATTCACTGTTTTAAACAAACTGGAAAGAATGTAGGAGTCTAAACACCAATCTCCTATCTCATGGTGAACAGAACACAGCTGCCACTGGAAAGTCAACTTTAAACAAATATGCTAGATTAATCACTGACCCAGCTAATTCATTATTCTATTCCAGAAACTTAGTTTTATGGATGTCAGCCAAAAACTGTCACATTTTGTGTTACCTGGTATATTAAGATACTGTTTCATCTATGAAACTTGTCACTTAAGATTTTAATATTCTATTTTGATGGAGTGCTTTTAAATGACAAATATTTAAAACCAGTTTTACACAGAACGATTTCAAAATATATGCAATATAGGGATTAATTTTAGAGTACAGCATTTATAACAGAGCCATTTATTTTTAAGGGAAATTTATCAGTAAGAACATTTCAGTACTGAATTTAAAAGAGACATACAGAAATGTGGACTGTTATCAGACTTATCACAAGAAACTGTATCTGAAAAACCTAATAGACATCCTTGGCCATATCCACAAAAGCCAAATTTAGTACTTTGGTGTGACACTACAAACAATAACATCCAGTTTAAGAGTGAGATAATCTTGCTGAAGGCCAGACTTTTTCATCCTCTTGCTGAGGAGTAAATTTTTTTCATCACTTCCCACTCCTTTGCTTTCCTAGTATATACAAATATATTCCATATGTAACGATTCTCACATTTCAGCACACAGGTGTATTTAGCAACTGTTTATAGCTAAAGATTATATAACCAGTAATTTTGAAAGAAACTTTGATAGAGAAGGACCATGGAATATTGCATTTAGTAACAGCGAGCAACCCACAGCTTCTTCCAACTGTGTAACTTATACAAACCTTTATTAATTCAAATTATTTCAATCCTTTACTATTTAAATATGTGAATCTCATTATAAAAAATCCAACCATAATAAAAAAACCTAACAAAACAAAACTGTTCATCCTTTGGCCAAATAAAACATAATCCAGACATAGTCTGAAACACATCAAGTCTGTGGGACTAAGCCAAGTGACAAAACAATTTACACAGGTACTTAAAGGCCAAGAATTCATGGTTCCATACAGGAGTAACATACACTAATCCATGTAATTCTAATATATACACAGTCCTGCAATTAACAGAGCCATTTTGTGTATAATGTGGGGAGAAAAACCAAATACACCTAAACAACCTCTAATAAAACCCTTCCAGAAGCTATGGAAAAGGATTCAGTTATTTGTGATGAGACACTGTCAGTGACAGGCTACACAGTTCAATGAAGCCTACAAAGACAATGCTTCAAAAGCAGCAGCATGACTTCCAGGCAACCTAACTTCCATAGCAAATGTCCAAGTGAAAAGCTGAAATAAAAACACTTATTGAATGTAAATGTCTTAAGATGGAGACATTAAATACTGCTTCTGTTAGAAGTTAAAATAGAGGAGAAAATCTAAGTATTCTGAGATGAATACTAGTAGTGTGAAGATAAATACCAGCTGATAGAATATATTCTACTGCTTTAAAAAATTTCTAAGTATGCTTCTAATACATCTTCCAACCTCTTTGATATCCCAGCAGTAAATTTGGTTAAGATAAATTTAGACTGAGTAGCTGCAGAAATTGGTGATGGAAAGATGAAAAATTTAAGTGCATTTAATTTACTCAGTCCTTTTTAAATTCTTACTGTACCAAATCAAAACTGGTAGTCAACACAGAGATCCTTCTTAAAAAAAAATGAAGTGTATCCAGCCACTTTAAAAAGTAAGCTATATGATCAGTGGAATGTAAATATTTGAGGAGGTTTAGATAACCAAGAATTGAAAGGAAAAAAATAAAACTAGTCACAATTTTCAAGTTTTTCCTTTTGCACCATTCCAGGTCTTTGGAACACATTTCAAGGTGTGCACACAGCAGGATTTGAGGGCCATTCCCTTCAAGGACCTACACATGAAGATAACTGAGGACATAATGCAGGCTGGAGTCAGGCTAACAGGTTGACCATTTCCTTCAAACCTATGCCTCAAGTGAGCACTTAACTGTTACAAATCCAGAATCATAAAGCAGCTGAGTCAATGGGCAACAACAGTTGGGAACGTTTTTATGTTTGCTAAATTTGAATGGTCATGGAGATAATATGGATTCCTGTGCTAACAAAGTTAATCTCCTCATGCCCCTCAAGTAGGACAAGTCATTTAAAGAATTCTCATCTTGACATTTTATACAGTGGAAAATAGAAAAGTGCTTTGCTCTGGTCTTATAGTCATTCCACTCAACTGTGTGTGGGCAGAGGTGGCAGGAAAGGGTATAAAGCAGCACAACTTCTGTAAATTGTAACCTGTTTTAAAAGCTTTTTTTCTCACTGTTTGTCAGCCAGCCTTCAAACAGGGAGGTATTAATACTTCCCACGGTAGATGGAGACATGCTGTTTGTGCAATTTTAAATTCTAAAGCTAGATTAGTACTTATATCCAACTATGTCCGAAGTATTAGAGAGTGGTATTAGGGTTCTCATTACAGGAAAAAAAACCCAAAATAACCATAGCACTGCTATCACCTAAGCTCTTCCTGAATTTATAAGAAAAGTCCAGTTTGAAATTTCTCTCAGATTCTTTTTCTGCAGCTTCCTCCCACCAGACACTGATGGTACTGATTTTCCTTTTACACTACTGTATTCCATTCCTGTTAGTTGACTGTCATTATCCACTGATAAAACAATTATATGGCAGGATCTGTGAAAATAAAGTTGTTCCTCAAGTGCACAATACAATTTCATATATCAGTTACTGGAGACCAGTTCTGTGAGTCTCAGGTCAATGCAACCTTACTGATGTAAAATTCTAAATTTATGACTACTTGTAATATACTTAAAAGTACATTTTGTCATTCAGCTGTGACAGGATATCATATTTGAAGGAATACTAGTGGCTTTACTTACCCTGGACTTGAGGGAACCTTCCCAATTTTCATCCACATACTTCTAGGACAGCCCCTGCATAAAGCTGTAATAATAAACAGAAGCTGTTAATGACAGAAGTAATCTAAATTATTAGTTTATTTATAGCGTGTTATCTGTTGAACTTTTTTTCTCTGAGGAGACAATATGCTATTCTGTTGATGCTAATTACAGGATCCTAGACAAAATCACAGTTCCAGACCTGTCTCTGGTTATACAACAACTGACTGTTCACTCAAGATACATTATCATTTTCATTCATTACACTAAAAATGTAAATGCACAAAAAAAGATCATTTGAGATATACTGCTGGTGTAAGCGAAGTTTCATTTTAAAAAATGCAACTGGACATGTTACAATGGGAATTATGGACTAGTAATAGGAAAACTATTTCTTCCTTCCCGAAGATACTAACAAAATCTCTTTAAATGAAATTTTAGCTTCTACTTTAAGCCTAACTTGGACAGTGAAATACTTATAATAAAGATAAGGCAGTGACTTTAAATTTCTCTTCTGGGCTACTGGCTGATTTTAGTTCATTGTGTGTACAGAAAGAGGACAGATCACATTAACAGGCCTTAAGTGCAGTAATATGTACAGGCTGGGCTAACTTTGATACTTGCACTTATATGTCAATCACTTCTGTCAGCTATGCAAGACACTCAGATTCAATCTTCTTAAAATACAAGTTAATTTCTATTATATATAATATCTAAATTTAAAAACTGTTCACCTAATTATCTTGCATACTGTCATATTTTTAGACTATTTTGTGATTTTTTTTGCAACATGCAAATGATTCTACAGTTTGCTGACTCTTAAATAAATTAGCAACAGATTTTCCAGTTACTAAAACAGAACCTCATACTCCAAAGTTGGACATTTTAATATTACACATAGTATATCTATTATATATATAATACTGCATACCAAACCACATCCTTCTAAGCATTAAACCCCACTGTGGGTTTAAGCAGACAGAATGAGCTTAATTTAAAAAATTTTAATTTAATTCATTACCTTCCATAGACAATTAAAACCTCTGCTTTCATGTTCTTTTAGACACTATTTTCATAACAAATGTGCAAGTCTGGGTATGGAAAAATATAACCTTACTGAAATAACATGAATTCACATTTCACTTAAAATATGAACCGTGAACACAAGTAACCTTCATGAACCACTCTGAAAAAGCAAACCACACATGATACCACAGAAATCTCAAAGACAGTTTTATTAAAATTTTGTCACCTATTGTATGGAGGCATTGTGGACAGCCAGAAATACATGTTCATTTCTGAATATTCAAATTCTGATTCAGGGCCAACTCAGTATTTGCTTAAATACTGTGAATTAGAACATAAGGAATACTCTAATCATTTGCAGGGAAATTACAACTTCTCTCTTGGCGTGAACTAATCAATAATCATTACTTCCATGGGAAAGTGAAAAGAGAATGTTACACTGCATTATCTGTTCAGAACGGCATCTCAGAAATTTGCTTTACTACAGATACATTTTCAACTAAACATTGTATTTAAGATAAAAACCTAAGATTTGACTGTTAAAACCCAGAAATACTATGAAACAAGAGATCATAAAAACCAGACTTTTAAAAGGCTTTTTCACCACCCAATTCAAGGTTTTAATTTAAAAAGGGAGTGATAAACAGCTCAGATAGCAGCTTGCCTAATTAAGGTTCCTTTGGAATTAAAACATGAAGTAATTACAAAGATGGAGGAAACATGACCTAGGAGTTCATAAACTTCACTTACCTTGTCTCTTTGTCATTAAAAAAAAATTCAACAATTCTATCAGAAATCCTAGATTTAGATATTCCTTTGTACACTAACTAACCCACTGAACATTTATAGTGATTTCTCTGAAACTGACAGTTATCTGCATTTTTCTATCAAGAAGTCAGTGTAAAGAAGTAGACAAAGGAATAAATAGCCTTCTATCTAGTTAATTAACTATTTTATGTAAGTCTATCATAAGCTAAGTACACTCAAATTTAAGTCAACAGTAAAATAAGCATTTTTGAATTCTTATTACTGCAAATTATTCTTAGTCATTTTCTTTCCTTCCAAACAAGGATTTTATGGAACAAGTTCACTGTAGGAATCTAAAATACGTAAGGCATTTTGTAAATACTCACTACTCCCAGTTTGTAACTTCTGGCCAATATCTGATAGAAATTTAACAAAGAAAACAGCTCAATCATGGATGTCTAAATTTTGAGCTTGTAATTCTGCCATAATTGAAACCCAACTGTTCTGGTACAAAAAGGTTTAGATTCATGCTGGGACAAACAGCTGCTCTCTCGATGGCTAGACCAGAAAAAAAAAAGAATTAACTGGCCTCATTTATAACTCTGAACAAAGGTGTCTTTTGCAAAAAAGCAGGTTTATTTGCATCACTGAGCCCACCACAAAAGCCTAGTTGTTAATATCTACCATCTCATTGTGTCCAGAGCAGATGCTCTCCAAATTTCCTTGTGAAGGCAGTCACTGTGTTCAAGTATTAATAAGAATGACATGTATCACTCAGCATGGAGGCACACAAACATCTCGAGTCAGTTCATTACACAATGCTTAACTCATGAGTCAGTTCATTTTAAAGTAATGCTTCACTTGTTTTAGTGCTCATGAAAGTGAGTTTAGCACTAGAAGCAATGAAATAAAGACTCTCTAAACTATTACTGGTATACATTACTGGTGTCCATGTTAACATCCAAAACAAGTGCTGATTTCCAGGCTGATTCATGTTTGCATCTATAAAAAGAGCTTAGCTTTTTATACAACATTCTAAGAGATGTTTTAGACATTCATGTTTTCTTAGGTTACTGTGACAGTATCTGAACTTTTCCCTCGTCCTTTCTGAAGCATCAATTTGAGTTCAGTTTCATTCAAAAGTTTTTGGAAAGTGCCTGAAACTCTTGTAATTATAGCAGAATAACACCTTTTTGCATAATTGTGCTAGTTAAAAATATGCATTGTAAAAATAAGGAACTTTAACTTCAGTGAAAGAAAACATTTCACCTGCTATTAGGAAGAGAAGTGAAGCAATTTCTGCAAGACACAATTCCAGCAGTGCTTCATATATACATTGGTATGGTATTGTTATTACAGTTACTCATGGTGAAGACTCCAGAAGAAAAGTGACATTCCTGCTATATAACCATTAATGTTTAGAACCAAACAGGAATTCAGACCAAACTGAACTGCAAAAAGCAGTATCGAACACAGATTGCTCCTTGATTGTAATAAAATTATGTTAGATCAAAGGTGACAAAAAAGTTTAATAAAACACAGCAAGTTATACCTAATTTTACTTCTATGACATTCAGGCTTTCCACGCTGCTTTCTTCTAACTATTGACTCAGGGTGACCCTGCCTGACACAGGTTACAAAGTGTCACTCAGGCTGGATTTGTACAGCTGTTTGTAATCAGCTGACAATACCAGCATGTCTTAAAACATGAAATGAAACAGGCTGTTAAAGCAGAGCCACAAAAGGGTCAATAGCTGCTTTATGGTACCTGGATTCTCTCTGATATGTGTGTACCATCCTCTCCTAACATCAAACAGCTTCAAAAATATAGTTAGGTTGTGAGAATAAGCAGAAAAGTAAATTTATGACTACAGCTAAACCTCTAGAATTTTCACTTGCCTGAGGTACAAGATTATCTTCTACTAAATATTTAGTAACAACTCTCTTTCCAACGTAAACACTCTTTTTATGAAATTCACTGCAATTCTAATTTCATATGATATAAGCAGGTCTGCAGAAGACAGCTCCTCATCTCCCATCAACTTCAAAAAATTTCAGGAGAAATATGGATGTTATTATTCCTAATGGCCAAGGTTCCTTGGTATATGCAAAATGATGCTGCTGAAAAATACGGTAAATGACCTCTTTTATGAAAGCATGCAAATTTTTACTGTGTTCCATCCACACACCCAGAAAGAAAAACAGGTTAATTAATATTTGTTGTTCTGAGAAATGTACAAGAGGAGATTTTGTTGAACGTTTGCTTCGCTTTTTCCTAAACTCTTCTCATTAGCAGTTCATTTGTGACTTACTAGAAAACTAATCTTCTAAACTAGAAAAACTTCAAAAGAATATACACTGAGATACAAACTATAAAATATTTTCTATGGGAGAGAATGCACTTATACGGACAGCTCAAGGTTTTCAAAATCACTCTTGTCTTGCCTTTTCCTGGAGGCAGAACATGAGTAAGAATCTGTGGGTTTAACAGGGAGCAGTCAGAAAGCCTCACTGCCAGGAAAATTATGAATTACTGCTCTGTAATACAGAAAGCCAAGAAAGTCATTGCTACACGCACACATCATTCTGAACTGATGTCATCAGTAAATTTAGCAACAAAGCAACTTCTACCACTGACAGCTCATTATCCTGTGAAGGGAGATGCCTAACTCTAAATAGGAGTGTGGAAGCAGAGTCTAACAGTCAAAAACCAGTAATGTGAAACAGTGCTACTCCTGTGATTAGTGATATGTATTACTGGCAAATCGGTCTGAACAAAGCTGAAGGAGAATCTAAGGTCTCATTTATTTGTGGGGAAGGAAATTCCAACTGAGTATAAGGGTGAAAAAAAGTCACAATGACGGTGTTTAAGCACTGAAATAATTTACTAAGAAAGACTGTATAATCTGCATTCTTGGAGATCCTCAGAAGTTTGAGTTCTTCTTTCAGTAGCAGACTAAAAGGAGACTTTTTATTCTGTACATACAAAACACAGTTGTGCATTACTATTACATTCTTCAGCATACAGGAAATGGGTCATCCATCACTACTTTTGGTGTGAAACTATACCCTCCTTGCAGGATTCTATAAAGGCTTGTCCTGTTTAAATCCAAGAACCACCAAAAAGTTCCAAAACAGCTTCTGCTCCTGGCAGCCTACTTTTATTAACTTTGGTCTCCAGAATGTAGGGTGTAAGTTCATGTGAACAAGAGACCTGGCACAAGGGTGAGAGAGAAAATGGAGAAACTGAACAGTCATCAACTTTAGACCTCTGGAGCTGTTGCCTGGATTAGGTGGCGTGAACCCCAATTTGAGTGGGGGTGGAAAGCAGAGTGGAATAGAGAAGGGTGGCAGAAAAAGGGCTCCTATGTTCAGGCTCTCACTTGGACCTAGTCAGAATTATGCAAGCAGAAGAGTACAGACAGGGAGTTAACAGGTCAAGTTTCAAGTCTGGACTATGCCATCTGATTCTGTCTAAGCACCTACTTACCTCTAGAAGTAGAATCCTTGAGCATCCCTTTTATTCTTCAGAGTCTGTGCTTTTGTTAAAAAACAAAGCATCTTAGAGTTGCAAAGAAAACAGTGAGAGTAGATCTCATGAGATATTTATTTGATCTTCTGCATTTCATTAATTTTGAGACTTTTACTTTTTGAAGTTTCTTCAACAAATGTCGAGTCAAATGCCAGTACTTTACCTAGATGAAGGTCAGCCTTAATTAGCTAAACCTGTTCTATTCACCAGCACAGATGCACATCAACAACTGAAACTCACACTTAGCAAATTCACATTTATAGTTTCCCTAACCTTTCTTTTTTCACTGATAAGATCAGATAGAGCTCCTCCACGGGTAAGGCTTACCCTATTACAGACAGATAATGTATTTTATCTTAGTTTATCTGACAGAGATGAACACTTGGTGAATCTGAGCCAAACAAAAGGCAGTAAATTTCTGTCTTAGGCCTTGACTAGTTAGCTGCACCTTCCTTATCTAGGACTACTGCTTCTCAACATTAATTTTCATTGCCAATAACATCATGTACAGAGGGAAGGAAAAGAGTGTACATGGTAAAGTTCTTGAGAAGGAGATCCATTGCAGCACCATTTTAGTACAAGGAATGGTTGTGAATAATACTTTGAAGCAACAGTACTGGTAAGAGACTTTTTTAATTAGAGAGAACAGCATCACCTCAGTTCCCCTAACTTCCCTACCAATATAGCCCATAAATCATTCCTGTATGAACTGTATGGGACACTTAGTTAAAAGTAAACTTGGAAAGGTGATCATATGACATCTTAGCCGTAATTACAAAGTTCTGATTATTTACTTGAATGTTAAATAAAACATGCTGTCATTGAATCACACTATTTTTGAAGTCATACTTGCTAGAAAACCAAGGAATTTAAATCATTTTTGTGTGACATATTAGAAATAAAGAATACAGTTAGGTAAAAACACAATTTAATTTTTTACAAAGTACCCAAGAGACTTTACAGGACACATCAAGACAGAAAAATATGTGGGTTTTGAGAAACTAGCTAGAAGAAGTAAACTAAAATTCTAATTAATTTCTGTAAGCATTGATATGACTTACACTTACTTTACATCACTGAGATATCAATGAATTCTAAGTAGTTCTCTGTTTTTAACCATTAAGTTGAAAATCAGAAGTTCCAATGAGAGTGGAACTATTCATGTTAAGAGCCTCTGGCAGAATAAGAAGGCAGTAAACAGCAGTTGGAGTGTAGCACTTTAATTAGTGTAATGAAAAGAAAAAAAAACAGACCTGAAAAATGAATGTAAATTGGGTCACACAGGAGTAGTCTGAAGCCTTAAAAGCAGTTCAAGTTATTCTACTTCCAGTAATTATTGTGAGTTTTGTAAACTATTTTTTGAGTTTTAAAAAGTAAGTCTGAACAAGAAAGCCACCTCATTCCTCCTTGTAATTCATAAAAGCACATTTAAGAATTCTACACATCCAAAAGGGTAGAGACTGAAGAAAGCTTTCAATTTGTTTTGTTGTTTTTTTTTAATAGAAGCACCTAATCATTACACCTAGTGTCATGTTTTCTAACTTTAACATTACAATATGACAAACACTTGACAGTAGAAATTTAAAATGCCAAAGTTCAACACATATTAGTGACCAAAATATATTTTTAAAAGCTCCATTTAGATATATTGATAACTTTTACGGGTTGTAGCAATCCTGACAGTGCAACTGTGAAATTTAATGTATTGCAAATTTTATCACAGAGTTGATGTTTAAAATCAATTTGGATTTTGACACGCATATATTGTTGAGATAAATCTAAGATTATAATATACAATTAATGGACTATGCTTATAGCCATGTGTGAAATGATCACACAGCCTAAGTGAAGCTGCAGATGGAGTGCAGCTATTTTCAGCTACTGCAAAATATGGACAATCTCTCCTGTTACTACAATTTCATGCACAGTTAGCCTCACCTCCATTTCATCCTTCTATGTTTTACACACCAGCAGTACTCTGCATCTGACAGACTGAGGCTTAAAACTTGCAGCTGTCTAAAGCAATACTGTTTAAGTTGGCTTCTGAATTACTGTGAGACTGCATACAAAATCTCTAGAGGAGGAGAAAATAACCAAAACATTTTTTCATTTTACCCACAGTCCAATTATGAAGTAATTAAAATATTTCACTGGACAGGTGTCAGCAGAACTTCAGAACAAGACAAATTTTGTGTAACAAGAATATCTCACAGGTATTTTCCACAATGTCAATTCACAAACTACTGGACCAATAACAAGAGCAGGATTAATAAATACACTTCTTTCAAGGCTATGAAACAGTTCAAATCTGTAAACATCTCATTTGGGGTTGCACTGATACTATGCAGCATGAAATATTTTTAGGCCTGAGGGTATTTCACAGGTCATTTGTGAAAAGCAACAATTATGTAAAAATTCTCAGATAGATGTGCTATTACCTTTAATTTTAAATTCTCATTTAGAAACCAGGCATAAGTCATGCAATAAACTAACTCTTGTTTTCCCTGTTTCTAGTATTTACCACATAATTGCAAAGACAGTAAAATTAAAATCCTGAAGCACATCCTGGAACTCCAGTAGTTTGCAAGACTGTTTGTAGCCCAGACAAACAACCTGCTGTGCCACCTGATGGAAAGCAATACCTGCCTACATAACAGGCAAGCTACATCATGGACTGGAACCATGGTTCAGAGAAGAACCATTTCTGTGCTTGGAGGATGTTCAAGCACAGAGTCACAGCTTCAGGAAAACCCAGAGTACCGCTGCTCTGCAGCTCAGCAACACACCAGGCTGCTGATCAGAAAGTCAAACATCTTACACTGAGATGCAAGTTTTCAAAGTAAGATGAAAAATTCTACAAGTAAGAGGGTAGGAAAAAAAAGCCTTTGAAAACTTTCAACATAAGATTCCTCTGGTAACAGGGAAAAAAAAACAGGGGAAAGGAAAAACTAGAGCAAAAGGCAGCATTCAGTTTTTCTATTCTGCATACCTATCATGAATATTGTTGTTTAGCAAGAAGCTACTAAAAATGATATTGTTAATTTTTATGTAATAGTAAAATCTCAAGCTCAATTACAGACACCTGTTACAACCAGCACTGTGTTAAAACACAAGTCAATCCAAAATGTGATGATTCTGAATACAATCTGTTAAGATAATATTAACAGTCTCCAAACACTAATTTTCCACTGGCTAGTGTTCAAGAGAAGTTACTGAGTACAAATTAAAAAGAAAAAAAAACGTAAAAAAGTAAAACCTCCAAACAATCACCAAATCTGAAATATACGTTTCTAAGCAGTAGTAACAGTATAAAAAATTTCCACTTTCTGAAACAGCATTCGTAAGAAAACTAGAAATGATGCTATAATAAACCATATAATCATGTTAGAACAATCCAATATTTCTATTCATGCACACAATATGGAAAGCCTGCATTCAAACTCATATATGAAAATGTATGAAAATACTATCATAATCACTCCTATAATTCAAGATGATGCTTACCATATTAGCTCCAAAGCTCGAATTTCATTTCTATTACATTTCTTCAGAAATGTCACAGATATAAGAAACGATAAAGTAATAATCAAAATGTACGTTGTTCACATTTACTACAAAGCCCAAGCAGAAAAGGAAACTGGGCAAAACAACACAAATAGATTAAAAAAACCAAAAACTTATAACACACAATTTCTTGCTTCCTGTGAATATACAAGGAAATCTGATCCACTATGAAGGAATTTGTCAAACAACCTTGAGATCCTGTACAGCTCTGTGCTATTTACTACGTTGATCATGACTAAAATAAAAAAAGTCTTCAGACTAATAATATTCACAGTGTGAAGTCCTGACCACAAAATGGCATTTGCTTATCCTTACACAATAAGTGTAATTATCCACACAACGAAACCTTGGTCTGATTCAGGAAATTCAGAAGAATATCTATTAATTTAATTTCTGTTATTTGATCCAACTTTTATTAATGCGATATTTACAGTACCAACTAAGTTATATCCTTAGGTATGTTATTGATAAATTGAGACTTTTTTTTCCTCAGAATTTACATTGACAGACATTCAACAAAGCTCCTCCAGCTTACTTTCCCATCAAATGAGACAAAGCAGGAGCTGTCACCAAGCACCACTCTCCTTGTCCTGTTCTTTTGCCCTCTTCCAATCCCATGTATCTTCCTTTTAAAAGAAGCTAGATATAGTTCCCAAATATGGTCACATCACACCACTGAAGGGCTGCCAAAGAACCAAATATTTCCCTGTTGTAGTATGGCAAGTCTGCAAATCCAGACCTTGTAGATGTATATTGGGCTATGAATAAATGCTACATTTTCCTGTTGAAATGATAATCCAGATTCTCATATATTTTTTTAAATGAAAAGTTTCATAAACATGACATATAAATTATTCCAGAGGAGATTTGGTCCAAAACTCACCTTTCTAGTTTCCAGCTGAGCTTCTTCCTGGCAGCACTCCCTGCAGAACGGATCCAACTGATTCAGGTTGAACTGCCCAAGAAGGTTGCAAGAACTGCACAGCAAGTTACTGGAGAAGCCCAGCTCTCTGCAAGCTTCTGATGACAACTGTGCTCCATAAACACTTATCTGAAAGTCAATAAAATGTTACACTTTAGGATTAATTATTTTTTTTAGGATGACTTTAAATGCTTTAATGATTAGAAAGAATGAGTAAGGCTCTTGGGACTGTTTTACAGTAATGCCTTAAATGGTCAGCCCAAGAGTTCAAAACATCACCCTATTGAGAAGAAGGATCTTAAACTAGCAGGGAATTCCAGACACTCAAATATGTACATTTCAAGGTATCAGACCTGCCAAAATTAATGCAGATACAACTCTGATAGCTCTACGGCTTTTCTACTGCTAACTTCGAGTCAATAAAAAACCCAAAGGTAATCAGCTGAAATTCACATGGCTACAGCTTTCCAAAGCCTCCTTTTCCAAAAGAAATTCAGTAAGTTTCGTATCACTGAAAACACCCTTGTAAAGTAATGTAACAGCTAAGCTCGGGAAAAACACAACCAGGAAGTGATGAAATTCACCAAACTGCTCAGCAAGACATACAGGTAGGATTTTAATTTCATGTTTGCATTAATGTTACAGGAAAATTGCATATACTACAAGTGGAAGCGCAGCTAAAAACCCGCAATTCTGATTTATTAGAAATACATTACAACAGGCAATTCAATTACAGGGCTTCTATGTATAACACCAGTTCTGTTCTTTATGGGCAGCAAAAATAATGCAACCAATCACAACACTTAAATGATATTTGGGTTTTGTTCTCATAGAATCACTAAGGTTGGAAAAGACCTCTAAGGTCATCATTGAGTGGAATCATTAACTCAGCACCACGGCGTTCACCTCCAAACCCTGTCCCAAGTGCCACATCCACATGCCTTTTGAAAACTACCAGGGATGGTGAATTCACCAGTTCCATGGGCAGCCCATTCCAGTGCCTGACCACCTTTTCAGTGAAGAAATTCTTCCTAATACCCTAGCTAAACCTCCCCTTGTGCAAGCTGAAGCCATATTCTCTCATCCTATCACTTGCTACCTGGGAGAAGAGGCTGAACCCCACCAGGCTACACACCCTCCTTTCAGGCAGTTGTAGAGACTGATGAATTCCCCCTAAATCTCCTTCTCTCCAGGATGAGCCCCCCCGCAGCTGCTCCTCACAGAACCTGTCCCAGACCCTTCCCCACCTCCACTATCCTTCTCTGGGCTCACTCCAGCCCCTCAATGACTTTCTTGGAGCAAATTCACATTCTCACTTTTCTACACATGGATTTCTCACACCTTGGCTTAAAAACTTCCTTTCCAGCTGCTTGCTTTGGAGGGGAGAAAGTGAGAGAGGAAATTAGGAACAGGGAGAGAGAAGGCAGCTTTCCCAGAAGCTTTTCAGTCAGGGTAAAAGACCTCAGGCAAAACCCACAACATCCGAAGCACCAACAAAACATTCAGCCCTACGTGTTCAGAGGTGAATGACACAGCACCAGCAAACTCAGAAGAATTATGCTGGGCCAAACAGAAAAGTACAGAAGAAAAGCTTGGTTTGTCATTCAGCAAAACAGATTTCTCTTCACATTCACATGTCTAATCCATTCAGCACACCCAAGGAAGGTGGAGACAAAACCCATTTCCTCCGCTGAAGTGGCCAACCTACAGCTGAAGGAGTCATGTCACCTCTGTGACAGAGAGAAAATATGATGGATTGAGAATTGGGAGAAAATATATTAGGCGCCTCATTATTCTATTGCTCTCTATCTGCTAAAAATGAGTTAAAGCATGAACAGAGAAGTATAATACACAAAAAAGCTATTCTGAAGTCACTATTCAGCCAGGCAGAATCTTTTTCCTATAGGGCACTGCATGACAACAGGCAAGCAAAAATGGAACTCTGTTCTACTGGAATAATTTATCCTTTTTAAATGATTTTTACTAAGGTATTTAGAGTCTTTTTGTATTTAGTATTTATCTTTGTTAAGTATTTATCTTTTCTGAGGGATAGTGGCAATAAGAAATACAACAATGACGTAGTCACATAAAAAGCCCCTGAGGAGCATTCCAAACACTGCCAAAGCTACCTTTTAATTATTGTTCTCTTATTAAATTAATGATGGCAGTATCTAAAACAATTTTCTTGCTGCTTGCCATCCACCCCTTTGATGCTTTGCTGTCACCTTTACCCTTGACTGTCTCTTTTGAATCTGTTCACCTTGAGCAGTAACAGGGCTACTGGCATTGTTACTTTGCTTCCAGCAGCCTCTCTGCTCACACCTTTGCCCAGCAGACCCCTAAACAATCCGCAAACACAAGGCCAATACTCTCCTGAGGACTTTTCTTTGTGTTGTGTGTGTGTGTGAGAAAGAACCACCCAAAACACTAACAGTGTATGAAAAAGGGGAAAAATTCCATCACATAACTCCTCACTCAAGCGGTTTTGGTTACATAGCAAGTTCAAAACACCCTGAGAATAAAACTAAAGAGATAAAGAAAAAATAAATGGAAGAAAGTCTCTCTCCCTAACATTTTTACTCAATTTTTAGTACCTTAACTATCATATTATCCTGAAACAATAAATGTACAAGTCATAAAAAAATGTCTCTAGTTAGAACTGGAAAAAAAACCCTCGCCCTTCAGAAAGTAAATTCCCACCAGAACAAGGTAATTTCAGCTACTCAGCAAGTGATGCGCCTCGTTTCATCAGCATTTTCTCCTTCAAAGCTTTGACTCCAAATACACATTACATTGTTGCTTTGTTTTCACACCAAATAATTTGCTCTATTGAAACAGAAGCAGCACCAATACAAACTGTTTTAGGAAGAAGGCAGAAACAGAGACCAGTCTCCGACACGGAAAGCAAACGAGGCGGCCACGGCCGCAGGAGCGGGAGGAGCGCCTGCCGCACCGGGACACGTCTCACTCCGCCTCCCCCGCCCTCCCAC
>VZTZ01037513.1:327393-348721 GCA_013400955.1 Drymodes brunneopygia | reverse complement strand
GGCGGGCGCTGCTCCCGCCGGCTCCGTGCGCCGCCGTGTCCCCCGCGCCGCGGGACCCGATCGGTGCGGGCCGGCCGCTCTGCAGAGCGGACAGTCCGCGGCAGCCTTGGCCTCTGAGTTCGTTTGCTCTGCGAGATCAGGAGACCTGTGAGAGGTCAGTGCTGGGAAGACAAACGTGTCTGTGGTGTCTGAACGGGTTTTGTCAGAAGAGCCGCGGCCTGCCTGTGCTTCCTCAGGCACCTGGGAGGGAGGAGAGCAGCGGCCGTGGTGCCCGAACTGAGGCTGGTTCTGCTGCTGCTGCAGAGAATTACCATCTTCTTCACATCTGCTTTGTAATTCAGACCTCTTACTAACTCTTGGCACTGTAATGGAAAGCACGGTGTAAGGAAAAGAAAGCTGAAGAAACTGCTGTTAATGACAAATGGGTAATTTGTTTGAATCTCGTTTAATGTAGGATGTTATTTTCTGCCTTTACTGAGTGTAGTTAGTGATTTCCCAGACTGTCACTGAGCTGTACTTCAATGAAGAGCGATGAACTAGAAATCTCTTGTGTAAAATTTCTTCTACTTTCCCTGCCTTAAAAGGGTATTTTTAGAGTAATATCTTCCTGGCAGGTAACATCTTACTACTTTGTCTGTTGTGCATAAGGCTGCAGAACTTGTAAAGATTTTACATTGCTTAATTAAGGGTTTCAAGGATGTGAAAAAGCACCATTCTCACCCTAGTTTGTGGTGGCTAGGAGTTGTGAAAACAGAGCACTGAGATTTCTGGTGTATACAAGACTAGGAACTAGTTTGCAAACATTGTGGATTTGCTTTCTCGTATTATTTGACTGTACTAAGATATTTAGATTATTAACAATAGTTAATAGTGTAAATTTAAGTTTGTACAAAGGAAAGTGCCCATCATGTTCCTTCTGGTGTTAAAATAGAAGTGAGTTTGAGTGACATGGGAAGTTTAATAAGGAGTTTTTAACAGAGTCCACATAACTTAATGTTGAGCTGTGTGAATGCCATTGGAATTTTACTTCCCAGCATTTCTTTTCCACTTCACTCTCTCTGAACTGCATATTAGAGATTAGAACCCTGGAAATTGCAGTGGTTGACTGCTTTAGCTCAGGGAGGCTCTTACTCTGCATACTTTTCAACTGAAAGTTCTTACCAATTATAATCGAGGCTTTTTTTTGTAGGGTCTCAATAACTGTTAACAAACATTTGAAGAAGAAAATGAATGAAATGGGAAGATAAAGCGAGCAAGTGTTGCCATAGTGCTGAAGGTTCAGTGGTATTTGGTGTACATCTGCTTTAAAGTGGTTCACAACCATGGCTTCAGTGCTTCTGTTGCTGTCTATGTGTGTTACTTTAGGGAAATCTACCTCCTGGCATGAAAAAAAAAATGTAATGCATGTAAGAATAAAGAATTTTGCTGGTAAACTTCTTCTGCTTTAATATATGTACCATGAACATGTTTAACTTATTTATTTAGAGGATTAAAGTACTGCTTTGGTACAAGAATCTAATTACTATCTCCTGATTTTATTTCTTAAGGAGAAGGGAAAACTATTGTAAAGTTTCTTAAAAGTAAGATAGAAAGATTTGCTTTGTGTGCAACTTACTGGTGGCTCTCCAAAACCCGTGGAAGGAAGGGGAAAAGGACTTTCTGCAGCAGCTTTGAACTCAGATTTCAGTTTTTAGTGTGAGAGTATGCTTTGTTAAAAAGCTTCTAGCTGTCTGAATGTCTCCCTTATCACATGTTTGGTATGTATTTTATGACTAGCAAATATTAAGATTCCATTACAGCTGGTTTTTTACCATCATGATTGGTTAGATTTCTACTGAGCTGCATTATGGAAAATGGTTTTCTCCAGATCAAAGTAATTAATTGGCCTAATGCACTTGAATGCCAATTCTTCTCCCTGCCCCCTAAAAGAATGGTGTGGGTGTGTGTGAAGTGATACTATGATTTGAGAGTAAGAGCAATGTAGCTCTTGGTGTTTCAGTCGTGTTTCAGTGGGGGCTTTATGTCAAAAGTTGCATGGCGTTTGGGGACTGGGTTTTGAGCTGTGCCATGTGTTTGCATTGATATATCATATGAGAAACTGTCATCTTGGGAAGTTCTTATAAGAGTTAGGCTTTGGCTAGGAAAACCAAATGACTTCAGATTTGATAGCAAAATAATTGTGCAGTCTTATCAGCAGTTCTAAAAATGTTCAACTGTACTTTTGGACAGAAAGGGCTTTGTCCAATTCCTTCACGTGTGAGCAACTCCAGATTCTATCGTGAGCACTTGGGGGCCTTAATTTCAGTTTAATAACTTAAATTATCTAGCCTATAAGGTGAAATTGGAGCATATTTCTGAGTGAAAAAAAGAAAGGGAACTTCTTAAGACTTTATATGGGTAAACTTGGCAAGCTTCTTAGTTGAGAAGTTGAGGACATGTAAACAAATGACCATCACAAATGCTACTGCTGCTTTTTAAGACAAAATTGCTGTGGTCCTTTTAAAGGGTATTTCTAAACCTGTGGACTTTTTCATATGAAAAATAACTTCATAATTAAAAAAATGTAAATCAAAATAATAATTTTAACTTCTTTGCAGCTCTTTACAAATAACTTGTAGTGGTGAGATCACAAGTAGAGTGTGAACGATTTGAAATACTTTTTTTTCGTGAGATTTGTACCTACAGCTATTAATCTTCCATATTATTTTCAGGTTTACATGATAAATTAGCATTCTCTCCAGACTAAGCTGTGCCTAATTGCCAGTGAGAGCTTTAATGTTTTTATTTAAGCCTGGTGTAGGTACATGCCCATTAGCTCTAGGAATGCACAGCCCTAATAGAGAATATTGCTGATGAAAGGCAAATGTTGAGGTTTCACTGTTGTTCCTGGAACAGAACAGAAGTAATGTCTGACTGTCCCTTTCGGGTTTTGGAAGCCTACTGAGTGCAGTTCTGCCTTTGGTATGAGCTGAGCTAGCATTTAACATGTTTAAAGTGTACCATACCATCTCCCACATTGCCATTAGTGTTTGTGGTGAGTTGGATCAAAAAAAATGATCCAGCTGGATGTAATCCATCCCTGTCTTCTCTTCCCTCCCCAAGATTTTGTAATTTATTGGTAGGGAGAAGGAAGAGGGAAGTTCATATGTGTTCTAGTTCTTCTATTAAAATAATTGTGTTTTACAACACCAAGCACTAGAAGCGCTTGAGTTTTGGTCAGGGAAGTGGGAGAAGACAGTGTCTCATTTGAGGATTGAAGTCTGTAGGATTGATGAGAGAAGGTGAGGATAGGAGATGAAGAAGGATTGCTCTTTGGTTGGGGTGGGGGGAAAAGAAGTAATAATGCTACTTTCTATCACTTCAGTGACGTTTACGTGTTGCATTTGGGAAAAGATCAGTCTGAGAAACACAATATACCATAACAGGGAAAGCAGGGATTGAACGTGCTTCAGATCATGTTGAAAAACTTCTTAGCTGTAATGTGGGAGTGTTTCTTCTGTTAAGTGATAAACAAAATAATGGCTCATATCTGTTAATTCAGCACCTTGAATTCAGCGTATAGAAGTCTGTCATTTAAAAGAAATCCTTAATATTTTACTTTTTCAAATTTCTTTTGTTTAAAAATACTTAAATAATTTGAAAGGCTAAGGCTTTTTTCATTAGCCCAGGAAAGAAAATTTAATTAATGATTTATTGCCAGATTAATAAAAAAAATATTAAGGTAGTTTCCTAGCGTATGTGACCCTTGCTGGGGTAGTATCTTTCTAAGCACTGTGTGCCTAATAAACCACTGTTCCTTTGAAGTTAAAGGATTTAACTTCCCGATGATTAAGTCTTATGCTTTATGGAAATACTAGATTTTGTGCATTTTTGGGGTGATTAAATGATAGGCATTTCATGTTTCCTTTATTTAGAAATAAAAAATCTCCTGTCGATAAGTCTGCCTGTTGCATGCTCTTGGAAAATCCCTCAGAAAACCTATTGTCTGTTCTAATACAGCATGCATGGTTCCTTAGCCTATTGTTATTTATAATTGAGCATTTATGAAGAGTGACATTGAACATTTATAAAGAGGAGTTCGTGACTGTTGGCAGGTCTGGCCACACACAGCTATGCAAATAATTTCCTAGATTTTGTTTAAATATTGCCCTGTTACCCAGTAATTATTGTTTGCTGCTGACTGGCCCAAGGCATTCCTTCAGAAGCTGTTTTATTGTATACTGGGTTTCCTGAAATAAGAATTATAATGCTGCTTCCTTGATATATCTCCATCCAGTGGAACTTTCTTCCACTTTGTCTTGCTGGTTTTATCATACTTTTTCACTTGGTTCCCTCTTACCATTCCCTTTCACTGTGCCTCCAGTTATCCCAGACAATTTCAGAATAAATTTTAAACTACTCCCCATTGAAAACTGTGATTTTGGGCAATTGAATGAATTTTGTTCTACTTTTAATTCGTGTTGTTGTTTGTGTTTTTATATTTCTTTATAACTCTTTGGGGAATAAATGTTGCAATGTTTTGTTTCCTGTGAAATCGGTAATGGTCTGAACTTTGACTAGTACAGAACTGTGCACATTCCCAAGCACACACCAAGGCAGCTCAGACTTGCTAATGGGCTCTGTGACTTGATCTCACCCCCCTTTGCTGGTACCCGAACAGCTGGTTTTAACAGTGGAAATAAGAGACATAAATAATAATTATAAAATATCTTTCACCTTCTGTAAGGCTTCATGTGAGAAACTGCAGGCATCATGCTTTTTAACTTGGAGAATTCATGATTTGCTGGGAGCTGTGCGTTTGCTTCTAATAGCAGATGCTATGCTGAAGAGTTGTCTGGCAGGGGGTTATTTTTGTTAGAGATATTTTGAGGGCAGTTCTGACAGATGAAGTGGACTTGAGAAATCTGATAAAGCACCTCCTGTCCCTCCCAGTTCCTCCAGCTGTGGGCAGTGGATGAAGTAATCACCAGGTAAGGCATTTTATCTTTCTGGATTCTCCATTGAAAAGGGCTGGATTTGGGCCAGTACATATCTGTCTATGTTACTTAGTAAGGCACAAATTTAAGTTGAAGAGCACATAGAAGTACAATACCATCCTCCCTGGAAATCCTGGAAAAGAGATGTTTGCAGTCACCTCTTCAGGATAGAAAAGGGACAGTCAAAGGAATGTGCCTACTGTGTTCTTCTTCATTGAGAATTAATGCAATATTAAAAATTGGTCATGATAGCTATGAGGTAGCTTAGCTGTGAGTTCAAGGCTGACAACTTCAGGAGAAAGTGTTCAAAGGAGTTCTCCATCCTGTTCTTCCATATCATTGGGTTTTTTTACTTAGGAAGATAAATTATGTTATTTCAATAATGAAATTCCTGGCAGATTTTTGTATTGTGCTTAGCACTCTAAAAGAAAAAGTGGTAACACTACTGGAAACCAGAAAAAATTACATTTGATGCCTTTATTTACTCTGTGCTAAAGCAACTCAAACAACAGCATTATGGCATAATGGCATGCCAGTGCTCACTTTGTTTTTCTTGTCTATTTTTCACTTCTGAGCATGGCAAAAGTAAGAAAAATTTTCACATCTGCAATTTACCTCTGCAATCCATTGTTTGGAAGTTCCTCTGTCTTTTTTTTTCCTTAACTCTCACTGGAGGCTAGTGTATATATATATATATATACTGCCTGTCCAAAAGAGACCCTTATTAAACTGTGTAAACCTTGGATTTAATATAACAGATTAAACCACTGCTTTCCAGTTTATCATGGTTGCCAGGGGAAGTTACAGATGACCCATCCCTTGGAGTGTTTAAGGACAGGTTTGACGTCTCTGAGCAACCTGGTCTAGTGAAAGGTGTCCCTGCCCATGGTGGGGGTGTTGGCACTAAATGATCTTTGAAGTTTGAAGTCCCTTCCAACCCAAGCCATTCTATGATTCCACATACACATGAAGTGAAATAAATTGTAGAATTTTTTTTGCTTCCTTATTTCAGAAAACTGACATATTTGAAGCTGGTTTTTTTTTCCTTGAGTAGCTTTGTATTGCCCCTGGCTATTGAAGTTAGGGACATTTGAGCAGTTCATGAACTAGTAATTTCCATATCTACTGTCTGGCAACCATTAGTCACTCACTGCTAGACTTATTCTGGCCAGACTGGTCTTGTCTTCTAATAATAAGTGCCTTCCCTCAAATTCTTGCTACTCCTTAGGAAATAGATGGCTTTTGCATATGGAATCATCCATGTATTATCACTTCAATGGATCAAAAGATAGTCTTTTTGTGTAATTGTGTGCAATCTGTAGTTTTTGTCACTTATCTAAAGTGTATTTAAACTTTGTCAAAGCAGTATTAAAATAGTGGTAAGAGCTTTGCTTGAAATCTGTGTATATGTCTGAAATACTAGCCTGGCAAGCATAATGAGAGTTCCATGCTGTAGAAAAATAGCTGTACTAGT
The DNA here is from genome assembly GCA_013400955.1 of Drymodes brunneopygia. NCBI lineage: Eukaryota > Metazoa > Chordata > Aves > Passeriformes > Petroicidae > Drymodes > Drymodes brunneopygia. Next base: position 342,271 of record VZTZ01037513.1, on the reverse strand, counting down.
ACGTGTATTTGCATTATTTTTTCAACTGGAAATAAAAGATAAAAGACTGAGTGAAGGGACTCCAGTGTTGAGAGAGGCATGTGAAATTTGGCCAGCTAGCTGCAGCCTTTCATAAATTTGTACAGACCCTTAGCTGCAGTCTGGAGTACAGGCAATATCTTTTTCAAACCCTCAGCTTCATGTGGTGCTCAAGCCCATCCATTGTGTTGGAAGCGCACACTCCGCTGAAAACCTGTGGCTCTGTGAAGTTGTTGTGTTCAAAGCCCAGCATCTTGAGAATGGTGGCATTCAGAGAAGGCTTCACCCACTAAGAAGAGAAAAGCAAACCTCTTTCCTTGCTGGAATTGACCCAGCTGGTTCTTTATTCACCGCCCAGCTCCTCGCCACATGATATTTTAAGTTCTGGAGAACTCAAGTCCCTCCATTTGACATTCCTATCAGTAATTGCCTGTATCAAAAGAACTGCTAATGCTGATTATAGTTGGTATACCCAGGCACTTCCCTAAAGATCTTGATACTCATGGGAGCTTTCCTGGTGCACAGATCTATGTGGTTGTGCGTCGGGAATATGCTGACAATCAGGACATCAGTGTTACTGCAGAATGTGCCCGTGAGTGTCAGGGACTGGCTTCACATTGAGTGTCTGTGTGTTACCAAGGGATTATTTCTTTGCTGTAGTTCAACTTTTTATGGCTGTAAATGAAGAGCATACTTTTACCATACAGGTATTGTTTGCAAATGTGTCTGCAGAAAACCCAGCTGCATCCATGTGTCTTTTTATTGTCTCTAGTATTCAGCATATTATTGTTGTCCTTACTTTGCAATATTCTTGTGTCATCATGGTTTGAATAACATTGCTGCCATAAAAATTATTATTCAAACTTTCTGATAGTGATAAAATTCATTGTGAGTAGCTAGAAGTCTAGGGCAGTGAAAGAATTAATAAGATAATTAAATTACAAGAAGTATTTGGAAAGAACCTTTCTATCACTTCAGCCCAGTCTTTTTCTTCCTTCATGTCCATTTTCTATATCTGGTTAGAGTTTAAAATGACAGCTGACATCCTTTTTTTACATCAACTTGCTGTTTAATTCTGAATACTAATTTGTGTTGAAACATATGTAAAACTTAAGTGCTGTTTTGATAAAACAGCTTTTGATGATTTTGAAGTGTTTATGCAAACCTTGTGCATAATTGCTGTAAAACTGTAAAGAGTGTGGGGATGGGTTCTTAGGTTCCTTAAAATGCATATATTTTCCATTTACTTCTGTAGAGGATTTGCTCTCAGATGATCTTACTTTCTTCTTTTTTTCTAATATATATAAATACATAGGTGAGAGTATGGATTATGTAAATTTATCATGTATATAATCATGTGGAATATAAATATGAGCTGTGTATATATTCCTCACCATCATTGTCTATATTTTCCGATGTTGTAATATAGGGCTGATCTTTCTTGGACAACAGATTGAAAGGCCTTTCATTTCTCTTTGAAAAAGGTGCAAAAAGGCTGTTGAGAATATAAAGGAACTTGGAGGTAGGAGAGCAGGACAGAGATTATGCTTATATATCTCACTTTCTGCAAAGTGAAAGGGGAAATCCAGCTTAATTATCCTTTTCCCCCTTGAATCTTTTCCCTGCGTATCTTTCCACTTTCAGTATTTCTGTTATCTTTTTTCTGGATGTATTCTTGTTGAACGTATTCATAACGACTGCATGAATAGCATATCTGTATTTTCATTGAAATATTTGCATTTCTTTACTTTAATTCTGTGGAGGGCTTGGGAGGAATAGAGGTCTCTTGTTGCAAAACATGAAATTTGCAGTGGGTTTTAACATACAAAACCTTAATCAACAATAGATTATATTGTATTAGGGTTGATACTGATCATTCATTCTAAGCAAAGGATTTCACTAGTTTAAGAAGGATGTAGAAATTTAGAGTAAAAGTCAAAAGATAGGATAAAAAAATGAAATGAAAAATGGTAGAATCTTATTCTGACACGTTAAATGGACAAAAAATTGTCTCCGTAATTAAACAAAGCACTAAGATTTTGGCTCCTTTAATGTTTGACAGACATAAATTGGGGAGAAGATATTTTTTTGGACAATGTAATTTAAAAGTTTTAATTTTTTCAAGAGAAGGGAATTAATATTTACAAAAGCTGAATCCAGCCATGTCCTTCCATTGTGTGCAGTAAAACTAATATCTCTCAGGGTTTTATTCACATGCTGAAGGACAGAAGCACTGTTCCCTGTCTCTTGACCAAAGCACTTCTTAGCACAAGCATATGATCACTTTCTGAAGATGTGGTTTTGTACCTGGCACACAAAATAGCTTATATGAGGATCTGTATTTTTTGAAGCAAAGCCATAATGGGAGGTTTTTTGTATGTTGGTGTTGAATGAAGTGTTTCATTGGTAGAATTCTATTTCAGCTACACTTCCAGTGAGAACTTCAGAGCCAAGGTTCTTCAGCATCTCATTTGCCAGTAAACCTTCAGCAGTGTGCACTCTTAAAAAGTGTGAAAAGATATTTTCCTGGTAAAATACCTACAATATAATAATATTTTTGATACATTATCCTATGAACTGAGATGACCATAGCACTGAAATGCTTTCCTGTAATCAAATTAGTGCCTTTGGGAATATTGAACATCTTACAGTTTGCCCCTCTTTTCTTTTTTTTTTTTTTTTAATTTAAACCAAACAAAAGACCCTTACAAAGCTTTCCTCCTTATCTGAGAATAATTTAGCCTGTTTTCATAGATTTTTAGTCAGATTACCTATTTTGCATTAAGTTTGTTGGTTCTGCCAACAAGGCAAGCTTTTGAAGATAAGTACCTAATAAATAGTTTGCTGTTTTATGATGGAGAAATTAGGTCTTGCTGTCCAATTTGATGACTTCAAACTATGTATAGTGGCATTGAACTGAGTATGTTTTTGAACTCCTTTTCACTTAGAAAGATAGCATTTCAAGAGTAGATGTATATTTGCCATTCAAAGTCTTCTTGTCATAAAAATGACCTTCTGGCATATAAGCATTTAGTAGGAATTAGAATGTTCTGTAATTTTACTGTCTTTCTATTTTTATCAAAACAATATTTTTAAATACTTCTGGGTGTCTCTCCCTTTGCTGTCTTCATTGTTAATCCAATTCATAGCACTGCTGCTGTTGGTTTGAGTGAGGGCAAAACTTGCTCTGGTGTTTTCTCAGAGCCTCTTTAGGTTTAAAGTTCACTTCAGCAGGAGTATATTTAATATTTTTGTTTGATTTTTGAAGCTATAAAAAACACCCTGTAAAATTTCTGGCATAGTGCTTAATTTATACCTGTAAACAAGGGCTTATTGTCTATGTTGAATGTGGATGCAGTAATCTAGGTGGTTTTGGCTGGGAGAAGTACCACACTGCTTTACTTTCTAGTGGGCTAGTACTATTTATTCTATTCCTTGAACTGCCCCACAAACATGCATTCTGAGCCAAAAGAACAGACTGAATGACCAGAAATACCTGTCTAAGCTTACACTTAAACATAGCAGTGTTTATGACCTGTCATGTCTGGTACAATCTTGAATTTTATCTTTGAAACTATTCAATGGCCCAAGCAGTCAGGGTTATGTAAAATCTTCTACAGAATTCAGTTAGAGTTGCTTTAATTAAAAATTTTTGCATTTTGAGGAAAGATTCTGGAATCGTTAATGAAGTAAAGTTGCTACCAGTCATGGAGGGGCATAAGAGGGCTGGAGAAGTCACAGATGAGCTATTGAAGTTAGCAGAGGCTGCATAAAATGTTCTCCCAGCAGTGTGCTTGGCACTCTGGTGGGAGAGTATCACCCCAGTGATAGCCAGGGAAGCACCCAGAGCTGTACCCAATTCCTCCACCAGCAGGAGTCAGAGCTCAGAGCAGGAAGTTAAAGCACTCCTGATTTCAGTTGAGTTTAATGCTTTGGGCCTTGAGCTGCAGAGATGGCATATGTTTGCTTCTGGACAGGAAGGGACAGCCATCCCTTCATCCAACCTAGAAAAATATGGTACAGGATACTAGCCAGGCTTCTCGGTTATTTCTGAGGCATGTTAAGTGAATTTGGCCTAAGGGCAAATTTATGTTGTAATCACATGGTCAGACATAGAGGAGAATATTAAAAATTAACTTCTAGAGAGGGTAAGAGAAGAAGAAAGGATGTGTATGTGAGGATCAGTGCAACTTTTGCATTTGTGAGCTGTCCACAGTCTTTCTGATCCCAAAAAGAGCCAGTGAGTATTGGGGAATATGCTTATTTTCATGGCTGGCTTCACTCTGGTTTAACACTCTGAAAATGTACTTGCCTCTGATTCCTATTGCTTTGTCATTTACCCTCTGCAATGCCATTAAACCCTTCTCTCCTTTCTGATGTGAAAAAACAGCATAAAACTGAGGTGTTGTTTTAGCACAAAGAAATTACAAATCTAACAGCAAAACATTTAAATGTATCCTCTTCTGGTTTTCCTGTCTGTGCTTTCCAAACCATACTCTGAAAAATATGGTCTCACTGACATGCTTGTGGGGACATTTTTCTAAACGTTTGTGGTTGCTGGAGCAACCCAAAGCTTTGTTTCTACTGATTTTTATATGCCTGCTTAAGTGTGGCTGCATAGTGCAGATGGCAAGGCAGTCTTAATATTAGAATTAAGACATAGAAATAGATTATAAATTATTCACAAATCAAGTTTCAAGAAGAAAAAAAAATGTGCGAAGGAGGAATGAAGAATACTGAAAGACATTTGGAGTTTTTTTCCTTGTTTTAATCCATAATAAAAAGCCCTTGGAAACTGAATGACTAAGGAGCATTAGTGGTGATTATGTGGAGGTTTTTAAATATGTGCACACTTTGGGGGTGGAAGCCTTTGTGTCAAGTTGCAGTTGAAAGCACGTATTGTTTTGCAATAAATAATGGTATGTAATAAATTTCTTAAAATGGTGCTATAAAGTATTCATGTAACATAGTTGTTTCAATGGAAATTATGAGAAAAGGTTTTAAATGTTTGATAAGATTAAAATTTTAGTTTTCAAGAATGAGTATAGGAAAATGGTGAACTTTTTTTAGACTTGCTTCTCATTGTATGTCTTAAAACAATGTGGAAATAAAAATAACACATAATGTCCTTTTTAAGTATGAGAAAAAGTATATTAGATATCTGACAACGTGACACTTAAGGAACAAAATCTTTCAAGTATCCATATAGCTGCAGGAATATGAAATAAAGTGATTGTTCCTACATTTCTTTTACTTAATATGGGGATTTTTTGGAGGGGAATGTGTTATTTATGGTTTTTTTAACATGGACATCCACAAAGAACATTTACTAGTGCCAACTGCTTAAGTGACATTTTCTAATGAAAATTTAAGATTTCTTGCCTTGAGTGGTCTAACAACCACTGGATCAACAAAGTGCAAATGACTTTCCTTGTTTGTGTGTTTGTGGAAATTTTCCTTTTTATGCTTTGTGAGCCTTGGCTACAATGCTAGAATGAAGAATGTTTTTATTGAGCTTTTTGCCATTTTACAGGTTAATTTGTGAACCACTGACTGAACAGAACAAATTTTACAGACTATAAAGGGCAGCCTTGTAACATGGAGTAACAATCAAATAAAACAGTCTGTTGGGCAGAGTAATTTTCCCACATTTTAAATAGTCTGTAGGTGAAGTGGGAGGAAGGTTGGGGCTGTAGGGCCTTGTGATGATTCACAGCAATACCAGTGATGATGCCATGGCAGGAGGTTACTACTGATGGTGTTGGTCACTAGAGGCCATCAAGCATGGAAGCCTTCACTACTCTGCTGCCTCTACTCCCCCTGCCTGCACAGTCACAAGGACGTAGCTGTTCAGCTTATGTGTATATGTGTGGAAATTATAAAGTCCTTGTATTTTTAAAATGCCCAAAAGAACCATCCTTATACAGACACAATACAGTCAATGTGTTTGATCCATATCCTTCACAAGTGTATTGCAGGTATGTGACATTACAAACTTGTATATGTAAAAAAAGCCACTGTTTGTATGTATATTTGAGTTTAAACTTGGTATTTCTTCATGAAATTTAATAAATGTTGCTATGGAGAGAAATTATATCGGTGTCCTTGTGTCACCTGACAGAGAAGTGCTTAGTCCCCCTTACCCTGTTAAAGCTACATGAATTAGATTTGAATGAGCCAGGATACTTACTCAGGCCACTGCAGCCTCTCTGGGGACATGAACTTGGCTTCTCTAAGCCTGTTTCTGCCCAGGTATTTGATCCACAGCTCACTTACGTTTCTGAAGTGCTGCATTTATAGCGTAGATTTAAGCATGAGTCTGTTCATGATGTGTGTTGTCCTGAAGTGACTACAAATAGAGTTTTACAGGTTTTCTTTCTGTGTCATTTGTTCCATTGTACTTCACACAAAATAGGGAGAAATTTCTTCCCTTGAAGTCCTGCAGCCATGCTTGTGCTGAGAGAATCTTTATAGTTGGGCTTAAATGATTTAATGACATATTTTTAGTTATTAGTCCATATGGATTGTTAAGTATTTAATAAATTATGTTCAGTATGCATTGAAATAAAACCTTTATAGAGTTAGGGACAACCTATATTAATTGGAAGTAAGCTTATTAAACTAACACTTTAGAGGAAAGCGTATGTTGAGAAGACTGGTGATTGTTTTGGGGTCAGTGAATGATTTTTGTGCAGTACGTTGTGATAAAGTCATGCTATTAAAGACTTTCCAATGTTTAATGTGTATATGCACAAATATGTTTTGCTTATTATTCTACTCCTTAAATAAGCAGTAGTCTGCCAGCCTTAGGAGCTCACTGGCTATTTCAAGAATTTAACCTGTCTTTGACACTTCCATGGCTTTTTCCTGTGAGCAGCTTGAATGCCACTTAACCAGCAGTAAGTAAAATAAAATCAGCTTAGGAAAACAGCATACAGTAAATGATGCTGGTGACATAGAAGGCATGTAAAATTGCTTGTCAGATGATAACATTTCATAACATTCCTGAAAACAACCTCTCATATATTGATTTTTTTCCCATATTTTTTTATCCCCCCCTGTGTCTGCAAATATGAAATGTAGTCTTTCAAGGAGTCTTATTTCTTCGTTGAAGACTTGCTATATTGATCTGAAACCACAGAACTGAAACTGATCATATTTTAACAGTGTTCCTTTTCTAATGACAATATATGGCCTTACGTTTAAGTGCAAAACTTGCTGCAGTATTTCTGTTACTGGAATTTGTGGACCAGTCAGGAAGGGACTTCACTAAAAACCCCTTATGAGGTACTGCAAATGTAATATTTCACTGACATCTGTGTGAATGGATAGTAGACCTTTTGTAGACATGATTCATAGAAGCATACTGCCAACTTGCTTTGGAATATAGTGATGGAAGAGAAGAGATACTGAATAATCCTGTATGAATGAATACAATTTTTTTTTGTTTCTTTTTATCACACTTTATCACTTATCACAGGCCAGCTAACAAACACACTTCTTGTTAGTGCAACTTTAGGTTTCTCAATAATGATAAATGTAAGAAACTTATCATCTCAGAACAAGAGATAAGACAATTTCTCCTTCTCTCCTGCTCCCTTTGCCAGATGATGAAATTAAAATCTGCTGAGTATTAATTATTCCCCATAACTATGTTGGGGTTGTTGCAAAGCCTTACTGCTACTCTAAAAACCTAAGTTTAATAAAGACAGGAGTTAAAATTAATGAAAAAACTTTTCCCTCTCTCTGAAAAAAACGGGTGAAAAATGTCATAGGAAAACATACACAAAGGCTTGGGGTGATTTTTTTTCGAAGTCTGGTTCTGAAAACGGAGGAAGTGCAGAAGGTCAGAATAACAGTGTAGAATTTTTGATGCTTTCCAGTCTCACTTTTACCTCTATTATCATAAACCTGTTGCTTCAGAACGTGGCAAAGTGTTTGTTATCCCTCAGAGGAAATGAGTTTCAGTAACAAATGCCATCTTAAGCTAATGTAGCCTGGGCACTCAAACTTACAGCACTGTATATGCAGTAATACAATTTTAGACATAACAACCTGCAGGGTGAGGATAGACAACTGAAAGATGCCAAGAATCTGTGCAAGCTTGGCTTTAGGGAAGAACAGGAGCTCACTAGGTCCAAGTGACTTAGAGCCTGTTAAATTTACAGTCTCTGGACAGATTTTTCTATTTTGGAAACCACACAATATAAATTGAACATTAAATCAACAAATAATATAATTGTAGTTGTGTCTGCATGAATCATGTTTTTAAATTCTACTGTAGTGAAATTTATGCCAGGAAAATGGGCCTCCAATGAAACAAACAAACAAACAGAAAACCCATTATAAAAAACTCTGTTGGAAGTTTTGAAAACTTTAAATGTGCAAAATGGTTGTTCTTATCCAGTGCACACGAAAACCAGTTGGTCAATAATTTCACAAATGGTTGGGAACAAAATGAGTTCAGGATGATGCACTCTTGTGTATCATAAATTCTTGCAGAAAGTGGTGTTATCAGGAGAACATAAAACACTAAACAGATGTACTGTTGCATACAAATTATAAAGGCAAGTTAAGTACAGATTTACTGAAATGAAATAGGAACTGGACAGTGAATTTGATATTCTTCCCCTTCCCTGTTGCCTTTGTGCTGTTGCTGTGTTCATCCCAAAAGAAATTGTATGGTTTATTGTATGGTTTCACAGCACTTCGACTGAGGAAGGACAGTGTTGCCACCACACTGACCAAAACTGTATGGTCTCAACATTGTAACATTTCATAGTAAAAGTTTTTCTAGCTTTAGTTTCAACTGCAAAAAAACTCAGTTGCTTGACCAGTCTTCAATAAAGCCACATGGTAGGGTTGGTTTAAATCTGGGGGATTTGGTGTCTTGTGAGGAGTAGACAGTTGTTAATAGTGAAACTGATTATCTGGAGTATCCTGCAGTTAGATTTCTTCAGTTCCTAATATAGTCACACAGGATAGAGAGGTACCCAGGGAATGCTTTTGCATTTTATTCAAATGTACATGCATGTTTAAACCTAAATTCTAAAGAAGTCTGTTTAAAACAAGCATGCAAACAAACAAAAGGTGCTATTGCTTGGGAACAGTTTTAATATATTTTGAATAGCAGAGTTTAAGTCATTGAGTGTTGGGGCTGTGTGGGCTTTTGAAAAATAACCACATAGTGTGACCTCTGCAGGTATCTCCTCATTTACATCTGACTTCTGCTCCTTCTAGTGCATTAGAGAAAGGGCTGAATAGTAGCTGAATGAGATCTGTAATGTTTTTTAAAAGCCTTTCTAGGTTGTTAATTAGCTAGGAAAAAATTGGGATCTTTTGAAGACTGATTAGAATTGTTACTTGTATATTTTACAGAATATGAGTTTATAGTTTGAACTTGTGATATGTACTTTCCTGTTTGTTTAAAGATTATTGTGCATTGTTTGATGATAATGAGCTTTTCAGGGGAAGAATCTCACAATACCAGGTGACTGGGTAATGACAGGTGAAACCCAATTTTGTCATATCTAAGTGTATTAAGAGAAAAACAATCCCAAGTTTACATGTGTTAAATTCTGATTTGGCTGTCCTCACTGAGGCAGGAGTTCTTGCGGTTACAGAAGTTATCTCTATGGAAACTTCTGGTCAATTCTCAACAATGGTCAAAAATGCATGTTAAAAACAAATTATGAACCGCATGAGAATATTTTGTTTTCTATTGGTTGTAGCAATTCTGCTGTCTTGGCCTTTCTTGCCCTTCATCATGGAAAAGGTTATAGCAGACTTGGAAAAGATCTATGACTGCTGAGAATAATTAAAGAAATGAAGCATCTTCCTATATGGGGAATGAATAAGTAGACCAAGGCTCACCAGACTTGAGAAAACATGTCAGGAAAGGAATGGTAGGAGTCTGTAAGTATGGATAAAATGAGCAAGGAATCCCTATTATACAAGTAGTAGGAAACAATCCAAAATTAACTATTGCTTGATGGCCTCAGAAATGCCGAAACAAACTGGTTTGTAACTGTAGAACACAATGCCACAGCATGAAATGATTATTGCTTAGAAAAAGTAGGCATAGAAAAATCATTCTTCTGAAAATTCGTTGATCTACTAAGTTGCAAGTAGGTGGGTGATGTTAAGTACATCAGGAGCATAAAACCATGTGCTTGACCTGTTTTTGTCTTCTCCAGACGTCAGTTGGCCTTTGGCAGAAACAGGATATTAGAACCTTGGTCTGAACCAGTAAAGCCTTTTAGGTAATGTATGCACCAGGCCACTTCCCTTAAATACCTTGTGTCCCTTAATGCATCCCCTTTCATCCTTTTCAGGGTATGCCTGACAACTCTTCAGCATTGTATAGATTTATGGCTTTTGCCTCTTTAGAAGGCAGTTAAAGACTTTTGTTTATCATTTAATTATCATTAAATTTCAAGCCAGATCTAGGAAAAGTTTTGTTAATCCATTTCTTCCAGGAAGGCATGCAGTCTTGCTTTGAAAATGTCATCAAGAAAGGGAGCATTTTCCTTGTTCATTTGGGACCTTTCAATATTTTGAAATAAAGCCACAGTTTCATAAAATCTTGATATGATTGGTCTTGTGTTACAGCTACTGGATCTTACTGTGTTCTCTGTACTCCCTCATCACTGCCCTGCAAGTATTTTTCCCCTGTGAAGGTGCTTACATCCTGTAATCATCTCACTTCTCAACCTTTCTGAAAAACGAAACACATTGAATTCCCTGAGCCTCTCATTGTAAGGTACCTTTCTGATTCTTGAATCATTTTTATGGCACTTCTGCACCCTCATCGTTTTCCACCAACCACTTTAAAATGTGGACAAAAATAGTGTGGAATGTTTCAGTAGCAGGCTCCTCCCTGCTGTGCACTTCCTTAGTTTTCCTCTGGTTTACCCTCCTGACCCATCAGTGGATGCTGTTTGTGATTGCTTATGCAGCTGCAGATATGGCTGAAGTGGCTGGTTGTGTTAGCAAGATGGCATGTTCTGACATTTCCCAATTTTTACTGAAATCCAGTAGTAGATAGAACTCTGATAACAGCAGCATTATATGAGATTGAAAGCAGGGAGTTTATCATATTATCTGCAAGCTAAAAATGCCAACAAATATTTGCCTTCGATTTATTTGCTAGATAGTAGCAACTTAGTTTGTAATCAAAATACAGAGCTTTTATAGTATGGAGATAATAGCATAACTAAAACCCCCAAACTCTTTGAAGAGTTGATACTTGCCGTTTTTACTGATTTATTTTACTGGTAGGAAAATATAGCATCTACCATCTATCAAAATCTGTGAATATATGCAACTTGGAGTTTCTAGTTCCAATTCAAACTATAGTTTAACTGGCATGGAGTCATACTTGTTCAGCTGTGCTCCTTTTATTTTTGAGCTGTTTTCAGGTTGTCCACATGATACTCAGGGACTCAGAAGTATTTCTTTATAGAAGGCAAATCAGGAAAAAACCCAGATCTTAATTTTAAAGGTCTAAGTAGCCTTTGGAGAGTGTTTAAATGCCTGTCAATGTAATATTTATTTGAAACACTGCATAGTTCACAGTGTTACAAGAGTATGAAATGTGATAGAATGTGTTTTAGGATGAGTGATGGATTACATTCTTAGTGTCCTGGTGGAATAAATAACATATTAAGATAACATGTTTCTTTATTTCTTGCAGTTGTACAGTGGAAGAGAAAGCAGCTCACACTTTTATCTCTCAGGGTTTTGCTTTTTTCTTCATATTGCTGTAAGGAAACTGTTTCCCTGATTTTTCCTTGGAAAGTATTTAGCTTTTTGGATTTTATAATTGACCAGTCATACTTCTGCTGTTTAACTACATTAAATATTTGAAATGTAATTTCTTCTTGAGAGGAGAGCAAGTTACTTTCCTGCCTCGGTGTTTTGATTTCTTTTTGTGATATGCTTAAGCTGGAGATGAAGTAGTTGGTAGCTTGTATTTCCGTTCCATAGCTGGTATTGTCTCACATTAGAGATTGGAAACCCTTGTGGTAGTGTCTCTGTGTAGAAAACAAATTTTGTATTGTAGCAGCTGCTTTACTTTACATATTTATATTTATATTTATATTTATATTTATATTTATCTTTGAGAAGTGAGCTCTTTTAAATTTTAAGAATTGTTCCCATGATAAAGTAAGTCGCTGTCTATTGTTTTTTCAGACCTTAACTTTTAGAATTATTGGTCAGGTATCTGTGTTCCTAGCTTTGAAGTCAAGAGCTTGAATGCAGCTGAAAAAATAATTACCAACTTCTTATGAAGTGCTCTCTTTTTTATGAAGAAATATTGTTGGAGTGCTCTTTGCATAGATTGAACTTGTGACTCTGTATTGAGCCCCCTGAGAGATAAAAGAGTGGATACACTTTGTCCCTCTGGTTGCCTATGCAGATTTGTTGAATGATGGAGGAGTAGAGCAGCTTACACTTCTGTTCATGTTTTTTAAAGTTGAAAATATGGAAACACAGGCAATCACAGTTGCAATGCCAAATGTGAGAGCAGTTGCACTGCTTTATTTATGTAACTGTTTTGTTAAAGTTAAGCAGTATTTTGCAATCTTTGGGTTTTTTGTTTTTCTGGAGTCCAGACCATAGCTCAGTGCTTTGTCACTTGGTATTGAGGGTGTTTTTCACAGGAGCATTTGTATCTAATGTTTACTGCAGCATCACCACTCTGTGAGGCTGAGACTGCTTTTACTGTGCCCCCTAAGGTGTGGTGAAGGACCATGCTGGTCTGAGTTTAGAGATACACAGGCAAACCAGTTGGGATATTGGAGAGCCTGATGTCTGGCCAGCAGTACCCTTGGTGTGATTGGAATTGGAACCTCTCTCAGATATTGTTAATGCAGGAGTAATGCACAACAAGCAATTTGCTGGTTTAATGAACAAGATTAAGCTCATCTCATGGCTTTATCAGAAGAAAGAGCCTTAATTTTTCAGGTGAAATCTTGTCATAAATGGAACTGTTCGGGCTGGAGGAAAAACATCGATCTAGTATGCTCATAGTATCTTAAATTTGTGGTTATTCTGGATTGCAAGCATGTTTCTCCACAATGAGAAGTATATGGCATACATTTTACTTGAATGTTGAAACCATTCAGTTTCTCTTACTTCTCTCAGTTTTAAAGAGGAGGAATAGGTAGAGAACTTAAATGCATGCAACATATGGCTGAAATATCACATATACTAAAGATATAAAAATCAAAGTTGCTGTCTCCATGACAACTGTAGCTGAGCCAAAGAGTTCTTTTCATAAAGACAGCAGTCATGCACAGTGAAAGTTCAGAGTCTGGGAACCTGACTCCTAGGATGCTTTGGGATCCACATATAGATCTACAGGGAGGTGCTATTTATGTTTGTATCCACTTGGAACTTAAGAGTGTCACTTGTTCCCAGCTTCTGCCTACAAAACACACTGATGGGAGTAGAGTGTTTTTGTGATATCTAATTGAGATGTCTGACATGTTGCAGATAGGAATAGCGAACTAAGAAGTAATGCAACCTTGGCAAAGAGGAGTTTTAGATGGAAAATGGGAGGATTTCTGTCTTTAATATTGTGGGTGAGGGATGATGAGGGCTTTGACCTGCGGCTTTTACTGATCCGAGTAGTTTGTATGAATCCTCATAACTGGACTCTTTCTGTGCAAAGACTCTCTGATGTTGATTACTGGAAAAATTTGGCTATTCAACTTTGAGCTCTAGAACCACTATATTTTGGTCATGTCAGGTGGAAATCTAATTTTTCTTCTCTCTGATGCTAATTGTTCTTGTCACAAAACAGGAAAAGTGAATCTTGATCACAGATAGTAAAGATACTGGAAGTGAGTGGACCAATATCCTTACCATGGCAAACTCTGTATAACCACAGAGTTGCACTGGTGTATTTATTGTGCTTAACTCCAATTTAATTTGGATTTTGGATTGATACCAGAACAGAAATTTTATGAGATTGATTACTATTTACCCTCTTTTGAGTATCCAGACATAGAGATAAATAAAATGTGGATTAACCAAATCTGTCCGTGAGTAATTTTTCTTCATCCAGGCTACCCAGCAGGGAAGCTTTATTTTACCCTACTGAAGCAAATATTTCCAGTCATTTTTGGCTAGTTTCCAATTTAATCTAAATATGTTTAGATTACCCATTTTATAATTTAAAACTAGATAAAAGCCCTATTACTTAAAAAGAAAGGATAATNAACCCAGATCTTAATTTTAAAGGTCTAAGTAGCCTTTGGAGAGTGTTTAAATGCCTGTCAATGTAATATTTATTTGAAACACTGCATAGTTCACAGTGTTACAAGAGTATGAAATGTGATAGAATGTGTTTTAGGATGAGTGATGGATTACATTCTTAGTGTCCTGGTGGAATAAATAACATATTAAGATAACATGTTTCTTTATTTCTTGCAGTTGTACAGTGGAAGAGAAAGCAGCTCACACTTTTATCTCTCAGGGTTTTGCTTTTTTCTTCATATTGCTGTAAGGAAACTGTTTCCCTGATTTTTCCTTGGAAAGTATTCAGCTTTTTGGATTTTATAATTGACCAGTCATACTTCTGCTGTTTAACTACATTAAATATTTGAAATGTAATTTCTTCTTGAGAGGAGAGCAAGTTACTTTCCTGCCTCGGTGTTTTGATTTCTTTTTGTGATATGCTTAAGCTGGAGATGAAGTAGTTGGTAGCTTGTATTTCCGTTCCATAGCTGGTATTGTCTCACATTAGAGATTGGAAACCCTTGTGGTAGTGTCTCTGTGTAGAAAACAAATTTTGTATTGTAGCAGCTGCTTTACTTTACATATTTATATTTATATTTATATTTATATTTAT
>VZTZ01037513.1:310050-325934 GCA_013400955.1 Drymodes brunneopygia | reverse complement strand
CCCCCCAATTAAAAAGTAACACTTTTAATTCATGAAAACTCTTAAAAATGTAACTGAACTTTCAATAACCCCATTACTGTAACTGGTTGCCTTTACTTTGATTTGAATAGTTCAAACCTTTTCTACTGGGACAGCCTGTATAATAATAGAACTGTTCTTTTTTCTGCTCTGGCTTCTCTATATTAATGTATCTCAGTGGCAGTAATGGAGTTTGATCATCACATTTCTGGAATACTAATTCAAGAAAATTTAAGCCCCTGGTGATACGACTTAGCCTTTCCAAATGTGCTTTTATAAATCCACATGAGAGCTGAGCTAGTGGTGGTTGGCAGTCAGTGTTAGCACAGTGCATGGAGGCTAAGTGTTTAGCAATCCAGTGCCTCTCCTTCATAAAAGAGCTCTGATTCATATTTCCAGATGGATTTTGCTGTCTTGGTTTAACTGATTCTCTGCCTCTTGGGCCTGACCTTCCAATCTGCCAAAGGTGGAGCTGCTTGGCACAGATGGTAGAAGGGGCTTTGCACTAGCTCCTAGAGCCACTTGCACTGATGCTCCTCCAGGTTTGACATGAACTTTAGGCTGGAGCAGGAGTAGAGTCCTGGCTGAGGACTCTGGCTGAGGGAAGAGCACAGTCCATGATCACTGGGCTTTGGATTGGGTGCTCAGATGCATTCAGGCAGTTCCATCACTGACTGCTTATGTGGAGGGATTAGGGATGGAGGTAAAGAAGGACTGCGCAGTCAGGGTGTGGGTATGTAAAGTGTCTGACTAGATTTCACTAGTCAGGAATTTCCAAATGCAATATGAATTCATAAATAAAGCTCTATTAATGAAAAAGCAGGAAAAATCATTAAAAATACTAGCAAAGCCTAGCAACAGATTTTCTTCTGCTTTCCGCAACTTGAAAAATGTTTGCAGAGAGTGCCACTTAACCCTGGTCTTAAGTCCAGTGCTTTGTGTTAGCAATAAGGGCACCTTCTTCATTTAATACATAATGGGTGAAAATTGCCATGGAAGTTCTAAGTTGGCATTTTAAGTGATGTTGCTTTTGGGGTCATGTATAAAAATGGAACTGTATTTCCTGACAAATGGGTTTATGGTTAAATTTTTTGTTATTACTTGAAATAACCAAATATACTTTAACTTCTGTCATTGCAGTCTTGGCTCATGCATCAGGTTTGGAAATCAAATTTGTAGATGGCACTCTTGGAAAAAATGCCACCCAAATGAAACATTTTTCTTCTGGTTCCTTAAGTGCTACAAATGTATCACAGTCTGAACATAAATGTCACCAAAGCAGAATTCTTAAATACCATTTTCAGAAGCAGTACACTGGAAAATATGATCTTTCACTTCAATTTTTCTTTACCTCCAAGTCCAGGTGAAATTCCTCAATTCCTATAAAGTATGCAAGACCACATCACAGCAAAGTTGTGGGTTTTCTGAGCAGTGCAGGGTTTTAGATTGTGCAGACTCCATCATCCGTCACAATTCTGTGGATACTTGTATAAAAGAGCACAATTTTTTCTGTTCTTTATTTTCATTTTTTCTAGATTTCAAAATGGACTTTCCATGGCTGGTTTTCCAGGCTCTATTTTGCAGATCAAAAGCCTTTTGAGAATACCTTATCTTTTGTTTTAGCAAAGAATGTATAATTGATAAACATCCATTGCAAGTAATCTTTAAACACAGAATTTAAATGTCTCTGTTAAATGGTTAAACATTGATTAGCAAGAGACAAATCCTGTATCTTACCCAGCCTAATTCACAAGAGGGGTTGCTAAGAGAGAAGTTATTGACATTGACAAAACCGTTAGCATTGGATTTAAGTACTGAAAGCATAGATAGGCCTGAGTTATTGCATTGGGTTGAACCTTCTATCCCTGAGGTTCTGTGTATGCAACATTTTCCCTTTTCTGAGGAGTTTCTCTATAAACCGCTACTCCAGCGTATCAGATTGTCTCCCGTGGGAAAATAAGTCTTTATGGATCCCAGTCCTCTTTGTACCTCTAAGACTTCTTATACCTTAATATTCTTTTTGTGGGACCTTTTTTTGTGGGGGAGGGGATGATTGGGGGAGCTTGGGTTTTTGTAATTATGGAAATACAATTGTTTAACAACTCCAGTGTTCAATTACCATTGCTTTCAGACATTCCAAAAAGCGATTTTTCCTGGGTGAGAATGTGAATGAGAACAGCTCTTAAATCTTCTACATCCTCATTCAGGGTGTTATTTAACACAAGGAATCATTTTAAAATTTAGAATCTATGTCTTTCTAATCAGCAGTAGTGAAGTCCGGACAAAATATTTAAATTCAAGCTATATTTTCATTCATTAGAGGTTTAAAAATGTAGGATGTCTGTATTCCGGACTTGTATTCTACATTATAAACTGAAAGATAAAGAGAATACAAAAGCTTTCTTTTCCATAGTTTTAAATTGTAATGCAAACATATTTAGTGGTTATCTAAGTAGTTGCAACTTAGAATCTTATTTAGAACTGACATTCACTCATCAAGTTGCTGGTATTGATGTAGTTCTCCCAACCACCACATGGTACAGTGGGAACAGTGCTTGGTACTTTACTACTAGGAACAGAATTTTTTTTATGATGTGGAACTTTATATTCACAAGAATTCTTTCAGTAAAGTCCATCGAGCTTCAGTCCTGAGCAGAAATCTGGTGATAATCTGATTCATTAGTTTTAAAGCAAGTCAAGGTTGGAAGAACCACTGAAAAATAAAACACAGACTTAAATAGTGAATGCTACACATTGATGTAAGCTGGCTGGAAACATGAATGTTGTTATCTTTGGCTATTTGCTAAAAAGAATCCTTTATACAAATGTAGGTTAACTGCTTCATTATTGTCTGGTATAATCGGTACAATCTTGCCAGTTCCATTTTGGAATTTGGAAGTCTGAATGGGACAGATACTTTGAAATATTTTAGAATACTTATATTATCTAATGCTGATTTTAAATAGCAATTTGATCTTTGCAAGATTAGTCTGGGGCTTCCTCTAGCTAAGCTTGAATTATGAAATATTTACTACAGTGACAAACTGTGAGGTTTATAACAATGATCTGGATCAATCAAGATCAACTTTATGCTTTGTGAGTTGTTTTTTAGTGGTAGTCACCATCTAAATAATGTACTACCTTGACCGTAACCTTATGCCATGTGAGTTTATGTCCTGGTAGAGAACACGGAATGAAGCTTTCAACTTTGTGGGCAAAGACTCAAAGTACTGCTTCAAAGCTATGTTGGATGGAGCTTTGAGTAGCATGGTCTAGTGGAAGCTGTCCCTGTCCATGGCAGAGGGTAGTACCTAAATAATTGTTAATATCTCTTCCAACCCAAACCTTTCTGTGATTCTGTGATGCTAGTTAAACCATTGAAACTAATTGCTCTACATATAACATTGGGATCACTTACGAACACATTGTGCTGTGACACAGGATCCCCTTTATTAAAAACATAAGGTTTCATCGCTCTGGTATTATGTTGTATCAGTTTAAATAAGGACTGTCCAAGGAAGAAAGAGGAGAAAGGGGTGAAGATGACCACAGTTCATCTGGGGAGTGTTTAAGCCTTCCTTGACTAGTCCAGAATGTGGTTTTAATTAGTAGGGGGAAGAAATACCTGTGAGCAAAGAAAAAATTCCTATTAATAGTAGTTGAAAAGGAGGATATTGCAAAACAGTTACCCTGAAAACTCTCTGCCAGATTGTTTCCCCTACCTTTCAGAGCAGAAATTGAAAATATGAAGTGTGCTTTTCAGATTTCATGCTATTCTATGGTGTCTGACTTGAGGTCATATATCTTTTTAATTTCTGGCTTAGAACTTTACAAATCTGTGGTTTTAGAAACAAAGAGATGAGGAAAACAGACATTTAAGTCTGCATGTACACCAGACTAACTTATTAACAAAACAAATTTTGTGTATTTATTACTACTAAAAAACCCAACCCAACTCATCCTCTCATGTTCACTTTTATGGTCTTCCTTTGTTATTACGTTTCTGACTAATAAAATATGTACCATAAACATTAAGTTTGTGCTTATTTTAATTTATAAGATGTCATAGTAATGATCTAGACAGTGTCTCCACTCTCACAGTCATGTATATTGGAAATAATCTTCTATAATAAGGCATTAATGTGCACTCATGACTTGCTTTTTGGTGATACTCCCACTAAAATGTAAGAAGTGTAACTTGCATTACCTGCAGAATATTGCTTAACATTTGCATAAACATACATTTACCAAATTGTACCAAGAGGGAAAACGCAGCATAATCATATCATAATTGCATAATCAATTCACTGTGATTATATTTTCTCCCTTGATGCAATTTAGTATATGGGAGTTTGGGTGAATATGAAACATAGTTTCTTGCTTACTGTGATGTGTTTCGTTAGTTTTGGGTGGCTTTTTGACTTCAGAAATTGTAAGAAATATTTTTTATACTTAGTTCAGGACACATTTCCCTGATGACCTTTTCAGATTATGCAGGTATTTTCATGGAGATTAGATCTGTTTCTGATAGTTTAAGTATCTAGATTCTGTATCGTCCTAGATATCATAGAATTATAGAATCATAGAATCACAGAATGGTTTGCATTGGAAGGGACCTCAAAAGGTCATCCAATTCCAACCTTCCTGCCATGGGCAGGCACACCTTCCACTAGACCAGGCTGCTCAGAGCGCCATCCAACCTGACCTTAAACACTTCCAGGGACAGAGCACTCACAGCTTCTCTGGGCAACCTGTTCTAGTGCTTCACTGCCCTCACAGGAGAGAATTTCTTCCTGATATCTAATCTAAACTTACTCTCAGTTTGAAGCCATTCCCCTTTGTCCTGTAACTACATGCTCTTATAGAGTCTCTGTCCATCTTTCCTGTAGGCCCCCTTCAGGCACTGGATGGCCACAATTAGGTCACCCTTTTCTTCTCCAGGCTAAACAATCCCTATTCTCAGCCTTTCCTCATAGCAGAGGTGCTCCATCCCTCTAATCATTTTGTTGGCCTCCTCTAGATTTGCTCCAACAGATTGATGCCTTTCTGTGCTGGGAATCCCAGAGCTGAACATAGCACTCCAGGTGGAGAGAACTACCTGCTGTAGGAGGTTACTCCACATAAGAGTAACCAAAAGAATATGGAAAAAATCCTTAATGTGAAACCTTTTTTCCGTTGGTATTCGTTTGATTATTCAGCTTTACTAACATTCCTTTACAGTAGCAAGTGATGTAGGAAGACTTTGAGCAAAACAGGTGACTAAAGGAGTTTGAGATCTGAAAGTTACTTTTGGTGTGTGGTGGAAAAACTATTTCCTCTTTTAATACAGAAGAAACACAAGAAAAGAGGTTAAATATTGGGAGTGGTAGTATGGCAAAAAGGTACTTGTCAGAGAGGTTATGTAAGTGTAGCTTAAATCTCAGTGTAATTTTCTTAGTTGTGCATGACATAGCTCTGTTAAGAAATATGGAGATTACTGGCTATAATACTGATTTCTGCACACTCTAGGGTATTTAGGATTTTGCAGTGTGTTTCTATAGGATAGGGCATATATTCTAGTTGCAGTTACTGCAACAGGGATAGATGTTCTTATGTAGGCAACTAGCCAAAAGAGCTAGAACCCTGTCAAGAAAGTGTTTTTGCTATTTCAATGAGGTGTAATCATGTGGAGGCGGAGGAGAGAAAGTAATAGATATGTAGGTATCACAAGTGGCTTATAAATTAACCAGATGCTCTTTGCTTTGAACTATATTGCTATTTTAAATTTTCAGCTTTCACAGGGTAGGATTCTAGGGCTTTGTATATGTCAGTAGGTGTCACTGAGAAGCTCTGCCATTAAAAGCAGAATACGAAGTCTGCTGAACATGGAGTAAATCACAAGACAGTTGTAGCTTTACTGCTCTGATTAAGAAAGTGGGGAATGCAAGCTCTGCCCTGAGAAAGGTAATGGCTAAACATGTAAGATCAACAGCCAGGCTCAGAAGGGCTGGATGAGTACTGAAAAGATGCAGTCTTCTTTAAGCAAGGACACACAATGCTTTTCTTCATGCCCTTTGACTTTTTTATTGGTCTGAGACTTCTAGCCAGGACTTTTTGAACTATAAAACTAAACAGTCTTGGTTGCTTATGTAGCTAACAGAGAAGGCCTAGGACAGGGGTCCCTCTCTGGATCTAGCTGGGCTTAAAGAAGATGTTGCTGCTGCCCTGCTGGGGGTTGCTAACCCTTCCTGTTTCGCTTTGACAGAAAATAATCATGTACATGCCTCTTCATCTGCTTTAGGCTCCTAGTTTAATCATCTGATAAAGACTGATAAGACCTAACTCACCTGACTTTGCCTAAGGCTGTTTGTAAACCTTAAACAGGATTTTTCCAGAGGAGAGGAAATGAGTAACAGCTGATAGAGGTCAGCAGTCAAGAACTGTAGAGTTTTTTAGGTGAATATGAGTCTAGGACCCAAGGAAAACAGCTCAATGAAATTTTTATAGAAATAACTGGCTGCAAATTAGGGTTAGGCAGATATAATCTGGTGATTTTCTTCATTAGAAAGAAGTTAAGTTACATTATTTCTCAAGTCTAGTTTTCTCTTCAGTGAGTCAGCAGGTGCTGACTGATATGTTTAACAGACAAAGGCATAGCTCTTCTGAGTGTTATATTTCTGAATTTTGGCCTTGCTCTTTAAATAAGCAATATTTATGACAAGAAATTGGGCATTCTGTTTATTTTGAGCAAACATATCAAACATCAGTCTGCTTTGTTAGTGATGGCCAAAATTATACTAATTTTGCAAGCAAATTCTTTAACTTCTATACAGTGTATTCCTATAAAGATCTTAACACATTTTTTGTGTTGTTACTAGCATTATTTGATGCACGGGATATGTGAATATCTCCATCATACAAGATTTAACAAAAGTCATACCCCTGAAAAAAGTGAAAAAGAAACCCCAGAAGTTTAAGATTTCCAGTAACAAATAATTTAAAACGTAACTAGTCTTGTACAAGTGAATGGAAATACTCATGTGCTTAATTATCTTGCTGAATTGAAAACTGAGCCATTAGCAGTCAGCTAGTACAGGATTAGATGTTTATCCCACTTAGATACAGAGGTCTAAGAATTAAACTCCTGGGGCATAGTGGTGAATGTGTTGTCTAACTGGGCTCTCCTCCCTTTGTGGAAAACTGAGCAAAGCTTTTTTTCTATAAGGGTAAATGTACCTTTTAAAATTCCTTTAACTATGTGTTACTGGTTTAGTTTTTCTAATTTTAGGAAGTAATGCTAGAATCATCTTGAAATATAGAAATGAAATTTGCTTACTTTTCCATTAAAATGCTTGTCACTTATGTAATGAAATAGTTTTTAGTAAGGTTTTTTCCTGAAAGCTGAGTCATATTACACTGAAATGCACAAGAATTTTGTTTTATATCATGGCTTAGATTTTTTGTTTGATTTTTTTGGGACATGGGAGCAGTTGTGTTTTGTTTGGTTAGGCTTGTTTTTAATTAGTTTTGTTAAGACATCTTAACTTTGCTATATTCTGTTTCCAGGTATCCAGTAATTGGGGGAGTTACAGTGAGGGAGAAGAGGGTTTGGGAAGAATGCAGCTTTTCTGAAATGCAGGCTAAAATCCAGACCTATTATTTATTCATTCCTCAATGTTCTAGATGTCTTAGGGATGTTCTTTGACATTCATTATTTCTGGCAGCAGTGCTGACTTAGACAGAGCCCACTACTCCTTCCCTTGGTGCTTGTTCCAAATCTATATAATCTTTGTGGGATACAGAGGTAAAGTGAATCAGAGACTTGTTTTACTATGTACCAAAACTGTTATTCAGAGGTAAAAGGACTGAAAGACCCATGTAGAATGTGGATATTGCATAAATATGTGTATATTGGTGGTTGTTTTTTTCTGTTTCACTCCTTTATTTCTTTGAAAATAGATACTTGGACATAGAAGCTGGCTGCTGAAGTATTGCTGCTGGACATTGGAACAGGAAATTACGAAGTTAATCTTACAGTAGGGGTAGCAGGAAGAAGATAAAAAGAATACCCTGAAAGTAACTTAAGCGTGTATGCTCTGTAAGATCAGATTCCCCTTCACCACCCTGTAGAACTGAACTAAGGAGAGCATGGCAGAAGGTGTGTATGGTATAGGAGTTCTGGTGAAGAGTAAAGAGTGGTAGGTAGAGGGGATAGAAAAGTACCAAGGATTGATATTTATTTCTAACTGGCCTTTGTCTGAAGTTGTCATGTTGTTAGTCACTGGATCCAAGACCTCTTGAAAGTCGAAAAATTGCAGTTCAGGACGCAGGAAAAAGCCTTAATTGATCTACTATGTTTTCACTTCAACGTTAGATGTGGGTTATTCCATGGTCCTCATCTGTGGAATGGTTTCATACATTTCTCTGCACTATCACAGCTGCATCTCCCATGGTGACTGTTCTGTGGGAAGTCAGTAGAGATGCTCTACTAAACCTTTCTTGTTCAGGTATTGGATGAACATTCTGTCTCTTCCCAGTATCTAAAGAAGATAGGGAGCTGGAAGGCTGGCTGGCCTGTGCTTCAGTTCCACTAAGGACAGTGATGGTTTTGGGGAAAAAGTGCAGTGGTTTTAGGAATTAATTGGGCTGCGAAACTGGAGGCATAGGGCCTTCAGTTGGGAAGGTGCACTGCAGTCTGAGTTGTGAGAGATTTACTGCTTGTTCTTTGCATAGCTTGGGTAGCCAGGAAAATGTATTTGTCTCCAGCTGGCCAAGTGATTGCAGCTTTTCTTTAAGGATTTGAACAAAACTGCAGGCATCCATCTTCGTCATCTTTAGACTTGATTACAATAGCACACTTTTTCTTTATGTGCTTTATACCTGACATTTTACTCTAATCAGCATTTCTAAGTGAAACTGCTTGTAGTTGGGCTTGCTAGACCAACATGCTCTGTATTTTGCATTATTAACAAGTTTTGTTTTGGAATTACTTTGTATTTGATTATCTGACATTTCATATACCCAAAGACTGACTTTATGGAGCATATATTGAAATATATCTGGGCACACTAGCAGCCTACTCAATTCATGAGAGCCTGAATCTTACTGTTTCTATGTCTTGATACATGGACCTGAACTGTCTCTGTGGATTCATAAGTTTTTAGCCTCCTTGCTTATTGAGATCTTTACCATCTTGTATTTTTCTAGCTTAAACAGCATCTCCCTAGTTGTTTTTTTGCCTCATGCAGCTGGTAGTCCCTTGCAGTTACTTATGATTAGAATCATACTGTTTTTAAGCCTCTGAAAATATTTGAAGTTCTGCACTTAATAATAAAAAAGCCTGCAGTTTAACAGCAATAGAAATAGAAGAGTATAGGGATTGTATCTGATGCTCTTTGCATTACATAAAATTATATTCCTGGATTCTTTATGCACACTTGCTTTCACCACCACACACACTCCCCACCCCACCCCACAGCCAAGACCCTCCAACCAGGTGTCACTCTTTTCTCAGGCTTCAAAATTTTGTAAGGTCTATGAATACTGTGACTGCCAGAAGAAGAAAACAGCCAATTTATCTGTTGATACTTTGAGTAGTACTTCCTTACATAAATACATACATAACCTGAAATACCTTTACAGCTGTAGCACTTTAAAAGGAAATGCAACAGTATAACCAGTGTCTGAGGAAATAAATAAATAGCTTGCCAAATAGTCTGCTTTCTTTATGGCCTGACAGCTTACTTGTGCAGTTGGACATACAGATTTAGACAAGCGTATTTGAGGAGGTACTTTAGAAATATTTCTCCACACTGGCTCTATAGAAAACCCCTTGACCTGTAAAAGGATGCTGCTGAGTGCTGTATGTTCATCTGGATAGTAAATGTATTTTGTTATTCATTACTGGCCCTAGCTGTCTTGAAGATGTTTTAATGTGTACTTTACTTAACTCAGGTTTTCCTCTGTGCTTGCAGTCAAATGCTTTTCAGTTTTCATCTATTTAGGGTAATGATAGCAAAGAATGGCCCTCAACGTTTCGTTACAAGAATGAAGATACAGAAATTCTGAAAATAGCCTGATGCAAATAGTGTCTGCATTTGTAGAACAGTGCTTTTGGTTTAATCTTCACCTTTAATATATTGTTAATGGGAATGTCCCTGACCTTTACCCTCCCTTGGATGAAGCTTACTACATTTTTATCATGATTTCTCTTCATTTCCTTTAGATATCACATTGCTATCATATTAACTGATTTCCTCAGTCTCCAGAGAAAGTTCCCCATCCCATCTTGTAACACAGAAACATTTCTGATGCATCTATTGGTAAGAAACAATAGGGGAAACAGAGCAACTATTGAACGAAATCATTTTTCTGGGAAAAAAACCCCTAAAACGTAATGGAAAACAAGGAAGAAAGAAGCAACTCCAGTTTATGGCTATAAATATCATTCTACTGCAATGGTGAACAGGAAATCCCTGGGAAGGAGTTGCTTGGTCACTGCAAATTGATTGGATTTGAATGGATCTGTGAAGGAGATACTGGGTATTTGCTGCAGATAGATGAGTGGCCTCTTACTCCTGACTCCTGTTGCAACTTTCTCTCATAGTTTTCTGTGACTAGAATGTCAGCTTTTCCTGCTGACACATTCACAATTGATTTGCCTAGAAAAATGGAAAAAAGTTTTAAAAATTTATTATCAAATGTAAATGGAAATATGTTTGTTTCTATTGACGTGAGGGAAGAAGAGATGAATAAGAACATTCACATCATATTTGCTGTGGAGTAGCACTTAAATTCTTAATAGAGTTTTGGATTATAAAGTTAAATTAGGTAGCTCTTGCACAAAATGAGATGAGAAGAGAGACCTTTTGTTTTACTATAAACTTTAATGAAATTCCAGAATACATTGACAGGCTCTTCAGTGCATCAATAGGGCTGCACTAAAATGCTTGCTGTTTTCCTTGGAGTATCTTCTGTTACTTGAAAATGTACAGTAAACTAGTCATAACAATATTTTCTCATGAGAATAGTGGTGAACGAAGGCCTGGTTTTTACGTTGACTTTACCAGCTCAGCTTCTTTTTGCTGCCAGAGAAATTTAGTACAGTTTATAGTGGTATTTCCAACTATATTAGTTGTGCTGATTTGTTGGAATGGTGCATTATAATACCATTAAATTCTTAATAAAAAATTAATGTAAATAATTTGTCTATAATACTTAGAAGTCGAGTGGGGCTGATTTGTATGGGCAGAGGCTGCCTGCTGATTGATGGCATTCATTCCAGTAATGCTGTATTTGTTTTAAACAACAATTGAGTAATTATGTGCAGTCTGCCAGGTATAGAAGGTGATTCTCAGGCAGATAAATTATAGTCCTTGATCTCATTGATTGGGTCTGCCATGGGCCTGTTCATTCCTACTTGTAAATGCTTCCTATCAGGATTGTAGAAAAAACTGAAAATGGGGAAACTGGTCATAAACTTCTGCATCCCTTTAAATATTAGGATATTAGGATAAAAATCTACTTTTGGGGCATGTAGTTTCAAAACAGTGATTTAGATTAACAAGTTCTTAGAACAGTAATTCTTTGAGAAAGCTGAAGGGTTACACAGTTCCTAAGGCACTGTAGTGAATGTAGAAGCTGGGAACAGAAGTGGGTTATCCTCCTATCCGTAGACCCTGGAATATCTTGAATGGTGAAATATATAGTTTGAGGGAGAGAATGTATTTCCAGAACCTAAACTTCTATGATTTCATTTTATGAAAGTCTGATTAGTTAGTATTGTAAAATTCGTTGGATAGATAAGATTATGGACTGATGGCTTCTTATTCTAATCAGCAAGAGAAACCTACAGATTGATGATAAAGTGTGGTCAGTATTCAACATGTTTTAAATTTTTCATTAAAGCTCTTAATTCAGTGAAGGGGGAATGTATATGAGTGTATTTTAAAAAAAATGTATCTAGTGTTTAGAATATGAGTTTATTCAATGCCCCCAAGGAGAAAAATCACAACATGTATGTGATAGAAATAATAGATCATATTATCAGTCATGAAAACTGCAAGATGCAAAGAATTGTTTTCATCTCCAAAAGCACAAAGAAGTGATTGCAGTGTTTTTAAGATCAGTTTTAACATTGAATATCAAAGTGGAAAACCCAAGCAATAATGACAAAATGGATGCTTATAAAGGCCAGCAAACCTACCTCTTCAAAACTAGTTGCTGTCCACAAAACAGACTGAGGAATTCTTACTTGGCACTACGTCTATTTTTGAGGCTAACACTGCTGACATTTTCCTTTGCAATTTTGGCATGACTTTTACCTGACAAGGACTTCTTTCAGGGAAATAAAGCTTCTTCTTTTAAAAAGCTAAATAAATCTACTGTTAAAGAGAATGTTCATCTCTAACAGTCATATACTTCCTAAATCGAAATACCTACAGAAGTCATTATATAACTAGTACTTGTATTGGAAGGGAGGGGAAACACATATCTTGAATGGATCTGCCAGAGCTTCTTTCACCTACTCTGTTAAATCTGATGAAGAACAACAAACATCACATGGTGCCAGATCTTGAAGAGCTTGCAAGTCTCCGGGGGCACTCAGAAAAATACATCAAAGTACATGAATTTGGTTCGTGTACAGTCACAACTGTGTATGTGATGTAGTCTGCTACTCCATTTTTCCACATGGAAATCATGTTGGTGGAATTAAAATACAAGGATGAATTCTCACGTAATTGAGCTAAATGGAAAATATCTAATTACAGCATAGAATGATATCACTGATATGTTGGGCCTTGCGTTCAGGGCAAACTACAAGATGTCTAGGTAAAGTAAGTCTGATAATTAAAATCTAAAATTTTGTTGAATAAAATTCATGCTTGGTGGAGTAGCCTTCATGAACAGATATGCAACAATCTTTCTGTGTCTTTATACAGGTACTGGCAGCTTGGTCCCATGCTAATATGCTCTGAAAGACAGCTATTCTTTTTTTCTCAAGGGGCCAAATTACTACAGTTAAGTTTAACTAAGCACAATTCTCTAAAACTGTAATTAGTTTGGGAAGTGTCATTTCTTGTCAGACCTGATACTGCAGAGACTGGATACTTGCTCACCTGGTTTTTTACCCCCAAGTATATAATTTTGTGTAGTTTGGTACACACCAGAGAAATGAGTAGGGAAAGGTAAACTTTTAATGGCTGATTCTTATTTTCCTGATACTGTGTGTCTGTTGTCATTCTCAAAGGACACTGGTGACCTCACAGATTTTGGTAAGGTATTGTACTTAATGCAATAATGTAATTGAGTTATCTACACTGAGTAGATAATTCATTGCTGTCTTGACCCTCTGCAGCGTGCAAGATTCAAACCTAACACAGAATGTCCTTTTAATACAGCTACCTCAGTGTCAAGTGCCCAACCAGGTAATTTAATGCATATTAGACAACTGCATTAGTAGCAAAGTAGGGTGTAAGGTGATACTGCAGCAAAATAAATCCTAGCTAGCTATTTGACAGAACATTCTGGTAAAGTAGTAGAAAATAAAATATGCATTCTGGTGTGCAGTTGAAGTCTTTCTTCTGAGAAACAAACTTGAATAAGATTTCAGGATACCCTTCTTGAAATACCAGCTGCTCTTTTGTGTCAGTCAGGGCTACAGAGAACTGTTATACTGATACTATGATTGAGGTTTGAGCCCAGGATTTGTGCAGTCTGGCTTTAAATTCTGGCTGGGGGCTGTGTGTGGGTATGCATGGACAAATTGCTTCTTTGTGCTTTGCTTCCTTGTTTATAAAATGGAAAGATTCATTTTCCAGTCTCGAATGAGTTTTAGGAGTTTAAATCCATGAATTCTGGAGGCATGCAAGTCTCATGGTAGATGTGGTCATTGTGGTCATTCCAGAAACTCCAAAGATACAAGAAACCACCACCATGGACTAAAACAATCTAGGTGGTCTCATTACATACATTAAGGACCAGTGTATTCTAGTTAGGTACTTTTCAGAAATATTTTTTTCTTTTTCTTTACTTTTAAAAATCTTTCTTACAGAAAATACTTCCTTTTAGGAGTGCACCAGCTTAGAACCCAAAAGCTATAGGTAAATGCAGTGACACTTTCTTGGTATCAGCAGTGTTACTCTTTCTCACTACTTCGATGAAAAAGTCTCTGTTTAACATTTCAAGCACTCTCCTTGTTAGAAATGCAGGCTTTGAGAACAATATTCATTTAGTAAATAGTTGCACTAATTTCTCAGTTTGGTAGTGGAAGTGTGGTGTAATTCTCAGAAGTGAAAGATTAAAAACGACCTGTTCCAGGGAGTTTAAAACAGCTCTGTTGCAACATCCCAGCCCGTTGTGGTACTCCAGAAGGGGAAAAAAGAATCACTGGAGACTTGGAAAAATGTTCTTAGTAACACAATGTGGGTGCCACAATGTAAGAAAGAAGGAGGCCAGAGGAAGGCTACGAAAATCATTGAAGGCCTAATCAAGCCCTGTGAGCTATCAGAAACTCAGATTTGTTTTGAAGAGAGTAAAGTCCTACCCAAGTACATTCCCTCTGATTATTCCTCTAGTTGTGGAATCTGGGAGGGTGGCTGGAGGAAGGAGCAGGGAAGGAACCACTACTTTATGTTGGCCAAATATGAAAACTTAGTTCTATCCTTGTGGAGCTGCTTTAAAAAGTGTTAGTGTAGATTTCTTTGATGTGGTAAATGGTTTCTTTGTTCAAATCTATGAAGATTTTTACAAGAAAAAACTTCAAACAAGAACCTGTACTTATTTTTCTGTTACTTTGAAATACCTGTTCTGCAACTGGCATTCCCTTCTTTTAGTGTTCATTTAAAGCTATAAAAAAGCACATTATCTATTTAATCTTTATAAGTATATTCACTGATTTTGATTTCTGTTTTCCAGTCCAGAGTAAATATTGGACTAAACTCTAGCAGTAGTGGTTTAACTGTTTGTTGTGTAAAAATGTAAATATGCAGGAGTTTTTATCAGAATGTTTTACAAACTTTTGACTAAGTTAATAGTGTTAATGGGGAACAGCCAGAAAGTTCTGTCTTATCTAATATGCTGTTTCACAAAATATAAATCAGGCCATCACTAGTCACAAAACTTTATGTGGCAGTGTATTAAAGTCAACTCTCAAAATGTGAGTGTTCCCATCATTTCATCCCACACTGAGCTTCAGATCTGTGTGTATTTATTGTCATAGAAATTTGTGTTAATGTAGTGCCTGACTCCTAGTGAATAATTTGCAAAAGAGGTGGACTGACACTTTCTCAGCATATTGTGTTTGCATCTTAATGAACATTTTCTGCTTGGTCATGATCAAAATAGGAATACATTTACATAGTGTTAATCAAGTACTTGTTCTTAACATTTGAAAAAGGGCAGGACTTAAATTTAATCTTTACTATGTGCATGTCTCTAACACAAATTTAACAACTAGTTTAAACTACAAGCTGCTGTCATGGTGAAAACTGATGTTAACTATCCCTACTACAAGCTCTATATTAAATGTTCTTTTATGATGTTTTATAGATTGATATTTTATAACTCATTCCTATTGCTAGCTCTCTAGACGTAAATCTTACCTGAACTTTTCCTAATCTTTGTCAATCCTCTTAATTTAGAGGATCACTTTCCATTTTTAGCTGTTCATGGAGTCATAATTCTCTTCTGCTGGTTTGATACCACTTTTTCTTTGGAACCAGACGGTAATAGGTGCTTATAAAGATCTTTAAAGATTTTTGGCTTGCATCCTAAAGGAAGCAGGTTTCTTTTCTTTTCTTTTCTTTTCTTTTCTTTTCTTTTCTTTTCTTTTCTTTTCTTTTCTTTTCTTTTCTTTTCTTTTCTTTTCTTTTCTTTTCTTTTCTTTT
>VZTZ01037513.1:236100-309958 GCA_013400955.1 Drymodes brunneopygia | reverse complement strand
CTTTCCCTTTCTCTTTCTCTTTCTCTTTCCCTTTCTCTTTCCCTTTCTCTTTCCCTTTCTCTTTCTCTTTCTCTTTCTCTTTCTCTTTCTCTTTCCCTTTCCCTTTCCCTTTCTCCTTCTCTTCTCTTTTTTCTTTTTTTGTTTCTTTCCTTTCTTCAATGTTAAAGTAGAAACCTAGTCAGCTTAAAGCTGAGACAAACAGAGAAATACCTATTTAGAGGTAGAAATAGTTATTTTTAGACAAGGTGATGCCAGGCCTCACTTGTTTGCTGCTTCTGTTTCTTGTAATGGTATTTTGTATAAAAAATTATGAAAGCAGGCATAAGAAAATAATTTGTGACACTCTTAATTAAAAAGAAAATGTCAGTCATAAGCAACCTGTATTGGCTGTGTAATTTTGGTGGGGTTTTTTTATGGTGGGTAAGTTTTTTTGTGGTTTGGTTTTTTCTCATCGTATTCCAAGAGTGTGATATATTTCATTGTTTTATTAATTGACAACCCAAAAGTTAGCATTCACCTTTCTGGAGTCAGGAGGAGATACTGTGGTGAGGGAAATGTGCATTGGCTCCCATGGAATGTTTTGGCCAGAAGATGATGTGGCAGAGCACAGGCAAGTAGAATGGAAAAGTGAGAAAGATGAGACTATAGGAAAAAGAAGCAAGACTAAAAAAACCCCAAAGGATCACTTTGCTGCTTCTATGACAGCGTCTGGCATCCCTTAGCACTAACTATGCCCCTAATGGTACTGCTGGGCCTGCTTTGAAATTCCAGTGCCATTCCCATGGACTGAGAATCAGGGCTTAATTAATGCAGTGCTCTTAACTGTCTCCCAGTGTCCAATTGTTATAAAAATCATATGCAGACTGTGTGAAGCAGTTCTGTCCATGAACGTGGTTCATACAGGTAGAAACCAGTTTTCTATCAGCTTCTCACTGAGATAAGCCATCCGTTATTAGTGTTAAAACACAGACCATCGGACTGTATCCTTTATTCTGCAGTAACCTTGCACAGTTCATTTTCTTTTGGATAAACAACATATCTGTGTGTACAGCTGTAGGATAGCAGCAGGGAGAAAAAAGGAACCGATACTGGTAATAGCAAAACAGTGACAACTTGCTTTCTCTTTGTAATATTCATCTATATATAGTGACTTAATTCCTGTGAATTGTTTGATTAGAGCCCATAAATTTAATGAGAAAATACCAATTTTTCTTTCAATTGCCTTTATGCAAAACAAATAGTGGTCTGACTTTTACCATCCCAACCTTCTTCTTCTTAGTTGAAATGATATGACATTTTCATAGCATCAGAGAATTTAGACAAAATGCCTTTCTCCCAGAATCTCTAGCATTGCTTTCCAGATGAAACAAAAATCATAAGAGGATCAAACTGAGAATCATTCTTTGTCCCTGGGAGGTGAATTTTGCTGTATTTCGATATGGCTGTTGAAAATGTGCATTAGTCCTCAGTTTCCTTCAGCTCTTTGCTGTGTCTTCATTGAGAACTCTGTCACTTGTTTGTGGTTTACTGTACTGGCTTAAGCCACTGATGGGGACAGGTTTGTGACAAGAGGCTAAGATGGGAGGTGGGGCTGAGGAGGAGCAGACGTGGCCCATTCCTCATTCCTTTTAAGGGATGGTACTTCTCAGGCTCTGCTGCATCTACTTGAGCTCTTCTGTACAGTAATTGAGAGGCCAAAGGAGTTGACAAATATTGCAGTGGCATCTGGAATTTTAGGAAAGCTGAACAAAAGCAGGAGGTGTCTGTTATCACCTCTACTACAAATACTTCAATGGAAGCAGACGCTCTGGTAGTAAAGCACAAGTTTAATGACCAGCCTCATAAAGACAATTACTGGGTTTGATTTTACAGAGAGTTTGACTGGTGTACAAAGTCATTAGTACATATTAGCTGAAGTTTTATAATGAGAATATGATGGTGTGCTTTGTTTTGAGAAGGAACAGCAATGTTTTAATTGTCCAGATTCTTTCTGAAAGGACATGAATTAGCAGTTTACTATTGTGAACCTTTGCATTCATTCAGTGCTGGGAAGAGCATTGCAAGCTGATGCAAAATAGCTGCTTCCAAAATAGATACTGACAATGGGCTCTCCTTGTAAGAGACAGAAGAGTGATTGAGTATTTTCACTTGGAAATCAGAATTCTAGTGTCTTTAACACATTCTTTCAAACATACATGAGCGTATTTAATTTTTTTAACTGAAAAAATGTTTTCCACTCAAGGGAAGTTCAGATTTTGGTGCCAAAGATATTCTGCTGTGTCTCTGCTCTTCAAGGATGGAGAAATTGATCCCTTAGCTTAGGTCTCACTTGCATAAGTATGTTATATCCGTATTGCATAATTATGGACCACCAGTACAGCTTGAAGGGGTTTGATTTTCCTGCTGGGTTTTAAAGCAGAATAAACTTTAACTAATTAAAGTTGAGGTAGCAAATTTTGGCTAAGGGATAGAATTTATGAAGTGCAAAGTAGAACAAAACCCTTCTTTTAACTGAAATAAAAACATAATTTTTGTTTATTTTCTATAGGTA
Organism: Drymodes brunneopygia; assembly: GCA_013400955.1. NCBI lineage: Eukaryota > Metazoa > Chordata > Aves > Passeriformes > Petroicidae > Drymodes > Drymodes brunneopygia. The sequence continues at coordinate 307,407 of VZTZ01037513.1, read as the reverse complement.
TGATTGACTTGAGGGAACTGTCTTTCAACTGCCATTGTCTTAATCTAGAGACTGCTTCTGCATCAATTGATAAATGTGGATGTTCTTAGATCAGAATAATGATATTTCTATCCCTAAGTGTTTAGCTTTAGTCCTGTTATTTTTAGTTGTTAGTGGAAACTAGGCAACAGGAACTTGTATGTGGGCATCTTAACATTTGGGTGTGTTTAAGACAGAGGAGTAGGAGCTTCAGAGTGTTTAGGAAGTACTGGGGAGATTTGACGCTGAAAGCTGAACAGCTGCAGGCTTGGTGCTTAAAATGACACCAGTGACAGGAGACAAGGTGTGTTTGAGGAGACGCTGATAGCTGTGAACAGAACGCAAGTAGGGCCATTGTAGCTGAAAACTCACAACTGTGAACTTTATTGCAAAGTACTTGGCATAATCGTGTACTGATCAGCAGGTTTTGGTGTTGGTGGCAGGGAGTTACTTTGGGTGGGGTTTTTTTGTTTGGAATTAGTTTTAGGGTGTACTACAATGGAGTACTAGGTCCTTTTTTCCCTAAAAGAAGTAAGTACTCTGTCTTCCCAGTGGCAGAGCTTTGAGAAGAGAGGAGTTGGATGATATATTCCTCCCCTTTAGTTTACAGGTCTGCAATCAAAAAACTTGTTTACTCTTATTTGTGTCTGCCTGCACAAATACCAAGTGTATTGAAAGATCCTGTGGTTCCTCACTTGGATGTATTGCTGCGTGCTAGCAAACTTCCTCTGACTAGACCAGCGGCTCTGGATTCTTGGTTCCTATTCAGTCTCTAATAAATGGGCAAAGAAATACCTTGATTAATTTTATAATAATAGGTATGTTCTGTAGAGCAGAAGTTTGTGCTTGGAGGGAGTTTAAGGGGAGTTGAAGTGATGGCCCCAGTGTTCTCAGCCTGTTCACAAGCCTTTTGTATGTCATGTTATATTACCTCTGAGCTGGAAGATACTAAAACAAAATCCATTAAGACAAGACCTAATGTTATCTCAACTGCCTTACGTATAAAAAGATAGATGAAGACTATCATTCTTCTGATAGAGAAAGCTAAGTGTCCATTCCCCCTCAAATTCCTGCGGCTTTATAAACAAATATTTGTGTTTATTCTTTGTTAAAGCAGCCATAGAAAAAAGGCTGAGGCAGTAGATTGCATAAGCTTAATGGCTGGAAGATGGGATCCTCAGGCTGCTCACTGCTTTTTGGCCTCAGAGTGTTCCCATTGAAGTCTAATAAAAACTACCTAAAAAACTTTAAAAGCTTTTGAAACTGCTAGATTTTTTGAAGTAGCACTACTTCTTTACCTCCAGTGCACCTGGTTAGCCATCAAGAGTGTCTGGTGTTCTTTCATTGTAGTATACAGCGGTGTATTTTTCTACTTCCTAAGATGATTTCTCACCTTTTTTAGTGTTTTTTTATGGCTATTTTTATTTTAACTTCACTTTGCTAGAACTATGGTTGTGTTTTAATGGTGGTTTTCAGTAACCCTCAGTCTCCTTCTCTCCAGTTTGGGTTAATAGAGAAGTTCTTATTCAGCTGCATAATGTAAAATGAAAGGAGAATATTGTTAATTATGAATGACTGAGCTTATTAGCTGTATCCAGACATATATTGCAGAATCCTGATGCCCTTCCCAAGGGTAAGTTTGAGATAGCTCTGAGCTGCCAGGTTTACTTTGTGTGGACTATTCCCAGCTCTCACTAAATAATAACACAGACTTTCTTAGCTTTTGTGCAACTGTATGTGAACTTATGTACAAATGAGAAATTCTGCATTCAGTGTTGCCTCTTAAGTGGACTGTGGAATAACACAACATACTCTAATTGATAGCCAACTTTTACATTATTTTTTCTTTCCAATTATTTTCCTTTCTCCCCATGTTTAATGCACTTTGACCTCATGAATTCACCACATAAAATGGGGAATTAAGTATGTTGTCTTGGTTGTGCCTGAAGCCCTGACTGTTACTAGCTAATTGTTGGAGTAATTAATAGTAAGGCCCTCCAAATATTTAAATCCTTTTAGAGGTCATTGGTGATCTCAAAGGTTGATTTGTCTTTAAGACCATTGAAACAGAAGGAAACCTGTATGTTCCTTTGCCTGTTTGTGCAGAAAGAAAAATGAAATTAAAGAATCTGAATGTATAGAAGAATAACACTACAAGCTTTCATTGGTAAGTCCATGAAGAAAATAGCAAATTCAGTCTATGTGCAGACTAAAAATTTACACTACTATTGAGTTACATGCAAAAGGAAACATTCATGTGGTACTTAATGTGTTCTGCAGTTTTGATGAAATAATATTTTGGAGATTTTTTAGTTTTCAGGTAGCTGAAGTTATCAATTTATCAGTTGTGAAATACAGCTCCCATGACCCAGATGACGTCTGTACCTTTCCTTCTGTACTCCCCATTCCTCTTGGATGGCATGTTCAGCAACTGATGATATCTGTGTTGTGTTTTAATAGCATTAATATTTACTTTTCTTTTTAAGTCCTGGCAGTGAAGCAGAAGGTTCTGATTAAGTGTAATCCAAGACAATACTGTATTTCAAAATCGTCATATTGATTGCAACAGCTGATATTACTTTGCCCTTAAACAACGGGAGCAGTTTATTTTCATACTAATTTGATGTTATATACCTTAATCTTTGCAACTTGAGTTTCTTTCATATCTGAATGATATAAACAATGTGTTTGCTATTCTAGCCAAGAAAGTTCATTACAGCTCATAGTGGGAAAGTTTAATATATTTTTGGCCTGTGATACAATAATCAGTTCTGACAAACTTGTGAAGCTCTGTAGTGCTTCAATGGCTTCTACTGATTTCCAGACAAAAGTAAGAATTCAAACCTGAGAAGTCTTAATTTTTAACTGTAATTGAAATGTGTGTGTGTTCTTTCATGGCTAGTTTATTGGTTTTGATCCTATATTGTGTGCCTGAGGATAAAAACAGAGGCATTAATAAGATTATCTGATATGTAAGGGACATGAAAAGATATGGATTAAAATAGGTTGCTCTCTCATAGGCATTACATAGATGCCTCTGTTTTTTTCAGTGATTTGATGTTGGCTAATGGAAAATGTTAAGCATATTTCCTTCTTTTCTTTTTATATAAGTTTCTGACAGGAAATCTGTAGCTAAATATCAGTTTATGATTTCCATCTGTTCATGTATAATAGTGTCTTATAATGCAGTCCAGATTGCTGCCCAATAGAAATGTCCTATAGCAGGAGATAGGCTTTCAAGTGATTGTTGTACATACTAATTATTTTCTTAAATGAGTACTTCATATAATTTTGGAGACACAGAACTAATTTTAAAGACAACTTCCTTGATGCAAAAATTCCCACTAATTAGCAAAGATAGTGCCTGATCTTTCTAGTGACAGTATTTTTTAAAAGAAAGGTTTGCATAGTTGTACTACTATGGTAAAATAAGAAACTAAAATGCATCCTTAGATTCAGGTAGGCAACAGAAACAGGAAAATTGCTGAAATGTTTCTTAGTTGCAAACTGTTGTGATCTCTGCAGTGTGTTTCTCAACTGGTGAGGACTACATTAAAGAGCATTTATCGTAACAGATATAATTTTAATTCTGAGAACTCAGGTGATATAGACTAATTGATAAAACTGTTAAAACTAGCTAGCTTTTGAAAGTTGTGTGTCATCATATGTTTTTCAGTGAAGATTTCCACCCTTCCCAGCTGGGAAGAAGGACTTGGTAATGGGAACCACGTGTATCTGTATGGTGAGAAAACAAGACAGTGAATAAAAAAACCTTACCTGTGTTATTCATGCTCTTCATCACTTCAGTCTTGATTTTTGCACAACTGACTGTAAATCATTGCAGGAGAGTTGAACTAGATGACTTTTAAAGGCCCCTTCCAAACCAAACTATTCTGTGGTAAATGGTAAATTATTGTTGCTTTTCTTTATAAACTTTGCAGTCAAGTTACCTTTAAATACCTGTGCTGCCTGAGAGTTTCCTGCTTCCACATGTAATGATAATCTGAATAATAAAATAATAAAAATAACGTGGCAAATCATTTTAATATTTATCAGTTTAGGACTAATTTAAGGACAACTATATTGTGTGTTAAATGAGCCAGAATGCTGTCTGTGACTTCCAAACTGGGCTGAAAGTGCCTCTGAGAGGCAGAACAGCACTCAGTCTAGTGAGGTTTAGCTTTGTAATAGCCTAAATAATTATTATCAAGAGCTCTCACTTCCTGAAAAAAACATGTTTCATATCCATGGTGAATTTCCTTTCAGCAAGACAGTTTGTTGCAGTTGTTTCAGTGGCATGAATGAATTTCTGTGGGTTTTTAAAGCTCAGTTGCTATCAATTCAGAAATGTTCTCAATGGGTGAGCTGATTTCCTATGGTTTGCCTCCCGTGGCTGTGTGCTTTGCCCAGGGTGACCCTTCACAGAGGAGCTGGGAGTACTCCAGCTCAAGTTCAGAAGTTGGAACTAGTCAAGTTTGTAGTCATGAGGGAGTGTGTCTCTGTCATTTTGGAAATTGAAAGCCATTGGATTCAACTGATGAATATACTGGATGAGTTCATATCTGGGCTGAAAGCAGGGATTGTTCTCCAGTGCTGATATCCACAACAGATGTGCAGAGACAGCCAGTCTGACTCCGCGGCTCAGCTGGGCCAGACAGCGCCACTGAAGTGTGTCAATTACCCCGTGCAGGCACAGCGCTGCAGCTTCCCGCTGATGGAGGAGACGGCTGGCGACTTCTGATGCACACTCATCCTTCCCTCCTCCGAGGGGAGCAGCATGAAACTCCTTTGCTTCTAAGGTGTTGAGAGACATGATTTAAAAACAAAACCTCACAATACCTATACCAACTCCTTTCCCCCCTCTGAGCAGCTGGAAGGCACAAAAGCAGAACAGAGCTGTAGTGGCGCAGTGCTTGTTTGTTCAACAGGAAACATTGTCTTTTGAAATAAACCTTACTCTGTACAATTGTAAATACAGTTTTTAGAAGTCAATATATTACAGAAATTGTACCTCAGCTGAAGAACAGGTTAAAATAGTTCATTGGGCATACAAAATTACTGAAGTTGCAGATGCTTTTCAAGTGCCACACATAAAGTCAAGTGAAATTTCTACTACCTTTTGTATTCGCAATCTTGTGACATCGACTACAGAGAGGGGCCTTTTCTGTAGCCTCTGGAAGAAATGGCTACTGCTTTAACCAATTGCCATTGAGACAATTTGTTCACATTTGGAAACACAGAGAGGAGGCCACTTGGACAGAATAAACTCTTTTGAATTTGACATAGTTTTGCTGAAAACATAGTGATACGTATGTACTGCGGTACAGCCCTGTATCTTGCTTGAGAGTTGTCTCATCATCTCAGTTGGTCACAGGCTAGTAGTGTACAGAGATGTAACGTCCTGATCTACAACAGTTTCAATACAGAATTTCCTTTTGATGAAAGTGACCCGTTTTCTCATTGATAGTGTGATGTATGAAACTTAGTAAGAATTTACCCTGAGTCAATTTTAATCCTGCATATTGATGTCAGCCCAAGATATACTTGTCTTCCTGAGAAGATAAGTTGGTATGAACTAGGTGTCAGAAGAGGTGTGAGATTATTTTGAGGTGGCTGTTTGGAAACTAAGAGAAGTTACTTTAATGTAGGAACGTAAAAGTAATAAGACTTGAGAAATTATTTTAATATGAGCAAGGGAGGTTGATGTTTACAACTTACATACAGCCATAGTGTTTCTGCCTTTTTAAAGATAAACTGTGAATTGGAAAAGAAGATAAAAACAGTGGGGTAGATATAGAACAGTAACTGAGGGGTTGAAGGATGAGAGTATGCACATTTTCAATGTTTACTCATCATGGAGCTTCCTTTGCACCACATGATACTACAGAGAACTATTGCCTCTTGACTTTTCCTCTGTCTTTTTTGCCCAAACTTGTGTATGAATTGTTCCTACTGTAATAGGATGTCTTCTGAGCACTGTTGTCACATGGGTAGTTCCCTCTTTAACCACTGCAGCTAAATTTGCTGAGTATCATGGGTCAAATTTAAATTTATTTTATTTCCATTTATTTATTTTTAACTGTATTTTATATTATTATAATCCTTATGTAACAATGTTGCCAGAGAGTATCATGACAAAAAACTCGTTTTCAAGTTTCCCTCTGCTCCCTCAGTCTGAAGAGCAACTTCAGTATTTAACATGTATCTGGAAGGTGATGGGTCATCAAAATTCACCGGTGGTATTTTTTGCCTTGAAGTATCCCAGATAAAGAATACATTTCTTATAAAAAAACTGTATCAATAAGTATATCCTCCCACAGAAGTTTATAGTAGTGTTATTGTAGCCCCTCCCCCTAGTAATGGCTTGGATTAAAATAACTTTCTGGTTTAAATTCTGAAGTAGTAACTTCCATTTCATATAGCAGAAGGGAAGACTTGTGTGTTTTTTCCTACATGCTTTATTTGAATAACCAACAAGTATTAATATATATATATCCTTACATGGTTGCAGCTTGTTAACATAAAAATGAACTTCTGAACCTTTCTATTCATATACACAAATATAGTAATTGAGTGTAATGGAATTTGAGGATGGAGACTTAATGCAACAGCAAGGGAAATTTGAATTCTGTATGTGGAAACCATGGATGATCACTGGAGACTTAAACCAAAAGCACCTCAGGAGAATTCGGGTTCATGAATGGAGATGTGAAGAATGGAGAGGAAATGTTTTAGATTCTGGTTTCCTTACATTTAGATTTAGATTTAGTTTTCATACTGGCATAGAAAGGCAGTGTTATGGCTGTACAGCTTCTCTGGGGGAAGCTGAGTTCAGGTCAACACCTGCACCTCTGGTGAGGGCACGGACTTCTCAGTGTCACAGCTTCTTTGGGAACTCAGGCTGTGAAGTTTCCACAAACCTTTCCTTCAAAATAGAGTTTTAGCATTGCTATTCATAGCTGTGCTGACCATGTAATATTTCTTTAAAATCAAGTTTAAAATATCATCAGTGCCTTGGTATTGACAGTTCAAAACCCTTCCGCTCTCAATGGCAGCGAAAGGATTATTGCCTTATAGAGCTCTGCAGGTTTCAGCCTTTTTAGAAATGGGTTAATGCTAGATTTTAGCCTATTGACTATTGTTGGAAGCAGATTACTTTGCTTGTATAAAATAAAATCTGACAACCGAAAGTCTTAATGTCTGCAAAAGATAATCTGACCAAATATGTGGCTGTTCGTAGTGTTTGGTTTGGGGTGGTTTGGTTTTCTCTCAAGACCAGTCAACTCTTTGCATACTGTGCAATTCTGACTGCTAACAAAACAGTATGTAAAGCTAAATTAACTTTCTTGTCATAAAATGACTATTTTCATGAATTCGAAATATCAAAAGAGAATCTTGATTCCTCTTTTTCTCTGGGCTTACTGGGGGAATTCTTTTTGAGTTTTATTTCAGTGTTGTTGCCTTACCCAGCATAACATTCTGCAGTTCTGACTTTTAGTAAGTTCAGTGGTGATATGTCTTCTGATAATGAATAATTGTGCTGTATTGTGGTCACGAAGCATTGGTAGAGATTGATGAATACGAATCTGTTGTTTTCCTTACTGCTGTGGGACCAAAGTACTGAGCAAGGGGCTGGAATTGTTTTTAGCTTTTTGTAACAGCTACCTGAGATGCAGTTGAGGGAATTGTTTGCCCTTTTGTTCTGGACAAATTTTCATCAAATAGTCCTTTTTGTTCAAAAAAAGATTTGGGAGAAGACCAGAATATTTCTCATGCATGTAGGAAAACAATTCTTTTTAATTAAAAAGCTTAATCCAATCTAAATCAGGATTAACACCAAGAGGCTTTCAATGAGCCAGCTTGCTCTCCTACCAGAGGGAAATTTTTTGTACAAAACCACCTTACTGTACACATCACTAGCCCAGACTGTTTCTGTTTTTACCAAGCACAAGGAGCTCCATATCACACTGACATGAAATTGGGTCAGGGTCTTGCTTGTATAATTTTGGTTTTGCTAATCAATGTCTGCTGCAAAGAGATGTATAGTAGTGATGTTGATATGCAACTTTTTGGAGTACGATTGCCACTGTTTGTTAGCATGGAGAAGATGGTTGTGGAAGGTTTGCCTTAGCTGCTAGTTGTGTCACAAATGTTCTATAATGCATGGTTTCAAACTCACATTGAGGATTTCATGTGGACTTCTCTCATGAAAGTCCAGCTGAACTTCCAGAGTAGGGCCAGGGAGGGTCCATGTTGAGAGGACTTCTTTGTAATGTTCCCTCTATGGACACCTTGAGTCCACTGGACCTCTAGTCCTTTGAATCCTCTGAAAGTCAAAGGGGAAGGGCACCCCTTGAAGCAGGTGACTGTTCTATTTGTAAGGAAACCAGGTTGATACTGCCTGTATTTTTATTCCTAGTTCTGCCTGAGAATATCTTGGATTTAGGTGTGAAGAGGGGAAGGATACAGCAAGAAGAGCTTTCCAGAGATAATTTAAAAATTTCAATTTAGTGTTTGTTGTAATTCTAGCATTTAATTAAAAATAAGAAGGCTTTTGTACTTTCATTGACTTAAAATGGCTTTGATGTTCCTGAAATGTAATTTTTAAGTGGTCTATATGTTGTTAGAGCTTTATTCATGCTTATCTTTTTGATCTCTACTTCAAATGAGGTCTTTAGGCTGCAAACCTTAGAAGGGGAAAAAGATAAGGCAGTATTTTCTATCTGTGTTGATATTTTAGCTACATGTAGTAGCAAATATCTCGATTAACAGTTCACATTTTTGAGGGAAAAATAAAACTTACTTCTGATTTATGCATAAAGCAACCAGGGTATAGAATTAAACTGAAGTTCTTAAATGAAGCTAAGAACAAGATAAATGATTTCCATAAAGAAAACAAAAAATATAATCAAGAGGTTATCTAATCAGTATTTTTAAAATGTAATTAAAATTAATTCTGTAATGACATAACAACCATGGGGCTCATGCAGCACGGAGGCTCATTTCTGTTTTTTTAAAACTTCTTTCAAAACTTCTGTTTTACACAAACTCCTGTAACAACATTAAGGTTAGAAATTGTGTTTATTGCTGTAAATGCTTAATCTATATATAGCCAGTGTCAATTAAGCAAATATCACGCTCTATCTGTTGGTGCCACACAGAGTTCTTGTAAGGTTATTCTTCGTACTCTAACTTCCGAAGATTCCTAGTAAAATGTTTAGCTCTTCTACCTTAACCATGTCAGCTGCCATTCTGATCAGAAGGCAGTGTTGTTTGCTGTCTTCCTTTTTTTGGCTGTTAGACCAGATGGCAATAGCTTGTTTTCCAGATTAGGTTAGTTTAGCCAAGAAGTGTGAAGACAAGCAGGGGTATAAGTGCAATATGTTGCAAATAACAGTATATCTTAGCAATTAGTTTTATTAAACCTGATGGCGACTTACTAGAATACAGCATTGTCCTTACATATAGGTTTTTCAATGATTTTAACAGATAGTTTAGTGATTCTTTTTGCTTTTTTGCTGGTCAATACCCTTTTTAAAAAGTAAACAATTATATGGCTGCAGAAGACTCATATAATAATAATATAAATAACAAATATATATAACTAAACACCAGTCTCCAGGCTGCCTTACTAAATAGAGTCAGACACTCTATATTGATCTTGCTTTTGTTCACTATTTGAGTTGGGTTTTTCTTGAAGGACTGACATGCACATTTGTATAGTGGAATGCTTGTGACAACTGTATGTGTGTAGAAAACAGTTCCATTAACTTTTCTTGCTAACACTGGAGACCTGCATTAAGACATAAAGGTGCTATAAATAAGAGCAAACCCTGCTGTTATATACTCAGCTGAGGTTTATTATTTAAAGAACAAACCCCTGGTTTGCAACTATTTTTCTTTGCTCTTATAGTAGTCTTAATACTTCATAACAGTTTACTGACAGCTTTGGGGTTCTGAAAAGCCACAAACCTTTTCCTTGTGTGGTTACATCCTTCTCTTCACAGCCATCTGTTTACTTGTCCTAACGAAACAAGCAATTGCAAGTGGCTGAGAGAAAACAAAGACGAATGGTGACTGTTGTGTTTGCTCTCATGCTAATTTATCAACTTGAAGTCAACATTTGGGTCAAGCAAAACAGATAAGTCTGAAGTTGGAAAGCTTATGGAGCTGCTTGACATATGCTAATTTTTAAAATTACTACTACATCATGGCACCTAAAGATGTTTCTTCTGTAGATTTTTACCTAACTTTATAGTTAGCATTATGTGCAGTATACAGGAGTCATAGCCGTGATGCTGTAGTTGGAGCTGAAGATGTGTTTTAAGTGTGCACATTTTGTTTTAAAGCATTTACAATTTTTTGAAAATTTCATATTTGATGGAATTAAGCCTTCTGGTTTTTTCTGTTTTATTGGATGCTGTTTTACCAAAATATTTGCTATAAGCCACATTATTCCTGGGAATAACCATGCTTGTTGGGGTACCTAGACCTTGATCTAAATATGCAATTCATCTGATGTGTAACTTCCCATGGGATTTTGTCTAGTTTTGCCCTTCCTGGGGCAATTTGAGATGTAGGCCCTTAACTGTCCTACTTATTATGTGACTAAGAGACAGGTTGACTTAATGGTGCATGCATGGTATGCCTGATCTTAAATCCAAAAAGAGCCACAACATAGTCTTTAATTAAAATACTTTGCGCAGTGGAATGTTGGAAGAAAAATATATAAGGCTGTATGTTAACTGTAGCCTTAAGAAAAAGAAAAATCAAGAATGCAAATTCTTGGTCAGACCCTAATTTCTCTTCCGTAACAAAATTTACAGAAAAATGAGAAATGCAGGCTCTGATGTTCAAATCAGGTTGAAGGTACATGTGGGATAGTGATTTCATTGTAAAGCGTAAACCTTTTGTCTTTTGGTTTAAAATCAAAGCCTTTAACAGTATTATTCACTAATCAATGGGCTTCTACTTACACGTTCAAAATAAAATCCTGGCAAAAATGCTGTCTTGAAATAAAGTGATGGATATCAAATGCCAATGGAACTGTAGCAGGTTTTTCAGAATTGCTACTTCTAATTTTCAGACAGCTGCTTCATTAGATTTCAGTTAATGATCTCAGAGCCTGCTTGGTTATCTATGTTGGGATTTTTGAGGGGGGTTATTTTTTCTTTTAACTAGTTCCAGTGAGCATTTGTTGGAGTTCAAAGTTTGGAGTTTGAAAACAATTCTCTTCTGTCTGGACAGTTTTGAAGTGCAGAACAGTCTTTTCCTTCTGTTCTGAAAGTGCATTAACCGCTACGAAAGAAAATGTTTTGGCAATATTAGTGACTTCTACTTGATCACTAAACTACTAGGGTTTATTACAAAATACCTTTTATACCTATATTTTCATGCATTACTGGAAAAGAAACAAGCTGGAATAAAATTTTTTAATTAGTCAATAGAATTTCTTGCCACTAAGGCAGCTGAATTCTTCAAAGGGGAAGAAAACATGGGTTTTTGACCTGCCTGAAAAAACTTTAACTTACTTTTTGAGTATTATTTTAAGCTTTGTACATTGTTTCCATCCTGGTTTGTGCTTTGTATGGGATCTACACTTGCTGTAGGTCAGAACAGGGTTCAGAGCATATATGTACTAAGGCTGTTCTGAATTTGAAGACTTTTAAAGGTAAGTGTTAAATTAAAGGTTTTAGTGGATATTTCGTAGGCTGATTAAAGACAGCTAGACTTGCAAATGAGACCAACAGTCTTTTTTGTCTAAAATGCAAATAACTAAAATGCCTTAAGTGTTAAGATGTTTTTAATTAGGAAAGTTGTTCTGAACTACACAAATATCTAAGAAAAGAAGAAAGCAAAAGGTCCAAATTACTCTTTTAAACAGAATACGTTATGGCTGCTGCATAAGGCATTAGCAGTGCTTTCCAGAAGTCTCATTCCCTGAATGGTATTGCTGTTAACCAAAATTTCTGAAGCCATGAAGTGATTGGCAGTAGTGCATGTGAGGGGCTGGGAATGCAATAGGACCATCCACCCTCTGTCTAAGGGCACTGGGCTGCTGCTCGGGTACCAGTGTTCTTGCTACGTGACTGAAAAAAATTAACTGTAATTGCACTGTCATTTCTTAGAAATCTCTTTTATTATTTTTGCCCACACATACATGTTGGTCTTTAATTCATTAAGTTTCTGGAGAACCCATGGTGGTTCTGCTCTTAGTAAGACTTAAAATTAGAGCAGAATAGAGTTGTTATTTATAAAGGTCTTTGAAAAAGTTGGTGTGTTAATACTGGTACCTTGCACAAATTTAACTTCTAGGCACTTTTTATTAGTTCAGTCTATACTTTTCCTTCAGATTTAATTGGATATAGTGACACAAATCCTCCATGGCCATAAATTGTCATAGCACCATTGATTCTTCCTCTTCTTCTCTCCATCTCTGAAGTATTGATACCTACATACAGCTGCACTCTGGTTTGTAAGTTGTGTGCTGCTAAACAGTTCCCAGAGGAGGCCACATCTCAGTGATGGATGAAGGCTGTGGGTATTTGGTGGGTGTTTAAAATGATTCAGAACATTAACTTTGCTACAGAATTATGATTTGGTTTTAAGCTGCTGTTCAGTTTTCATCCTTCATCAGAGGAGAATGAAGTCCATAGTGAGTAGGTTTGCAGTCCTGCTTGGGTTCAGTATTTAGGCCAGTCGTGTGTTTAATGCAGCTTTTGGACAGGGAAACAGCGTGCCTCAGGCTACCAGCTGCTTGCCTGACTGGCCTGGGAGCACAGTGGAAAGAAAGCTGAGACACCAAGTCAGCTGGCTTCAGTATTGTTCCCAACTGGAAGAAACCTGCCTCTTGGTTTAACATGGCATCCAGTAGTGTAGATACACAGCAACAGTTTGCTCAGGGATGGTGCTATCAGCACTAGCTGTCCAGTTCCTTCAGGTCAAGTCAGTGTTACTTTGAATCAGTGTGAGGTTTGAATCCATGTCTTTTTCTTCTGTTGGGCAACACTTGAAGGCTGCTGAACTAAAATTTATTTTAAGACTGAGTCTTCCCTCATCTGAGTGGGAGCTTTCACAATGAAGCATGGCAGGCACGTAAGAGACATTGAAGAGAGAGCCTAAATGATATCCGTCAATACTTACAGAAGGAAAATAGATGTAGAGGACAAAGAACATAGGTTGGGAAAGTAGAGCAGTATGCTCTGAATTATTCTTCCAGTTACTCAGTGAACTTGATTTTGACAGCCAGCAAGGCTCAAAATGTGTCTTTCATCAAGAGTGGTAAGTGCTAAGTTAGAGGGTAAAGAAGAATTTCTGATTTTGATAGATTTCTTTGTTCAGAAATCCCAGGAGGTTCTTATGCTTCTGTGAAAAATGTGAGGAATTTGAAATGTTTGGTTTTGTTAATCTTTAAGTTGTTAAAATCCATGACACACTATTTTCTTCAGAAAGATTTTGTATGCAGTTAACACTTGGATTTGAAGTAAATGCTAATAAGCTTGTTTTACCTAAGACATTTTTCTGTTTGAATGTGCAAGGAGTGTAGACTAATAACTGCTTATGATCACAGTCATTTGTTTCTATAATTATTTAAATATTGTTCATTTGGGTGATTTGTTTCAGTAATTATGTAAATATGGTTCAGCTGGGTTTTCAAATATTTTTAAGAGTATGTGTGGGCCCACTGCATTTTCAGAGACGATTTTATTAGTTGAGATCCTTGGCCTGTCCATTTCTCTCCAAGTGTTTCTTGTTAGTAACTTTTGAGCTTGTTGAGAAACTGCTTTGACTTGAAAGGGCAGCGACCTTGAAGTGATGGTATATGCATAAAATGTTGCTATTAATGCTTCTGCTGAAGGAGAAGACATAACTTGCCCATTATATGTTATTGTCTGGCAGCATCTGACTGGAAAACCAATTGGTTGCTAGCCATGATACTTCGTGGTTTATTGCTACAAGAGGGTGACTCAAGAAATCTAAGTCATGCCAAGAGGCTGAGTTACAGAAATAAGATGAAGGAGGATTTAGAAGAATATGTAGACAAATAGGTGACAAATCAAACTTGTTCTGCTGTTTACAAAGCAGCTACTTCAGCCAGCTAAGGACTTTCTGCAAGTTACTCATCTTCTGGTAAATAATCAGTGCAACAACTGTTATTACACTGATCATATTGGTACTGCCTATGTGCAAACTGTCCTTGCAGTTGATGAAAGTTTGCGTTCAGGACAACTGCAGATGACAGAACAGAGTTTATCCCAAGGATATAGCAATTATATTGTGTATTACAGTGAATTAAACAAGCAGTAACAAAAAAGTGTGAGACAGAATATCTTATGCCTTAAAATTATTCTGTATTATAGTTTTAGGAAAACCTGTCTTGTATGCAAAGGTATCACTTGTTTAAGTGCTGCATATCTTTTCTAATGGGTGTAGTTATGTAATGTGAAATTCAGAGTATGTGGTCTTAACCCTGTTTAAGCATTTGGCTCTTAAGAATTTCGCATAGGTGTAGAATGCGGTGAAAGCAATGAGACTGTAGGACATTTTGTCCATTGGATCTCTGAGAGGAAAGAAATCACCCATCCTGATTTTTTAAATTTCTTTAAAAATTTTGTTTTCAGTGAAACCAGTCCAACCTTATGTCGGCAGGTTCTTGTAATCAAAGTTCTATTTGCAGGGCTGTCATCTAAGGAGATTTTTGGTAAACATGATATATTTAGTAAATACTTAACATCTTCTTCCTCCCTGTCTTCCACATGTAAAACATCTTTAAAGCATACATTGCATATTCTACCATATTTCTAAAAACATAAGCATTGTTCATTTTTCAGCCATTACAGGGCTTCTACTTCCAAGAATATTCAGAACTTATAGAAGAGCAAATGTAGTTAATCAGATGCCCATTAATTCTCTGATTACATAGGTATCCCAAAGACTTTTGTCAGTTCCATGTTACCATTACTGGACCTCTTCCCCTCTCCAAATAATAAATTAACTAACTAATCTTATCAATAAATAAAATCGGTATGCATCATTTTAAGAGCTAAACTTTTCAGTAAGTATCAGAAGAGCTTCACGACTTCATAGGAAAAACTGCAAACTGTTTGTGACTGGGAAAAAACTGTGCACTTTTACAAAACTTGCTGTTTTCGTTACAGTATTGCTCATAGACTAGAATGAAATAGGCCCTTTGATGGCTGACCACATCGGACACTTCCAGGTGCTTCCTCTGCTTCTCACTTCAACTTCCCTTGCACTTTAGCAGTTCATATCCTTCACTTCAGCTTTTGTTTTTTACCTGTTGCAATTATTTCAAAAAGGTGATTTCAGTGCTTCATCTTAAAGATCAGTTTTTGTTTTAGTTCGAAATTTAAAACCTCCTTATTTTTTCATGATAGGACTGTCTATGTACTTCAGGTTTGTGAAGGTTCTGCTCCTTAGATGAGTTCTTGCTTTCCCCCTCACCGTGGGAAGCTGAAGGTGGTTGGATGCAATAGCCTCTCTGCTAATTGCATCCAATCATGCAGCTTTTATATCTTATGCATGGTCTTTAAAGTGCCCTTATCACACTAATTCTTGAATCATCAAGGTTTAAAAGACCTCATTAAAGGAATACTTCTCATCAATCCTCTTGCAAATCATGTCTGTTTCTCACAAATGTTTCCCTCTTCCATGTAAAAGAGGAAGCTTCCCTGTGCACCAGCCAGCCTCATCAGCCCTGGGGTTCTGTGCAGCTCTGATTCAAATCTAGCTTAGATCTACTACCCTGGCGTAGAAAATACCAATTAAATTTGTTTCATTTCAGCCTCTCTAGGTGGTATTCAGTATCCGTGTAGCCTTGGGCAGCCACATGGTTAACTATGTTCCCTACCAAATGCTTCCTCTAATCTGTTACTGGCAGGAAGGGGAGAGTTGCCAGCCCCATTTTGCTGTAGCCATCTTCAGAGAGATGAAACCTGAGTCTGGTGCCTCATCTCTTTCCAAAATAGGACGTTTGCCAGCATTGATGGGAGAGGTAGCAAATGAGAAAGGAAGGAGCAAAAACTGTGACTGATGTAGTGGGGAGCAACAGATGTCATGTGGAAAATTGAGATATACTCAATAAGCATTTTCTACAAACATTTTCATACTGATGTACCTTAGTTATGGAGTGTGAGATATGAGCATATGAGAGAGTGAGTGAGTTTAAGCTTTGAAGCATTTCAGACAGATGGAAGTTTGTGGTTTAAGACAGTTTATGTGGAATTACAGGGTAGGCTACTCACAGCATAATGATTCTGCTTTAAAAGTGATTTTATGTTATAATTAAAGAGATTTGGTGAAAGAGAATAGAAGGTGCTGGGCTAAAGAAGCAAGGGAAGTAAAGGCCAAGAGCTGTTGCTGTTAAAAGCGTGTGATCCGTAAAGAGCTGTACCCTGTAGAAGAACATAATACAGAGAATTACAGGTTACTCTTGTGATACCAACTTCAGCTTACACTGTTGACAAATGCAGATTTCTCTGAATACATTATTAAAGGCAGTGTCACCATAAATGAAGGAGAAAAAGTGCTTTGACACCTTTATAACAAATCGTATTAAAGTACATACTTATCTGGAACAGAAAAAAACCTGTGTCTCAATCAGCCCAGGGTATTTGATATTCAGCAGTGTAAAAAAAAGAAAAAGCTGTAATACTGTGAGTTTTACTTTCCAAATAAGCTTTTAGCACTTGAAGCAATGTTCAGTTACTCAGAGTATTGCCCTTTCTATAAAAGGAAAGATGGCTTATTTGCAAAGTACTCACTCTGCTGAAATGTGTTGTCTTTCCATGTTTCTTTCTTTTTGACGTATTTAATGTATTTCAGTACTCAGAGATCACTCACCTTAATGTTACCTGTTTTGTAAGCACCTCTTGCTTCTAATTGTTGTCAGACTTCAAATTAATAAAACTAATTGAATTTTTGCAACCCCATTTATTGTAATGCTTTACTCATGGGGCTTGTATCAGTTGGAATAAAAACCCAATGGTTTCATCTGAATGGCAGTGCTTCTGCACAGTCAGTTGACTATAGTCTCTTGTATTAGTATTTCTGCTATTTCCAGAAGACTCATATTCTTCAAATTGTTTGATTTATTTCTTCTATTATAATTTTAACTAGGGGTATTGTAGAAATTATTTGGGCTATTTCAGGGATGTTGCCATTTTGATAGCACATTATAGACTTTCCTTTAGAGATGACTCTAAAGACATTGACATCAGTGTGAGTCATAGAGTATGGTCTGTGTTCCCTAAGCATTTTGTTTTCTAGGTTTTGTGTTCTGTGTTGGACTGTCTTTCCCTCATTTTTATTGATGAAGTTTTGTTCAGATATGTCAGAAATACACAGTACAGCAAGTATTTCCTTTATTGCTGAGGAGTTCCTGCTTTTCACCAGATTGTGTTCTAAGGTTTGAACTTCAGAATTGGTGACAATTACATTGAAATTTTATGTTTTTCTTCCCTAACAGAAAGGGCTATTGCAAGGCATGAAGTCAGAGAAATAGAGCAACGTCATACAGTGGATGGTCCCCGACAAGATGTGACACTGGATGAAGAAGATGATGTGGTGATAATTTACAACAGAGTACCCAAGACTGCCAGCACATCCTTCACAAATATTGCCTATGATCTCTGTGCAAAGAACAAATACCATGTTCTACATATCAATACTACCAAAAATAATCCTGTTATGTCTCTGCAAGATCAGGTAAGTTGCTGAATTTGGGATGTCTTTATGAAACAAGGGAAGAGCACAGGGGAAAAAAATTGCCATTGCAAACTTGGGTGATCTGATGTAATTGGCTTTTATGTCAAATTTCTGATATAAATAAAATCTAATGTTTTCGTATTTTCTTTGTAGAGAATTAATATTATTTCTTAATAGGTTTAGGTTTTTGCTGGGCCACTGGAGGTGGTAAGTGTCTGTTTATTGGACAAAAACAAAGCTAAAAAGGGGCATGACTGGGATAGAAATGACCTTTGTTGTTATAACTATTTTGGCTGTGTAATATTATTTGCCTGTCATCTCCATCTGCAGTGAATGCAGTTTTAGGCAATTTGCTCTCTGAGTAGTGCAGACCCTGTGCCATACTGTCAGGGCTAGACTTGTGTCTCTGATACTGGGGCTGGTCAGGTCTCACAGGTGATAAAAAACAGAAAAGTGCTTGTAAATAGCTTGCACTATGAAGGATGGGTCACTTTGCATCCATTAAAAGCTCTCACTAAAATCACTGTAGTACCAGTCTAGAAATTATCATGGCTACTGTATTTTAAAAAGATTATTTTAAAAAGATGATGAGGATTCAATGCCCTGTTTTTGTTTGGCTGAGGTGAGTAAGCAAGTTTGTTGGTTTATTTTCTCTAATATTTCCTTGGCTGTCCTGAGTGCATTTGCAGAGAAGCCAGGTTAGAGATCTGAAACATCACTGTCATCATCCCTTTCTGTAAAACAAATGTTTCTGAACTCTCTACTGCTGGTTGTGTGCTGATCACTGAAGTTGATATGCAGCAGAGGCAGGAGCTGCTCTGCATTGCAGCATGTCAGCACTGAGCCTTCCAGCTCCTTTAAGTTCATGTCTGCAGACTGAAGCAGCTCAGCACAGCTGGACTGGGGCAAAGGGAAGCAGATGCTGAAGGCCCTCCACTTCCAGTTCTGTATGTGGGAGAAAGGTTGAGGTAGGGATCTCTGTGCAGAGGAAATAATGGACTTGGGTGGTACTGGAATCTGTTTTGTGACAGTGGGGTTTTGTTACTGTTGAGTGTTTCCTCCTGTAAAATTATTGCCTAAATATGAAGGTGATTCTGTCATACATGATTACTGTGATTATTAAGTCTGGTAGCCATCACTATGGTCCTGGCCACTGCGTAGAACAAATACTAAAGACCTGTGCACTAAGAGCAGAGTGATTTTTCAAAAGATTTAGTAAGCCTATATCTGTTAATTAAAAATCATGCTCAAGTCAGTCATACCTAGTGCTGCACTTACCACCAAATTCTGTTTCTGTCAAGGTGTCTCTTGAAATGGATGTCTGTCCTGAAGGATAGGAGAGCTAGTCATTGAATGGGTATAAATTAAACACAGGCTACCTTAAATTTCTACTTCTGTTTGAACTTAATTCAAGTAAAATTTGTTCTTCACTGGCTTAGTTTTATATAATAGAAACTCTTCATCTGCCCTCTAATAATAATCTATTGAAAAATGAAAATCTTTCAGTGCTGAGCATGTACGCTCTACTGTCAGTCCTACCTTCATTTGATACTATGCTCTTGTCCAAGGTGGTAAATTACGTAGTTTAATCAGACAGTTGATACTGTTCTTCTTTGGTGGCCATTAACTGGGAGATGCTGACAGTGAAGAACTTCATATATTGCATAGTTGTTCAAAGATGCAAAAATAATTATTCCTCTTTAATACATGAAGATAACAAGTTGCCATTGTAAGTAATAGTGCATAATTCTAGAGATGGCATGGGGGCTGAGTGGTAGCTGATGACGTTTACTCTGTGTGGGCTTGGATTAGCATGACATTTTCATATGTCCCCTTCACCAGTATAGTTAATTTGCGTGCATTAGGTGTACATGGGCCAGTAGTAAAACACATAAATGTATCATAGAGACAAAACTGTTCTATTAGTGATACTATTTGTTAAAGCAAATCTCCCTAAGCAAGGTGAAGATTGCCTCAGGCCTGGCAGAAATATATAAATTAGTGAGCCTTCTTTTGTGCAGTATTTCTGCTGTACTTTTTCTAAACTCCTGTAGTTCTGTAACAGATTTTAAGTTCTCTGCCCATATGTGAAACCTTTACTTCTTGAACGCAATATGAAAAAAATGTTATTTAAATTTCAGTCCAAATATAGTCTGTATCTCATTTGAGATAATCCCATAAGAGTTCCTAACACCCGTTTTAGTTTCAGGTGTAGCTTGTCCAAACAGCCCTCCTTTCTTTTGCAGCACCTCTGGCAGCAGGATTCTTGGAGCTGCCCCTCTTTTCCCAGGTTGGGCCTTGCCTGTTGCAGCAAGCTGAGTGCCTTGTTGCCCATATTGCATTTCTGACCTGTGTGGTCTGTAGTAGAAACACTTGCTTTATGTAATTAAGTCTGAGTAATTGTTTGGTTGAGTTTATTTGCTGCTTGTGTGTTTCAACAGTGACACTTTGTCCGTACAAGAATGCCTGTGTTATGGCTATCAGGATGGCATACCAGCCACACAAACCGTATTGGTTTTATTACATGGTGAAACTGTCATTTAAAACATTTAAAATTAAGTTACTGTTCTGTGTTACAGCATGTATTCTTGGTATATTATTTAAAAAGTGGGTGTGGGAACATTCTCTATACTGTTATGATCCAGCGTTTCACTCCCTCAGCTTGCTGTTTTCTGTTTCTTATTCTTTTTTCTCCTTCAGTTTCTCTCTCAATTTTTCTCAGAAGAGCAACGTGAAAATATATTATCTTGCTTCCAAGTGCATTCTAAAAGTTGGTCTCTTGGAGGACAGCACAGTCATAGGGGCCTTAGTGGTACTTACTTCCTCTGCTAGTGCAGGTTTCAGTGGCTGTCAGAAGTGGAACAAGTGAAAAGGCTGCAGCAGCCTGTTAGAAGTGGAAGTACTGTCATGTGCTCGTGAACATTTAAGAATTTTTCTTTTGGAGTTAGATGGGGTACTGAGTATGAGTGCTGCATGTGTGCCAATTGTATTTTTCCTTCTGAGGAAGAACTATTAGTGCAAGACAGGTATGCTGGCTGTACCATGGCTGAACTGGTGAACTCAATCTTTTCACAATCTCACAAAATTGCTTCTCAACTGTCCTTGCCTTGAGCTTGCTTGTGGTTGTTCATGGCATGCAGCCTAAGGTGTGCTGCTTGCCTGTTTCCAGCATTCCTGACCCTCTGATTCAGCGCAAGCTCAGACACACTCAGGCACACTCCTGCCCATTAACACATGCACATGCTCCTGCACACTCAGACACACTCCCCCGGAGACACAAGCACAGTCACAGGCACGCTCACACACCTTCAGATACAGACCCACACTCACAACCACTCACACACACTTGTGTGTACGTGTGCATGTGTGAGTGTGTTTGATTGTGAGAGTGTGTCTGATGGTGCGTGAGTGTGCATGAGTTCACATGAGTGTGTGTGGTCAGACTGTAGAGAAGAGGGACTGATGGTTGCAGTTAATAGACAGAGATAAGAATTTACAGCATCACTTCAGTTTGCTCTCACGGCTTTTTCTCAGACCAGATATTCTGGTTGGGTTTTTCCTCCTTTTAGCTCACTGGGACTTGTTTTAAATTCTTACTGTCCTAGAAACTGAACGTGTTTAACTTACCTTTCAGGACATCTTAACGCCCCTAGAGTACGTTTGATCTGGCTTTTTAATTCAGTGAACCTCAGCTGATTTCTCACTTACTAAAGGCTGTGAAGCAACTTTGTAGCTGATTATATAAAAGCACCATGAAACAACTTCACAGGAATTCCATTCACGTCTATCTGAACTTTTAAAGTCACCTCAAATTTTATTCAGTTGCGCTCAAATGGAGAAGCTTGCTCTGTCTCTTGAAAGCTCCGGTATCCACTAAGCCCTGAAAAAAAAAGGTAAAATTGATCATATTTAACAGTATGAAGCAGTGAGCAATATTCATCTCTGACCTAAAATGTGTGAATCCAGACTCATTAGGCTGTCCATGACCTGGAACAATTCTGGCTTTTGGAATGCTGCAAACTGTGAGAGAAAAAAAATATAGTCTCTTGCCTGCAGTCTAGTTATAGGTGTTAAAAGCTATAGTTCTCAGGGGCTCAGCATGTTGCAGGTCCATCTTAAGACAGGTGTAAATGTCTCAACTGTGTTATAAAACCTTCCTAGCCTTCTCTTAGCTTGGCTGGTGTAAGAGGCTAGACTGCCCATCCTATGTTCATAAAAGATATTTCCATAGCAGACAATAACATTGTACAACAAAGGCAAGAAAGGATTTTTGTAACTGTTACTGGAACATCCTCTGTTTGATGCTGGCATGGGGATCTGAAACAAAAACCTTGGGATTTTGTACTTAACATTACCTTATGTCTAGTCCTAGTCTATCAGAAACTGAAATCTAGATGATGTAAGATTTCAAAAAGCTTGTTCATGGAAACATAAATATGCGAGCTGCACTGCACAGCCTGAATAGCATAACTGGTTTACTTGCAGAGTTGTATCAACCAACCATGACATTTTGGGGTTTGTGGGTGAGGGAAGGGAAGGTGATTTATATTTTGTATTTAGGAAAGATCTTTGCCAGGTAAAAAAGTATTTATAGCTGAGGCTCTCCACTGGAAATATCCTGTCATTAATCTTGGAAAGATACAGTCAATGGAAGTGTGGTTTATTTCAGTAGCAGTAAAGGTAGTTCAACTGGATTCAAAGTCACATATTAACAGTTTGTGCTATGGACAAAACTAGACAGAAAGCCAATCCAGTTTATGAAACACCATTATGTAACATTGTGCTTTTCAGCTAGATTTGCCACAATTTTCATGTGCAATATATGCTTTAAATTTTGTAATGCCACAGACTGTGAAACTTGTGCACTGAAAAAATTAATGTTGCCTGTTATTAAAAAGTAATACACATTTCTATTATCTGAGAATCCAAGAGCCAGTATTTAAACAAGTAAGTACAGGTTACCAGCCTCTTAAGTTATGGACCATGAGTTTTGCACATTTGAAGAAACAGCAGCAGGCCAGTCTCGCCTCTTATAATCCTCAACTGGTAGGTTATAATAAATTGTAAATATTATGCTTCAGGACACTCTCAATCCACTTGACCTTACAGAATGTTCGTTAGTGTGTTGTCTTGAGCTGTCAAACTTTCCTTTTTTTGTCTCTCTTGTCTCACCTCGGAATCTTTGTGGTTATCTGTTTCTCTGTATAACAGAAGAGATATTGCAGATGTGCAGAGAACACTATCTTTTAATTCACAGCCTCAGAAATGGCATATCTTTGTCAGACAGCTCAGGCAGTACAAATTTATCATCCTCTCTTTATTATCCAATTCACTAGTTTTGAAATAACTTTCAGTTACATGCTTTGATGTTAAAATATTCTGCTCATCTAGTAAAGCCAAGCTGTATCAGGATTTGCGTGTCCCACTTAATTTGATCACACTCTCTGGTTTGGGGCATGTGTCTTATTTTGTTCTTTGAAATGTAAAGCTATTCTGTTTTTGTGAAGTTTGCCAATAACTGCTTTATCAGCCCTCGTTCAAGGGCTACTTCATGCTTTAGCATGAAAGTTTCACAGAAATGTTAGGCTTAAGATGGCTATTCTAAATAGCAAACTATAGATCTGATGTACATTGCATGCATTTATAACATTTCTGGATTAGTTGTGTATTGCATTTGGGGATGGAGGAGCCAAATGAACCATCAGATTCATTTCTTATGTCCCAGTAAAATAGGTCTAAGAACATGCTGTAAATCTGGTACACTTTTATTTGAGGGACTGAATACAGATCAGACAATTCTATCAAGTATATACTTGCATTTCTACTGAAAGAATTCCACATTCCTTTCAAATTACAAATAAAATGGACTGACAAAAATAAAAATGTTTGTCTTGCTGATGTTTTTGTGGTAGCTTTCCTTGAACTGTCCGATTGCTGTATTCTGCTTTTGTTTACTTTCTGATCATTAAATTCTGATGATCTAAAATCAGTCATCTGTATGCTGCAGAAAAGCCTATTTTAGTTGGCACAAATTTTTTTGTAATAATCAAAATAGACTTTTTAATCTAATGCACGGTAAGATTTTACTTAAAAGCCAGGAAACACCGTGTGTGGGGAAGTGTAATGAGCCGTAGAGAAACACTTTTTGTCACCTGCTTTCACAGGTGCGGTTTGTGAAGAACGTGACCTCGTGGAAGGAGATGAAGCCGGGCTTTTACCACGGCCACGTGTCCTACCTGGACTTCGCCAAGTACGTCCCGGGGTTCCCGCGGGGACGGGGGCTCCGCGGGCTGCCGGCGCCCTCTAGCGCTCGGAGCCTGGGAACTGCAGTTCGCTAAAGCCCTCGCACTGGCGTTCCCGCAGAGCCACGGTTTGGCCTTGATTTCCACCCGTTTCTCTTCTTTTCTTGCATGATACAATGTAGCCGAATCTCATTAAAAAAAAACAAAAAAACCCAACCACATTTATATGCTGGGATTAGTATTCCTGGTCTAAATTCCAAGCTTGTTTTGCTGAAAATCATAGCTTTTCTCTGAAACACTGGCAGTTCTGTTTTAGGATTGGCTTCCCGTTTGGGGAAGTTTAACATACCTGTTCTCAAAAATGTTTTATATAAAGAGTAACACCACCTGCCTCTTAAGTTATGTAATTCTTCTCTACCTTAGTATCCCTTTACACTTTATCAAAATATGAAAAGTTATATTTTGAAGTAGTTTTCTGGTCTATAATAGTTTGACTTACTAGAAAAAGCATTGAAATAATTCTTGTGGAGTTAAATGCTGCTATTTCTAAAATTAAGTTAAATAAAGTATCTTAAAAATCCTCCAACTGACTTCAAAGGTTCATATCTTTATTCCCACTTTCATATGTTTCTTTTCTTGTCTTATTTTTGCTTCCAGATCTAAAGCAGTGATCCTCAGTAGCTCAGTCTTATGAAACCTCCCCTTGAACTGACGAGTCAGTTTTGCTTAAGATGCTTACTAGGCAGTGCTTCACCTTGCACTTGAAGGATGTAGAAAATGATTTAAAATTGAAAGTAGAATTTTCAGATCTCATTACATTTGACTGCACAAATGATAGTAACCACTACTTTTACCTCTTGCTGACGGTCACTCCTCAGTGTTGTTATGTTTCTGTGCATTAAAGTATTTATTTAAATTCTTTTTTGTATGTAATAATTCCTTTTGTTTTGTCATTCCTTTTAATTACTCATTCTGCCATGTACACTGATTTTTAATTGGAACTTTTTATTACAAAGAATGAGATGGGGAAGTGAGACCTTTGCAGATTCCCAAAACAGTATATTATCAGAAAATGCTAAAAGCTACAGTAGTAGCTGAAAATGACCAGTGGCACCAAGTTTACAGTAAGTATCAGGCAGAAAGGGTTACTTGCAAATCAAAATTCATTTGTTTCCTTTCTGCCTTTTTAAAATTAAAATGCTTCAACATTACTGAACACTTGAACTGAGTAACAGCTTTCTGGTACAGCAAAGCTGAATGTTATTTACACATTAGTTCATAATGCTGAAAACATTTTCAGATACTGGAGCTCCTAAAACTAAAATATTTTACATCTAGAAAGCATCTAAGCAATTTCAAAGATTTCTTTCATCTGCATCTTCCCTCCAGGACTGTGTTATCCTTGTATTTGTTGTTTGTTATCCTTTCACCTGAGTGATTTTTTTTTTCCCCACAACAGCTTGCTTTCTCATACTTTGGGTTTTCATTATTAAAATAATATCTTGAATACGCTGGTTGTGCTTGGCAAGGCCCACACCTTTAAGGCTGTGAGGTATGTTCTTGTAATGACCATTCTTGTAGTTAAGAAGAGTAAAATATTTCCGAAGAGTCAGTGCTTCCTTATACATGGATGTCAGACTTAGGTCCACTGTCAAATATCAGAAGTACCTCTTTAAATGCTGAAAATTAAAGTACTGGATTCCATCAATGACTGACAGTATTGAGGACAGGTTATTGTAATCCATCCATGTAGAAATTATGGTAATAAAAGTTTAAATTTTTTCCCTTTTTGTCTTCTTAAAATTTCTTATCCACTCTTATTCCTTATTTTCTCTGGTAAATAGTTGGGAAAAAAGTTCTTTGACAATGCAATTGCCAATTCATTATCATTATTAATAAAGTTACAGTAATAACTTATGTTACCAGTAGGTTTATGTTACTGTAACTGAAGCTACTTCTGCAAGCTCGTGTGCAAATGCAGGCGATTGTACAACCCAGCACAAGCTTTTCTAAGGTCTTGGACATCTTCATTTAAGCACGGATATGTGCTGTTCGTTGGTTGAGGCTGCTGCTGTATCAGAATGGTTTGTTACAGCTTCCCCAGCATTTGCAGCAGTGTGTGGAAGGGGACGTGCATGTCTCATGCACTTCAGTGGACTTTAAAGAGGGTGCAGTTCAAAGCCTGGACTTTGCATCAGAATGGTTGAAACATTCACACCCTCTACTCTGCAGACTTTGGGAAGTCAGAGCTGGCATGCAGACAGATGTCAGCAATTCCGCCTTTGAGTGCTCCAGTCTGACTCATTGGTACTCTGCTGACAGCATTGGACAATCAATTGCTCTTTCTGTAGCCTTTAACAATTTCTCTGTCTGTAATGCTGGTTTTTGGCAAAAGCAATGCCTGTTAATTGTTTTTTTTTCTAACTTCCTCCTTTCTGCTGCTTTTGCTACATTTCTGTTCTTCAGCTTTTCAACTTAAAATTCCTCATATGCACAGTATCTGGTAGTAAAATTTATCCCTTTAACAAGAATGGTACTGCATCTTAAAACTATGAGTGCTCTGTTTTAGCCAAGTTAGGAGGCATGAATGGCCCCCTTTCGGTGCAGAATGCTTTCCCAGTTTGCATAGGGACAGAAGAGAACTTTTTTTTCCAGCTTCTAGCTTTACTTCAGGGCACTTGACACACTTGCAATTTCCATTGTGATATAAACTTTTCATTATTTGTATACCGTAATTATTTGCCACAGGATGTCTCAAATGGAAGGGAAATCTGAGGAATGTATTGTAAAAGCTGACTTGAACATAGATCACTGAAAGGTAGCATGTGCACAAAACAGTTTGGTGATTTAAATCTTTCTCATGTTGTATTAGGTAACCACCGTGTTTCATGAGGCTTCTCCTTGTACTGCAGTATATCAAAATTTGTTTAGGGTAAATGTCTAAGGAAAAATTTAATATCTTTAGATAGAGAAGTTAATATGATTACAGATACTGTCTTAGACTTATATTTAATAAGCATAGCCATATGCCTTCAACCCAGGCAGTGGATGGGCTGTGAGCTCTGTCTTTCTGCTGTTACAGTTAATGTCTGTAACTACTGGAGACCTGCCAGGAAAACCACTCATAGCATTGCAAAGCCCAGTTCGCAAGGGCAGGAACTCAATATCAAACTTCCTTGTACTTATTATAAACATGTATATAGCTGCTAAACTAGTTAAGGCATTTC
Source organism: Drymodes brunneopygia (assembly GCA_013400955.1). NCBI lineage: Eukaryota > Metazoa > Chordata > Aves > Passeriformes > Petroicidae > Drymodes > Drymodes brunneopygia. The sequence continues at coordinate 280,193 of VZTZ01037513.1, read as the reverse complement.
TAGAGTCAGGATGGTTGTGTAAATATTTTTAGTATCTATTTGTGTGACAATATGTCTGGTTTGTTTGTTTCTTTAATAATAAACTCTTAAAATCGTAATCCTAGGCAGACTGAAATTGAACTTGCTTTCACATCCATGTAATGCGCTGGATATAAGGCTGAAAAGAAGTGATCATTAAACTTCCTCTCAGTATCATGTATTCTGTGTATAGATTTCAGTTGTAGCAATAAAGACTGGGTTTAAAATATTAGATGGGAAGCTTTGATTTGTCCTTTGAAAGATGCTTTTTCCTCTTTTGCTTTAGATTTGGTGTTAAAAAGAAACCAATTTACATAAATGTCATAAGAGATCCTATAGAACGCCTTGTTTCTTATTATTACTTTCTGCGCTTTGGAGATGATTACAGACCAGGGCTACGGAGGCGAAAACAGGGGGATAAAAAGGTAAAGTACACCCGATTATCTGTGCTGTACTTGGTAAAATGAATGTGAAAACAGTTTCAAAATTGACCTGATAAAAGCCAATTCATTCTTTTTATGAAAGCCTTAGTGATAACGGTGGCTTTGTAAGTTATATTCTCCATTTCCTGTCCATACTGGAGCAGAGCATGACATTAAATAGGTTCTTTGTACCTTTACAAATTCACTATATGTTACAATTTGTTAAAAAAAACTAAATAAAATATTTTAAAAATTGTTTTTAGGTATCCAGAGTTGTAATTATCAAATTAAGCTTATCCTCCTGTGTGAGAAGGCTACATATCTTCTTGTTGAAGACCGAAACCTGTTTTTTCAGAAAAAGCTGTAGAAGTGCTGATGCTTTGGCTTTGTTGTTTATTTTCATATAGTTAGCAAACCAATTTACTTTCTTTTTTTAAAATGAAAATAATGCAATGTCTTCTTGAAAAGTGTGGAGTATGATATATAGATTTCTATACTTCCTCATTGTGTCTTAGGTGGCTGAGGGTCTAAGTTCAGGTTAGCACATTTAAACATTGACTACTAATACAGTTTCAGGATGGCAACATCATTCTGGCTCCATAATATATTTGTTTCAGAAAGAACCTATACATCCACTGTCATGGTTTGCAGTATGATATTTTTTTGGGTATTTTGCTTTGGATTTTTCTTCAATTGGGAAGAAAAGCAGGGTATTAAGTGTATGAGTATGGTTTATAAAACTGTAGCTAGAACATTGTGGAATCCTATAAAATGTAATGAGTTTTTTGTACTTCACAGAGCCAAACACTTTATACAGTTTCAGTGACAATGTTTTCTTAAGCTGATGCTGTTTTTCTGTAATCTTGACAATTTGGTGTCATGCTGTGTGCGTACCAAGAGACATTGCAAAAATAAGCAAAAGTCACCCTAAATACAGCTTAGTCTATAAACATGTGTAATCATTTTGTGTGCTGCCCCCATCCAAATAGTGCTTTTTAAACACTGGGAGCAAACCATTCCTCTCTTCTTTCTGGCTAGGAACTGCTCCTCTGTTATTTAGGGTTTAGCGCCATCTTCAGCTACTGCATTTCAGTTTGTCCAGGTATCCTGCAGCATAGGAAGAGGAAAGCTTCAAAAATAAATCACAATTAATCTTTGAAATTGTCTTTATAGAACTGGCTAAACAGATGAACAGGTGGTATGATATCATAAAGGCATTTTTAAAAAGAGAGGTAGGATCTCATCTTTTGTAGCCTACTTGTCTTCCTCTTTCCTGCTGGAGATCAGTCACTTGGAAAGCTGAGCATGCTGCCAAGTCTGAGCTGTTTGTAGGACATAAAACTACTAAAAAGAGTGAAATTTAACAGTGTTTGTTTTATTTTTGAATTATAATCCAAGTAACCTGGTTAGGTAGTCACTGGGAAACATTATGCCAAAAATCCTTAATGTTGCTGCTTACAGACTGCACTGTAAGCTTTGATTTGCTGGAAAGAAGGTCAAATGCATTCCTATTTATAATGCTTGCAATGCATTGCATTATTAATTTTATGTTTTCCTACTGAAGATGCTTTTTTCATTTTGTCACTATGATACCATCTCATTTATGTCTGAGACTGAGTTGTTGTTACACAGATTTAAGACATCCTGTAAGCATTTCAAGTTCATTTGAAGTGAAATTGATTAACTGTATCAAACTTCTGGCTTCTTTCATTTAAATGAGGTAGTACTGTTTTTCCAGAGTGTCCCTGGGGAACTGTACATGTATAGATGATGTAAGTTTTGGATACATTAGTTATAAAATTCAGTAAGCTCACAAATGGATTAGGCCAATTGCAAGAGCCAAGGCTTTATTCTAGTATGCGTTACAGTGGATTCATTAAAAGCTCTTCAAATGAAAAGTAAGGAAGGTCAGAAATGACTTCTAGTGGAAGTCAATTGTTCTTTTCTTAGTAGAAAGGAATTTCAACATAGTTTACACTCTCTTCCCCTCCTAGTCCATACCACAGCATTTATATGGAAGAATTCTTCATTAGGTTTTTTCTGTATCCCTGTGCTGCCAATCATAGATAGCTTGGCTCCAAATGCAGAGTCTGTAGAGGCAAGGGTTTCTTATAATAAAATCTCTGGATGAAGCAGCCAAGGTAGGTACATAAGAGGAAGTGTGGAAGGAAGTCTGTCCTATTTCAGCTTACTTAGAAAATGGCTTGCTTCCTTTTGCTTATTAACTGTAAAATAACCTGCAAGTATAAGCAAAGCAATCTTTCTTTGCACAGATGCCAGTTCATTTTTAGTATAAACATTCATAATTTAGGAGGTGCATTTAACAATAGATCAGTGCAGAATTTCCCTGGAGAACTATGCTAGGGAAGGCATACCAATGCCTTGTTTTCCTACTTAAGCTGCATTTTTATCTCTGATATGCGACATGTACAAGCTATTCTAAACTCAGAGTTCAATGTGAACCAAGGCACCCTAGTTTACTCCCTGCTTTGGCACAGTATCAATAATTTTTTCAGATAATCTCATAAACTTCACCTCAAAATAGAAGCAAAAGATGTTGTCTGTGTTCTTAACCCCAAATAATTACACAAATGTGTTTTTACATAGTTGCTTTGAACAAAAACTTTTAATTATACTGAAGAAGCAATTTAAAAAGATGTTTGTCTATGTGATCTATTATTTTTTTAATCTATCCTAGATGCAGGCCTTATATCTTTATTAGAAATATCATAAATACTTACTTTATGGTGAAACAGTAAAGCATTTACAAATTCCTTCCAGTGCTAATGGAGTTCCTTTTGTAACTGTGTTACTGCATTTGAAACTCTGTTACTATAGCTGTGTATCCACAGATATAGAGAGCGATATTGTATGGAATATTCTGTTATGCAGTGAACAACTTCTTTTCAGTTCTGATTGCCAAAACAAAATTAGCCTCTGAAGTGGCCGTTATTTGCCATAATTAAAATATAATGGAACTTTGTTTAATCTAAAACACAAAATGCACAATGTTCTGTGTTATAAAGATCCAGCTGTTGCAGGATCACACAATTCCTGATATCATTTGGTGTTGTGTCTTTAGTGACTTCTTTCATAGGGGAAAACAATTATACCAACACTTATTGACTATTTTTGCTAGTTTTGACGAATAGCCTTTGCTAAGATTTTATCAGAGGTATATCAATGTATCAGGTAAGATCAATTGTTCATTAGTTGTAACCATAAAAGACTGTACAAGTACTATTTAGTTGAGACAATAGGTCATCCTAATAACACGGTGAAAGCAAGGCTTAAATTTTTTTTTCTAGAACATCTTATATGTGTTTTTCTGTCCCCACTACATTTAGCAACTAATCAGTTTGAGATGCTTGATACATATATGAGATTTTATGGCTCAGTTCAAGTTTGTCTTTGTTCCAGACCTTTGATGAATGTGTGGCAGCTGGAGGTTCCGACTGTGCTCCAGAGAAACTTTGGCTTCAAATTCCATTCTTCTGTGGCCACAGCTCAGAATGCTGGTAGGGAGATAAATGCAGCTTTTTGTCAAGTACATCAGTGCTGAAATCTAAACTTTAACAAATTTCAATATGTAGTCCAGTTGATGAAAGTGTGAGGGACTGGGCAGAGTGAAGTTGTGGATACTTGAGTAATGTGTTTTCTGTTGAATATGGATTTACTGAAACAGTTTTGCAGTTCTTTAAACTAGCAGTATTTTACAATACTGTATCAGCAGTGCTTTGAGTGAAAACATATGTTTTCAATTTTAAAAAAAATTTTTGCAGGCTTAGAGTCTTGACATTTTTCTCTTATGTCAGACTACAGTATTCTTCTTTTGGAATGGAGATATTTTAGTTCAAGCTCCTAGAGTTCCTGGGGAGTACACAATAATTGAGATCAGGATAAATTTATCTTTTTAAACCTTTACCAGATATCCGGTAGTCAATGCTACTTAGCAGAAACTGAAACAAACGCAAATAGTGCCCATCTGTCAATGCAACATATTTTATAAAAATGGCACAGACTTTAAAAAACTCCTCAGCAAAAAAAACCCAAAAAGACTCATAGATTATTTGAAAGATTCTGAGTGATATCAAGGGCAAGTATTTGTCAAAGGTACTGTTCATTCAAACACAAGCAAAGTAAATGGCCACTTGGGAGCTCCTCTTTCAGTGCCTGTTGTTCAGACCTATTCACTCTCTGGCCATGTGGAGAAGCAAAGAAAGGAGGTGCAAAAGGGAAGATGTGTTCTTGCCAGATTTCTGGTATCTAATGTGAAAGTGGAGACAGAGTATATTAATATTGAGACAATGTAAATCCCTGAAAAGTTGCTTGAATAGAGGCATTAAGCATATACACACACACCAGGTATTTTTGTTGAGACTTTTTTATAAATAGAGGAGTCCCATTTTTAGATAAGAACACAGATGAGAGAAACTGGAAATGAAGTTAGGAATGGTTGTAACTTGGAATAAGTCTTGCCTTTCCTGTACAAATGTCCTGTTGTGAAGTAATCTCCATCTAGGGACCAAGGATTGTTGGCTGACATCAGAACTTGCTATAATTGTTCTCTGTCATTTTAGGAATGTGGGAAGCAGATGGGCTTTGGAACAAGCCAAATACAATCTGATTAATGAATACTTCCTAGTGGGAGTTACTGAAGAGCTTGAAGACTTCATCATGTTATTGGAGGCAGCTTTGCCCCGGTTCTTCAGGGGTGCCACAGAACTGTACCGAACAGGTATTTAAATAGTTCATTTCCATGGATTTTTCATCTGCTTATTGCCTTTTTTACTGTGAATTCTTCAGATCTAGATAAATAGTTTTGAGTCTCTGCCAGGTTTGCCTCTCAGCTGGATGATGCTTTTACAGAAGAGAAAAACTCCTTTTCCAAGAATCTCAGTCCTATCTCGCTCTCTTTCCTCTCTTTCTCAGATGGTGCTAGTCCAAGTAGCTTTCTGCCTCACACAAACTGTAAATATTTAAGGCTTGGGTAAAGGCAGATGTGTAGGCATACTGCATGTAAAATTGTGATGTGTTTATAACAGAACTTTTTTTTAAGGTTTTGCAGTGGCTTCAGTTTTGTAAAGTGGCTGATGTGGCAGATTTCCATTTCCTCAGAAGCCCTGCTGGAATTAACTGTGCTCGATGCAGCCTGGTTGGCTGAGCAATAAAGCCTGAGGGATGCAGAGACCCAAGTAGATGTTTATCTTCTTGGGCTCCTAGCTACAAGTAGCTCAGTTTCTAGGAGCTGGCCATGCAATTTATGATGAAGAAAAGATCTATCTTAGCAGGGCTTCTATCTACAAATAGAGGGAGAAAAGGCTCTGATGTACAGAGCCTAGATATGTAGTATTAACAAGTTAATTACAAAGCAATAGCACTCTTTAGGGAAAATCTGGTCATCATTTTGGCCATCTTTGTCTCAGAAACTCTGTGCAACAGGGATGTGGCTTATGTATCATTAATGATAAGACTATAGTATCCTGTTTAAATGGGAGAATAATGGTTTAAATGCTATTAGTAGAGATTATATTTTGATTAGAAACAGACAATTGAAATCACACAGAACCAAGATTTTTTTTCTCTTTTATGGAGAGCTACAGAGAGCTACACCAGAACAGGGAGGTTTTTGGTAGTCTGAGTTGTGTATAGCATTCCCTGGAGATGTTTAAAAGATGCGTAGAAGTTATGGAGGTATTTAAAAGATGTGTAGGTGTGGTGCTTGGGGACGTGGCTGACTGGGACTTGGCAGTGTTAGGTTTGTGGTTGGACTCGATGACCTTAGATGTCTTTTCCAATCTAAATGTTTCTTTGATTCTATGAAAGAAGTCTCTCCTGCAGTTTCTAAAATTCTTAATATTTGATACCTGATTAACATCTAAATAAATAATTTTGAAAGACCAGTTTTGCTCCAGGTAGATTATGTGGAGTAATCTTATTCCTTAAATGAATGTTCATTCCCTGGGTTTAGTAGAGCAAAGAGGAAGAATTGAAGCAATGGATGCAAAATTCATAAATATTTGGTGAGAGAGGCTGCAGTTCTCCAACTCTGTACGTTGTGTTAATAAATTTTGGATTAAAGCCTGCCCCTTCTAATGCAGTTTATCAACATGCTGAGGGTATAAAAACTCTGTAAATAAAAGGACTGTAAACATTTTTTGAGCATGTGAACTTGAAAGTGAAGTTATTGCTTTCATTTTGCATTTAGGAAAGAAGTCGCATCTTAGGAAAACAACTGAGAAAAAACTTCCCACAAAAGAAACTATTGCCAAGCTACAACAGTCTGAAATCTGGAAAATGGAGAATGAGTTCTATGAATTTGCACTGGAGCAATTTCAGTTTGTCAGAGCACATGCAGTTCGGGAAAAAGATGGAGAATTGTATATTCTGGCTCAAAACTTTTTCTATGAAAAGATTTACCCTAAATCAAACTAAGAACGCTATACTGTTAGATTTATGGACCTAAATCTTTGGTCACATCATCATCTTAGTCCTCAGCCATGGAAACTAGATTGCTTGTAGACCTCCAAGACATTTCTTTATATGAGAAAAGTGGGTTGTGGATCACCTCCAGGGCTTTGGATATAGCTGTGTTGGTAATCCAGAAGCAAAGGCTTCATTTCCTTTATCTAACTAATACTTTCAGTGGAGTCAAAATCCTTAACCTGAAGAAATCTACGCTGTAATTTGGAGCAATTAATACACGGCAGTTCTATTTGAAAATATAAACAATCAAAAAACCACTTCTCTTGATGCTCTTTTTAATTTTCAGAGCAATTTATTTTCATTTATACTTCTGGGAAGAGGAAATCATTTCCCCCAGCTTTCAACATGGAAATTTTAGTTGTATACAGTATGAGTAGTCCTAATAACTAGTTGACATCTGTGCTTTGTTTTTGTGAATCATATCACATGATATTAATTGGGATGGTTAATCATGTTCTGCTGAGAAATGCTGCTGCTGCTGGAATTGCCCATATTTATATATGTGGTTTTATTAAAAAATTACAACTACTCATTAGTGTTAAAATGTCATTTTCATATTAATATTGTAAAAAGTTAAAGAATCAGAGCAGTGAGGTTTTTATTTTTGGTTTTTTTGATCACCGCCACCACTGACTGAGGTTGGGAAAACTACAAAGAAATTTGGTATTGTCTGCAGTTCTAGTTGATCCTTACACAGTGGTATAAAAATCGTAAATTCAGTAAGTTTCTCCATGGATTCTTTGTAATAATTGTAAACTGAGGTATTGGTGAATCCATATTATGACTCTATTAGTGAGCTGTGGTATGGCTAGGGTTTTCCTACTACTTCAATACTTTTATCTGTAGAATATTTTTACTGAGGTGCTTTATAACGTGTTTTAAAGCATTGCATTTACAAAAGGAGTAAAATGCTGTAAATACTGCTTATTTTATGTATTTGGACCAAAAGGTTTAAAGTAACTAGTTTAAAGTGGGGTTTTTTGCACCAGTTCTGTTATGTGTGAAGTGAAAAACATCACATCTACTTCCTGGTTGAGTTAACTGTTGGACATTGCTGAAACGCACTTCAGTGACCTCTCTGACTTCAATACCAGAATGTTCTCCAGGGATTCTCTTTACAGAAATGGAGTCTTCATCCTTTTGTTAGGGTAAGAGAACAAGAACAAAAATGCCATGTGCAGTCTGGTTGGGAAAGATGCAGTGAACTTGATTGACATAATTGTATTTATGTAACTGCCTTACGTGACTTGTAAATTTGTGAGTTGCCATTATTAACAATGTGAAACACCTGGTAGATGAAGTAAATTGAAATTTGAGAACAGATGTTTGGGGCCACTGCATTATAGCAAATGGCCGTGGAGCACTGCAAGAATTTTTCCTATTGAATTTTCTTAAAGATATGCGTATTTACACAACTTCCACCTGCCTTTTCTTAAAAGTGCTTTTCACAGGATTTGATTGGGAAGGCACTGAGGATACAGAGAAAGGAATGGTGGGAAAGGTTTAAATTCCTACAGTATGATGCTGAAGGCTTAGTTTAAAATTACCAAGTGGCGTTTCTTTAACCAGCTTGTTCTTGTAATGAAAACAAAGGAAATAGAAAATGGTCTGTGAACTGGATGTCTGCAGCCAAAAGCAACAGCCCAATTACAGAGAGGATAATGAGACACTATCAAGTACATCTTGCAGTTTCTTTGTTTTCTTAGATTTTTCCCTTCTGATTTTAAAAATAGATCTGTCTTTGTTCTTCCCAAATAATCAGGGAAGTTCCTTCTCATAAGTTACCATTTATATAGCATGAACCACACATAAGACTTCCTGTTCCAGTTCTTGTCTGTTGACATCGATGATAATGCCAACATGTTTGGATATAGGGTGTGTTAGGTCACACATGAAGACTTTTCCTAGCTAATGAAAGGAACTGAGGAGTCATACACAAAAAGTAGTTAATGGAGATCTAAAAGTTTTCATTGAAAAGGAGTCACTTTTTCTTTTTTTTAAAGAAAATATTTATAATCCCAGGAAAGATTATCGCTCAGTGATAGCTTCATGTTGTTTTTTTTTTTACTATGTTGTTCTTCAGAATAATTCAGATTAGTTTGCCTTTTTGCATCTCCTTCAGAATTTTCTGCAGAGCACCTGTAAGAGAGCTGAAGAGCTTCCTAAGTGAAAATACAAAATATTCATCTAAGTAATGAAATAAGTATGTAGACAAATGCTTCTCTATTGACAAGAAAACAATAGACAAAACTTCTACTGATTTCAGTAGGATCTACAGAAACTTCTATTCTGTAAGCAATTTTACAAGTTATGTATCTTTTTTTTCCTTCCAGGATTTAGAATTTCTTAATTATGAATCTTCAATAACAAAACCAATAGAACAATGCAATTTTTTTTACTTTTAAAAGAGCAATATATTTTTCATAGTTCATGTAAGATAACACATTTTATTTAATCAGATATCACTTCCTGTTCTTTGCTGTGAACTGTCAAGGTTGAGACAAAGAAGGATTTTAGGAATATTTTTTAGAAATGCTAGCAACAATTGGAGCGGTACAGAAAATGTGATCATCTGTATAAAAGAGAAGGAACCAAGACTGTCTACTTTTATATCTAATGCAACCATTAAAGCCAACTGTGAACTTAGAATAATTTGAATTTAGAACTATCAACTTGGATTTCCTAAAAGACAGTTTAGGAAAAGGAGCTTTACAGATTTTTAATAATTTGTTCTATTTGTCTTCTGTTTAGAAACAGAAACAATCCAAGTTGTTGCCATTAAAAATACTTTATGGTATATAAATATGATTTATGTCATGTATTTTCCCTTAATGACTCATAGAGGAAAGCAGCAATATGTGAATTTTTGTTTTTGCAGGTTGTATGATCAGTAAACAACTATGCAGCCTCCTGAACACAGATCTTTTAACTGAAGTCACTGCACTCTCTGTAGAGGAGTGTGATTGGCTTTTTGCAGGGCTAAGTTCATTTGAAAGGTGCTGAAATGCTCATATATCTACATATAGTTGAGAGTGGATGTTGTTACACTGTTCTGTACTTTCTGTGCAAAAGTACTGCCCAGATTTTGTGCAGAGCTCTAGCCCTGTTGAAACCCTTGATGTCAGCATGGGGCACGAGGTCCTGCTGTGCTGGTGACTGCACAGCCGTACCCACAGCAGGCCTGGGGCACTTGTGATACTCTGGGCAGTGCTGGTGGGAGAGCAACAGTGGGTTTAGCTCCTTCCCTTAATAATTCAGCAGCCACACAACAAGAATGTCACTTTATTTTGTTAGTGCATCTATAAGAAGACCCAAGGCTAGGGTGCAGAATGTCCTCTGTGCACATTCCTGCTTGTTCTGGGTGGATTTTCTAGCAGTCTCTCTTTTATTGGTATGCTGATCATGACTTCATTTTCAAACACGTTAAAATTCATAGCTATACAATGTCGGAGATGGAGAACCAACCAGTCCTGGTAATTTGAAATGCCTTTTCTGGGTATTTAGTTTTTCTGAAGATACCTAGTCATTTTTACATTACAGGTATAAACTTTTGCTCATTGGTGGTCTCAGAGCAATTCTATCTTATATCAGGAAAAATTCAGTTATTTTCTTTTACACTTCTGTTAAAATTTTTCATGAAGCCTACCTGGCATTGCTAAAGCTGTATTTGACAAAAAGGTATGTGGATGATACTGTCTGAGCTGTGCTGCTTAAGCAGTCAATGGAAAAGCCTGATTCAAATGCACTGCCAATCCAGCTCTTCAAAATTAGAGCATATTTTATGACTACTAGAGATTAAACTTAAAGAAAGTTTAAGGCTGCTTAGTTGGATGGATGCTTCCTTTACTGTAAGCCTATGCAACTGTGTAACCTTTGCAGCAGTATTTATAGAAAGAGCCCTCTTCCTGAGACTTTTCTGGAACATGATTATAAATGTTCGTATACTCGTACTGTCTGATACTTAAATCAGCAACTTTCCGTAGCTTCTGCAAAAGAGACAGGTTTGTGAGCATTTCTAAAGCAGTACTGAATGTAATTTGAAAAACATGGATTGTGCTTCATGACCTTTTTCTTTTTAAACACACACACAGCTAAATAGTGCCTTTTTTCCTCACAATCCATGTTGGAGATGCTTGCTCCCACTCACCCTCCGTAAATTGATTCATTTGTGCAATACTATTCCAACTTGAAACCATTTTGTCACAGCTGTTTGGAAAATAATCTCCGTTTTTCCTCACTGTGCTGCCAGCTTTCTGTTGTTTAAGTGTTTCAGTTGATTACCTAATGCAAATGCTATAAAATAAAACACCCATTGGGAAGGGGAAAGAAAAGAAGTCTGGTGTCCTGTCTTAATATTTGCATGTCACATTCACATTGAATGCTTTTTTTCTGGAACATGTTGTTATACAGTATTGTGAACTTTGTTGGCAGCTATTGTGATATTGGAGGGGAGAGACAAGCCGGAGTGTAGCTCATCTGTGATAATTTCATACAGTTATAACCAAATATATTTAGAGGCCCTTAGAATTTGCATGTGCTTTGTGACCAGATATATTTTAAATTTGCAGAGGGTATACACTGTGTTGAAAGTGTCAATGAAAAGTTCTTAATATTAAAGCCAAAATTTGTAAGAACAGAAAACTGGCATTAAAATAGTGGATTGATACATTTGTGCTTCCCTGCCTGAGGAAACAAATGACCAACCAATTGCTGTGGTACGGGAACACCCTCAGTGACTGCACTGCTGGGTGTAAGAACTTGGGTAGACTAGAAATGTCATTTGCATTTGTAAGCAAGGACCAAGAACAAGAAAATACAGTGAGTATGGGTATGCTGCTGTTCAGGATTTCTGAGGCATACTATAACCACTGCCCTATAAACATCCCTGGCTGTGTGTGCTATGGAGCTGAACATCATCTGACCCTGCCAAGTTTCTTAATGCAGTAGTTCCTAAATATGTACTTATCAGCCTTGACAATTAAGAACCATCATGCAATTACTCAGCAACTTCCACTTGAGGATTTTGATGGCTTTTAAATCCCCCTTTTGTTGAAAATAGACTTTTCCTTGCTCCTGTGAATGGAAGTGATAGGTGTAATTGTGCACAGGAAACAAAGTCTCCCTACTTTTATCTGCGGGGGGAAGTGGAGGAAAAAAATATCTATATAGAGGACTTCCTAAGGTCACTGTACCTGTCTCTGAAATGATGTAATAAATAGAATGACAGCCAAAAAAAGTTGCAATACCATAAAAAGCTTTATTTAAAATGACAGTAGCTCCTCCTCTGAAAGACAGAATGACTGGAGTGTATGTGGTAAGTACTGGTTGAACCATTTTTTAACTGATGCTGCCATTTGCACAGGTAATTAATCTCAGCAATTGGAATTCATGGGAGGGGAGCAAGAGAAGGGAAAGGTGGTTTTTGTTCCAACCAATTTTTTTTTTCAGATCCTGTATTTTATTTATTGTTTGCATCTTGCAATTGATTTCAGTATAATTTCCTTACTTTTAATAAAATAAAAGAAGTTGCTAGTGAATGTCAAAGCAATACCCAGATGTTTTCTTCAAGCACAAGTCCCCTGCTATGACCTCCTCCCCCAGCTTCATTACCACATAACGCAGATGTGGTAACTTTCAATAAGAGCTAATTTAAAGGACTAATAATACTCTTTATTAAAAAAAACCTCTACAAAGAACACCTGTGGCCTAAAAATGAAGGCTTTGAGACCTTTCACCTTGTCATAATAACCAACTGCATCCTCATAAAAATGGAAAATACTGTGATCAACATTCTCTGCCCATTTTCTGCACACTTACAAGGCTGATCCTGAATCCATTCTCACATTTGCTACACACAGACATTAACCTTTCATAATAAATATGACTGTCAAAATAATTGCACAGAAAATAATCTTCCTGTTGAAAAAAAATTAAAATCTGGGAACAAAGTAGGTTAAAATGGTGATTCATGGGAATTGTGGTTATAGTTCAAGTATATAGGTATTGCATTCTTCTGATGTTTTAAGAAATGGTTCATTACTGTGCTGTATACATGCATGTGTTATTTCAAACATTGTTTCAGTATTCATAATGAAAAACCTTGTTCTATTTTGAACGAGAAACATACCTAATTTGGTATGATAATCTGAATGCTCTAACTCTGCCAGAACTCTGAGTTTGATGCAGCAGTTACTGGAAAATATTATAAACTGTCTCTTTACCAAAAAAAGAGAAAAGCTAGTGTAGAGAATAATGGCCTAGAGGGCCTAAAGGCACTATTATAGTCTTGACAATTATTGATTGCTGTTTTTAGCACAGAATAGAATTTGGAATCCTTAATCTCCTTTATTTAGAATTTAATAACTTTTAAAATGTTGCATGACTTGGTGAATTGGCAGGAGGAGAAGGAATGCTTAAGTGCTAGGGACTTGTGCAGTTATAGGCTGGCTTTGTCAAGACTGCCTCACAGCAGTGTGTAACAATGGGTGTAAATATGGGCAAACATCATGTAAAGCAGTCGATCTGGAAGGAGGGATGTATTTATATCTGTGAGGCAGTCTGTAAGGAACAGAGGAGAGTCCAGGCAGAAACATAAACCACTATATAACTGCTTATTTATAAAAATTTATTTAAAAACCTACAGTAATTGCTTAAATTAACAGCTATGATGGCTATCTCTGGCCTAATTACCTGCTTTGGATCTGCAGTGCCTTCTCTTGACTGAATCCATGAACTCAAAGCTGCAGCCATCAAGGCTGCCATTATAAGCAAGGCCTGTACACCACCAAATGAAATGTCTCCTATTTATAACCCAGACCAAATACCTACTTCCCGCACTTTGCTTCAGTGCTGCTTACAGCTAAGCTACAGATCTGGGAAAGCAAATTGCATTGACTGGGAGGCTCACGTGCTCTGCTTCTGAGATCTTTGCTTCTTGAAGATAAAATAATAATTACATGATAGAAGTCAAATCCATAAAGCCTGGGAGAAAGCAACTTAATGTTCAGATTATGTGAAGCAAAAATTCTGCACTTTTTTTTGTGTCCATTCAGAATGAGTTCACTGGCTCAGGCAGATTCCAACCAGACATCTGTTAATACTAAAGGGTACTTCAGAGAGATGGTTGGAAACCTGAGTTTTACTTTTCAGCAAAGATTGCTGTAAATGTTTTCCACAAAACTTCTCAACATGGTTTTCGAGTTTTTTTCTTAAGACAAACAGGGAGTTTTCCCCTTAAAACAGAGAAAACAGGAACATGTCAGTGCCCTCCCCACACCAGCAAACATTCTTTGTCAGTGTCCTTTTATTTTTTTATCCCCCAAGTGTGTGGGAAAATATGTATGAGTGTATGACATCTGTGTTCAGTCTCTCCCTTTTCTCAGCTGGCTCTGTGAGATAGTGTGCTAGTTTTTGTTCCTTCACAAGCCTTCGAAAGGACAAGTCTTATCTTGCAGGTATTGTTGCAGGACATGAGATCACGCTCCAGTATGGAGTTTATCAAACTTGGTGTTTACTCAGGGTCACCTTTGAGAGCCTGGTGGCAATGGAGGTCCCTGTCCTGAGGGTGGGGGCAGCGCTCGTGTATTGTGCTGCATTAGCTCGTGTGTACTGCTGACAGCGCATAGGACAGTTTGGATACATTTACCCCATGTATCTGGCAAGGATATTTACTTGGGGGGGATGTTTTTTCTTTTTTTAAACTTTGTGCAGGAAAAATGCCTGACAAGATGAGAATCAGGCTGCAACCAACAGGTTTTATTGAGCAAAGCTTTGCAGTAAGTTTATGAGTATCTTTGGTTCTGTACTCCCTCCTACCCAAGTCACCGATCCAGGAATGCTCGAGAAAAATGAAGAGTGAATTACAAGGCCAAAGGCAGCTTTTGAAGACAAGGCTGAAAAACTTGTAAGTAGTCAGAGGCACAGGCAGATGTGTGAGTGTGCTTTCAAAACCCAGCTTCTTTTTCTCTCAGCATCTGAGTACAGTTGGGGCTGTACTCAGTTCAAGTACCTAGGAAACAAGTTTAAAAGAGCTTTCTGCAATGAAAGATCCAGATGTTAAAGCTTGTTGCTCCTTTGACAACAGTGTTTTCCAAAGCAATCGTGTACCTTGTAACTCAGAGAGGGAGAAACCCTGATGTCATCATGGTTTATCACAGATGGTCACAGATGATTGTTCAAATTAATTTCATCATTTCATGTCCAGCTTGTGTATGGTAATTTAAACTCTTTCTTGTCCTTTATCAGATGCATGCAAAAAACGTGTTTAAAATCCAAAATAGACTCTTCTCCATTTTGTTTATCCAAATTCGAATAATGATTGAAAACTGGAAGCCTTCCTGCCTAGTCCAAAGGTACTGCAGCAGACTAGGAAATGGGGACCTGGATACCACAGCCATACCGGTGTTCTAAAATTTCTTGAAGTCTGTGATATTCCATAGCTAAAAGCAATGCAAACTAAGTGTTGTGATATTTGACAGTATTTGTCAATTTTTTCAAGTGTGGAGCCTGAATTTAGCTATTTATGTTAATATGTACTTACGTAAAAATAGTTCATGGGTTGGTTTTTTTCAGGTTGGGCAAGTATTGTAACTTTCTAGGGAAGCAGAATATCTAGTTTTGTGACGAGGTATTAACATCACAACACTTTGGCATCTGAGTTTGTAATTGTTGACTTCGTTCTTTTAAAACTACCCTGAAAATTGTCTTCTGTTGTTTCATGCCTTGTTACAAAAATACATATATACATTTCTAACAATTTTTTTTAAAAACCATTGTCTCTTCATATTCTCTTCTGTAATCACATCTGCAAGAAAAATGTGAGTTAGAAACATTAATCATTTGGGAACCTTGTGTCTAAGTCTTTGAAGACAAAGTGCTGCTTCTGCTGACTGTAGACTTTTTTGCCCAGGGTGGTTTCCTCTTTCCATATAAATCAAAAAAACTCATACTGCTGTTCTTCCCAAATCAAGTGGGGGCAGGGGGAACCCTCAAGGAATAAATAGCTGGTTTTCATGTGATGTTGCCACCACAAAAAACAGGCTGTCAACAGAATCTTAAAGGATTTTTGAGAAACAAAGTTTAAGCAATGTAAATTTAAAACAAAGTCAAACTTTCGCCCTGCCTAAAGCTGGTGCAAATCCTCACCCATATCACTTCAAAATTGATAGGATTCCACTCTCTGAATGTCCCTTCAGATTAGGAGTGTTTCTTAGGGTCCTGCAGATTGGTTTCTAGGCTTCATCTGCTGATGCATCAACTCTCAATAAATGCATCAAATAATGAGGTTTATTAGCATTTGTTGATGTCTCAAATTCCTGTAAAGAATATCCAAGAGATGGCAAAAAACTGACTGCTGGCTGAAGACTTGTCTATTGAAAGGCAGGAGAAAGGTTAGTTGTGGGATATTGGTGTCAGGTTTTAGGAATTTTGATTTTCCAGTCTCTCAGATGACACAGAGCATAACTGAGAAGTTTAAGTAACTTCCTCCCAGTTACTCATCAGAGACAGATGTCTCACCCTGCACGTGCAAAGCAAGTAGACAAACACAGGTGCCAGAGGTGAATTGCTGCATCTAGCATGTCTCGTCTTTCCACTCATCTCTGGGCACCTGTTGTCATCATCATCTGTCCAGCACAGAAAAGTCCCTCCATTGGGTAAGTGCTTTATTTATCTATTTTGGGGCAGTATAGATGCTTGTTATTTGTAGATCAATTAGATAAAGTGCTGTGTTAGTGTTACTGCACAGAAATGTTTTTATTGGCACATAAAGCAATAGTGCTACAGATCTAAAGGAAGCCTGTGTTGGTCAGAGGTATTGCCATGTGGCTGCCAGAATATCTGCTTATTACTGCATAGTATCAAATAAAGTCCCCTTATCCTTTACAATGTTTTGGTTAGAAAATCTGGTACTGTTGTCCTGTGTCACAAGTAAGGCACTGAAACTGGTGAGGTTTACCTGTGTTGAGAAGCTGCATCTCCTGGTCCCTGCTGCTGCCTGTGTGCAGCCTCAGCCCTCGCCCAGCTGCAGCATGGCCAGCTGGTGCCTCGGCAGGGCTGCCCTGTGCCCAGAAGGGAACGGCTCACTGGATTCCCCTCTCTGCCAGCAGTGAGAATGCTGCTGCCAGCTCTCAGTACAGCAAACTGCAACAGTTTGGAGGAACGAGGCCTAGACCTGGTGGGTCTGCCTCCTGAGCTATTTTGATACTGATCTGTGCTGAGATAACAGCAAGATTGGGCTTTTCACTGCACTCCTAAGCCAAGAGTGTGGTGTTTGCAAATATAGCAGTGGTGTTAGGATACGGGAATTGCCTACAGCTAGGCAAGAACGCTGTGAAGGAGCCAGGAATTCAGACCTCCTGAGCCCTGCACAAGCTGCTCCTATGTCTTTTCGTTAATCTCCTTCCCATATAACTTTCTACCTTGGCATGACTGATGTTCCCAATTAATGTGTACTAACCTCTAGCATTTTAATATAATAAAGTAATAATTTATGTCTTAATACAGAATTTAGGTTTTATACTTGCCTGTCATGTTTCAGGCACCATGAAGGGTCAAAGAACAGGTGTGGGTGTCAGAGGAGCGCTGTATTTGCAGCACTGGTCATGAGTTATGAATCCCTCAAACTTGCTGTTGTTGGCCATATCAGGGAACAAGATGTTGTTATTTGGGACTCCAGAATGAATCCTAGGCCCTGAAGTGGGAAATAAAGCAACATACAAATGCTTCTTGAAAGTTGGAACTAACTCCTTTGACTGATTTGGAAAAGAGTCAGAACAGGAACAGCTGTCTGTGCTGGCAGCGTTAGGGGATTACTGAGCAACAATTGTGCCTGCTTGTCTCCCCCCAGGTCTGATCCTTGCTTCTGAAGTTTTGTGTGATTGGAGAAAAGAAATGTCACAATTACCTCCTTTGTTTGCCTGCTATATTAACCACTTTAAAAAACAAGGAGAAAAAGATCAGAGAAGGCGATATGATCCTTCTGGACATCTGTAGCTGTTGGGAACAGTGGTGTTTCAGAGTCCTGTCTTGAGCTAGCCTTGTGGTGAGTATGCAGCTGGTGGAAGGAATTGGGGAGACACAGAAAGCACCATATTAGACAGAACTTGCACACTTTTGTTCCCAGACCGACATCCCTCTTGTCCTAACTCCATTAATACTTAACAGGGTAAAAAGAGGTGATTTTACTTCATTTTGAAAAAGAAAGCAAGCATCTTTCCCTGCCCTAGCAAGTACTAGTCATACAAAATGAAAGCATGAGGATATTGGATTGAGATCATGCCAAAAAAGCCTTTTCACTTTTTGCTATACATTCAGGCCTATGTCTAACTAAAAACAAGCCCAAGAGCAACTGTGCCCTTGCCATGCAATAATGCTGTCAAAAGGAATATTACCTCCCCCTGCACTCCAAAGAAATACCAGTGGGCCATAAATACAGGCCTGTGTAAGCTGAGGGCTAGAACATCACATCTGTTTTAGAGAGCAGTGCTCCTAGGGCTTTCCATACCTGCAGGACCACTGCACAGTTTTTTGGAACTCTGGGCAAGTAACAGATTTAAACTCTGCCCAACCACTGCTGCAAAGGCCTCTGTGAAGTCCTCCCCATCCCTGACTACCCACTCTGTGCTTTGGTTTTTGAAGGGAAGACCTGCTCTCATGGCCTCTGAAAGCTCTCCCTGTCCCCAGCGGGGCTGGGGGTAGGCCCCTTTCACAGGGCAATAACTGCTTTAAAGTTAACACGTGTCTCTTTGCACTTGCTGCAATTATTTAGAAACTCCCTTGTCAAATGACCCACGTTAAGCCAAAGAGCATATTACTAGGGGTGTGCTAACAGCACCAGTGCACTAAACCACAACTGACAGCCTGACCCAGTGCTGTGCTTTAAAAGGGCAGGACCAGAGCGTTGGAGTTGGAATTCTGCTTTAATTAGGCCATTACCTGACCTTCAAAGCTGTATTTTGTTCCTCCTCTGCATGCTATGCTGGAGGAAGGGCTGCTGGAGAAGACAGGAAGAGCCCTATCTGATCGTTATCAGGAGCGGATGAAAGCCATGCATTGCCTTTTCCTTTTGACGTGTGTAATTAGTTTGGCTTGTGTGGAAGAAGCATGTCAAGGTAAATGGCCATCTCTGTCCTTCCCCCTGCTGATCCCTGGCAAGGTCCATCATGCAAAAAGCTATTCAATCACCTGTTGACAGTGGTATCCCTCTCATAAAACCTGATTATACACCATCGTGAAGTACCTTTGCCCAGTGGTGGCCTGACACTACCATGGGCTGTTTTACAGGCTGAGTGCACTCCAGCTCTCCTCATAAAACTTTGTTTGAACCCATTTGTTTCTACATCTCTCTGCTCCCCTCCCCCCTGCCCTTCAAAATAATTTTTTTCATTTTTATGGGGGTAGAAGAAGCTTTATGTCCAGGGCACGTGACATCTGTGTTGCTCACCGGGAACATGCTGCCATTACCCGCACTCTGAGCAATCCCCACCCTGCCAACCCAGTAGAGTCCCACAGCTCTGCTGCTGCCTTTGGCCTTCTTGTTGAAGATGTTGTGTCTCTCCCGTGTTTGCCCTGACTTCTGTGTTGTTTTAGGCAGGGATCTGTGCTAATGCAGCTACCTTTGGGAAACCAGTGAAATCAGTTTTTGCCTGGAACTGCTGCTGGCTGCCACCAGCGCTCAGCACACACAGGGGACAGACGCTCCATGGCTGCGTGTTGCAGATGACTCTCACAAAAGGCAGAAGACCTGTTTCATGTTTCGATTGTTCTTTTTTTTTAATAGGCATAAGAATTTATTTTCTTTTTAAAATTCAGTTCACTAGATTTAAGTAATGCTCTGCTTATGAGAAATGAAGTCCAAAGCAAAGAAATCCGATGCAAGTGCTGAGAGAGTTCGCTTTTAATTCACCTCTTAGGCCAGTTGCAGCAACACTGCAGATGGGTTATGCCAAGGAAAGGCATTAAGCTCACTCTGTATCCATATCTCAGAAGCATGTGCATGTGCCTTTCCACCACTGCTGAAGGGGTGGCCCCTTGCCGTGCCCAGCGTGAGCCGTGGTCACAAGTCTCCGGTCATACCCTCCATCTCACTGCAGATTTCCTGTGTGGTCACGGGAAAGGCATTTTGAACTCGTGCTATCTCCTTTGCTTTGACCAGAAGTGCTGCTAATCCTTTTCCTTCTTGTGAAGTTGACTGTGCCTGAACACCGACTGTGACAGGCCAGTGGCTGCCACAGCAGTGTCTGTCCCAGGACTATGGGGATGGTTGCATTTGTCCCCATTTGGGTGCTGCACCTCAGCAGATGGTGATGATACCAGTGCTCCCCAGTGTCACTTAGATCACAGTGGACAATGTTTGAGACAAAGGTTTGAGAAAAGCTTACTTATTTTATCACAGAGGCTTTGTTTCCTTCTCTAAGCAATATTTGAAGGGTGATGGAGTAGCAGTTGAGTTAATTAGGGGACAGAAATTAGATAATGTGTTACAAAAATGAGGGATATTCAGAGATGAGCACAATGGAAACAGCACTGGATTTTTGCAGTACTATTATACAGTTAAAAGAAGTATTCAGCACTGGTTTATAAAGGGCAAAAATGAGGCATGGCAAGATCCAGTGGCTTCCTCAAGGTCAGACAGGAATTTTTTTTTTGTTGGCACTAACATATGGAATGATATGGCCAACAAATGCCTGAAGTCCTGTGCTGCCAGAGAGCCCTGGAAGGGTAGTGTGTGAGTGGGATGTGGCCCTGGCCTCCCTGCTCAGACCCCGCTCTGCAAACAGGGACTCACACCCGGCTGCCCAAGGCCGGGGCAGCGGCAGGACCTGCGTCCATGCAGAGCTGCAGTGGGATCTTGTGGGCCTGGGGAGAGGAGCTGTGGACACTGTGGACACTGTGCCCAGTACATATTTAGGAACATGCAGGGTGCTGTGTGTGCAGGCTGCTCACTGTCCCCCCGCCCGTGCTAGGAGGTGGCAGTTGCACAGTTGCAGTGACATAGCTGGTAATCACAAAGATCATTTGTGCTTTTTATCATTTTATCATGAAAAAGCCTAGTTTTTAATAAGATGATGTTCTAAGCTGGATCTGGGGACAGATGAACTGGTAGCTGCTGAGTCCAGTCTTGGTGAGGCTCTGAAGTGGTAGAAGTGTTCAAAAAACGTGCAATCGTGGCCCTTAGGGAGATAGTTCAATGGTGGACCTGACAGTGTTAGGCTAATGGTTGGATTCCATGACCTTGGACGTCTTTTCCAACCTTAATAATTCTGAGATTCTACAGAGCACTAGCGGACGGTAGCGGTGGGTTCGGGGGGCTCGGCAGGCACAGGCTGCTCTTGCATCTCGGCCGTGCCCTGCTCCCCTCTCCCCGGGGTCCTGAGGGCGGCCCGAAGCGCTGAGGGGGCACAGCCCGGCCGTGCCCTGCTCCCCTCTGCCCGGTGTCCTGAGGGCGGCCCGAAGCGCTGAGGGGGCACAGCCCGGCCGTGCCCGTCCCGCGGCCTTTGGCCGAGCGGCCGCGAGATGGCGCCCGAGGAGCGGGCAGGCCCCGCCACAGCGCGGCCCTCAGGCGGCCTTCCCGCGCTCGGCCCGTGTTTGCAGGAAGGTGCTGCTTGGGGTGGCTCATTTTAGTGCTAAATTGAGCCCAATTATTATAGTTTAATGAAGGGCTGCTTCAAGTTAAATAATGACCCTGGCATTGTATTTATATGAATGAAGAATTAACCTTAAAAGGTTGCCCTTCTCAGAAAATGGATTGCATGCTTGGCTCTGTCTATTGATTAGTTTAGGTATTTAAAGTGCTGCATTTTATCTCTCCGGCCTCCCGGTAGATTTATCATGATGATACTTAAAGGAACAAATTGACGTTGTTTATTTTCACAAACCTTTTTGGCATATTTCTGGGGCTTCTTACTGCACCTTTGAGCTATATAGTATTGTGTGAAGGAACAGTGATAACCCTTCTGCTTAAATAAGTGTGACAGTCTAACATCTCTGTTCAGCTGAAAAGCCACTGAAAGGGATGCTGCAGTGTGCAATGTGTATTGCATTGCAGCTGATGGAGTGGGGTGAGCAATCCTGAGGAGGTTTTCAAGAAGACTGGAGTCTTCCCATGTTAAATGACTGAGGGGAGGGTTTGTCAGAATTTCTGTTCGCTCCAAAAATTGAGGTTCATTTCTCCTTGGAGGCTGTCAGACAATGAGAGCCATCCTAATAATTGCAAAGTACTTTAATACTGAGTAGTGTCAGGGATTTTGAATGCGACATGCAACTAAGCAAAAAGAAACAGGACACATGCGTGCATTTCTGTATTACAGATTTCTGAGGAAATAATAGGATGACGTAAAGTTTTTAAGTTAAATATGGGCATCTAGTTTTCCTACAGAAGTTTTTAAACCTTTTTAAATTTACTCCAAAAGTTATGGGGAAGTGGGGTAATTTTATGCTGTGATGCTGAAAGTCACTCCCCTGTGTACTACTGCAGGAAGCACCACTAGCTGTGGTTGTGCGCCCTGAGATGGGTTGTGTCCCCACTGGTGCTCAGGGAGCAGCCTCATCACTGCTTGTCCCACAGTCCTGTTTCTGGGGGATGGGTGAGGGCTATGCAGTGGCTCAGTGGCCCTGCAGGATGACCCCCCTGATGCCTCCCATAGTGGCACAGCAAGTGTGGGTGTAGGTGCCCCTTGTTGGGAAGCAGGAGGTTTGCGGGTGCCTGTGGCAAGGCATAGCGGCATCTGCACTCCCCACACCGGACCAGGCTTCAGCCACCCCCGTTGGGCTGCACTACCCAGGGTGTGTGAGGGGCAGCCAGCCTCCACCAAGGCTCCTGTTCTCACAGCTGTCAATCTCTAGCTGCTCCTTCAGTTACCCTCTCTGGTTTCTCAAGTTTACAGATCTGCTTTTGGTCTCTGAGTGAGCGATTGCCACCCCTTTCCTAACCCCATACCCTGGCTGGCGGTAGGAATATGCACACCACTCAAATTCCCCAAACAAAATGGAAATGGAAAGTCTTGGGTTTAGTTGAAAAGAACAGCGAATTCTGCTTGCAATCTGTAATGCAATTAGTGTTATTTGACTTGGCAGCCGTCGGAGGGCCTGCGTGGGCTGTGAGGGCCCGGAGTCAGCCTCCATCTAGGAAGAGGACTTTGGAGGAACTCTCAGTAATTTTTACATCTGAAGTCTCTCAGTGGTTTCTCTCCCCCATATCCTCTTCCCTCCACCCTCGGCATTCAGATGCTGCAGCCAATGCTTTTTTCCAGCTGGGAAGGGGCGAGGGCGGCTGGTCCTCCAGCCGCCACCCCGCTCCGCGCCCCCACCAGCCCCCGCGGGTGTCTGCGTCCCCCCGCCCGGCCAAAGGAAAATAATTCTGAGTCAGAACTCACTGAGCCATCTGTGTTTCTGAGGCTAAATTATTTCTTACAAAGGAAATAGCATTAGGTCCGTGTATCTGGCTGCTAATTGCTTTAACTGGCTGAAAAGATTTCAGTCTGTCCCTGAACTGTTTGTGCAAACTTAACGGAATAGTGTTACCTTCAGATCCTGCCCCAGCCGCAGCCAGAACATATAAACAAGTCTTTCGGTACGAAAAGCAGCACAAAGTTTCAAGCTATGCTAGCAGAGGTTATGAGAGACAGGAAGTTATGGGCAAATTGATTTCACCACTGGGAAATTTGGGATTTTTTTGCCCCCCCCGAAGTAATGACTGTAAAGCATGCTAATGCTATTCAACATTAGTGCATTAAAGTGTGGCCTTATTAATTCAAGGCATAAAGGCAACAAAATAAGATGTTAAATTTAAAGTATAATACATATATAATGAGAAAAAAATGTGTGAAAGCTTTATTCAAATGAAAATGCAGAATTGTTTGAGCTAGTGAAGTATCTTTTGTGCTGAGTTTTGAGCATATGTAATAGATTTAATTATTAATTTCTCCATTGTTCTATGCACACAGACAGGGTTCAAGGCACAGTCATTCTCTGGCTTTCATGGATCTAATTTGTATAATTGTTGTCTGAATAAAGAACTACTCTGATTCCTAGCTCACTTTTTCCCTCTCCTAAGTACTACCTCACTGCTGCTTTCCAAAAGGAGAGCACCTGCCAATTCTTCAGGAATCAGCTGATCACTTGCAGTGATGAGACACGCTCCCAGTGATGTTCCTTTTCAAGCCTTTTTGTCTAAATGAATTATTGTGCATACTTTTTAATTTTATTGAACAAATTAGATTTGTCAAGGTCTAACTTTGTAAATAAATAGCTAGAGACACGTGGATGCATATTGCTGCTGTTCAAGGTCTCCTGTTCTATTTATGGAAGCCAGATGAATGTGAAACAAAAGAGAAACTTTTCTCTAAAAGCAATTAATTTTCTGCATTCCCATCAGTATAATTATATTGCATGGAATTTTAAGAAGTCATACAAGTAGAATTGAATACTTAAAATCATGACTGGATAGTTATGCAAAAGCTGAGTGGAGCATCTCACCTCATGCTAACAAAACATGCCATAGCTGGGTGTTTTCTTACGTCTTTACACCTGAAATGTGTGTGGGTATTCATCAGAAAATAAGAACCTGAGATCCATGATATACATGAAATGTATTTCTGGCGAGAACTACTGAAATCCTCTCATTTTTGATGTAGTAATATTAATGGGTTGAATTCTTTTGTCACTCAGGCATTTAAAAAGTCATGGCCCTTATCTGTGTGCATTTTTAATCATGAGTGTTTTCTTTGACTTTGGAGATACACTGTGTTGTTAAAACAGGGCATCTTCTTTGTTTATGGAAAGGTCTTCCCAGATGGTAAAAGGAATAAGGCCCAAGAACACATAACAAGGTCCAGACTGTGTTGGTAGAGGAGACTGGTAAAAATCATTATGTTGACTGTACTTGGAGATAAACTTTTTAGGAAGCTGCAGTACTGGCATATGGTTTGTCACATCATTCTGGGGGCAAGAGTTGACAAAGTTTGCCAGAAGAGTACTTTTTTTTTTGCCATTATCAAATTTTGGAAACTTTTCTTAAACATATAGTTGTGTTTTGCCTTCATATAGTTGTGTTTTGCCTTTAATTTATTGGGAAAATGCTGTCAGACCACCAAAATAAAAATTATGGGGGGTCTTATATAGGTTCTTTTACACTCCTGTTAGAGCAGAAATCTCAGCAAGAGCAGCTGCAGGGGTACTTCTTGAGGAGAAATACCAGCCTTAAAAAAAGTCCAGCTAAAATCCTTCTTCCAAAGCAAAGAAAAGGGGGTTCCTGCAGGAGGGATCTGCTACACCACTGTTCATCTGTCACCTGCCTTTGCAAGGAGGTGCTATGGAGAGGTGAGGACATGATAGTGCAATTAAAAACCACTAAACAGTCCTTGTTTGAGGAAGTGAAATAAAAGTGGTACAGGATAAATATATTATATTTTCAGATTTGAATGTGTAACCTATATGTTAAAGTGTATATTTACATTTAATACTAGAAGTAGACAGATGTATTCTTTCCAGATAGATTTTTCCCCTTACGTCCCTCCACTCCTGCTGTATCCAGGATTGCTGGCTTTTTCCTTTGCTCTGCTGCCCCTTTTTACCTCTTCCAGCCTTTTTTATGTCAAACAGAACCATGTAAATTAAACATTTAAAACCCAGTTATGAAGAAATTGTATATTTAACCTGACCTTGGCAAACAGCTTTAGCAAGTCAGGAAATGTTGGTAGCTGCCTGTATCATGGCACAGGGCTGCAAAAAGCTGCACACCGAGACGTGCCCATCCCACAAGGGCCAGATCCATGCTGCACACCCACAGCAGCTCCAGCCCAATGTTTTCTTTTCTGTGAAAGCCATTTTGACTGCCATGTGTTTGCATTTATTTTCTTTCCGGCTCTGTACATGACTCATCCACAGCAGGATGGAGGAGCCAGGGCAGAGCTGGGCTGCCCGGGAGCTGCTTTCCTCACTCACCAGCCCTGTTTTGGGCAGCTTTCTGGAAGACAGTCCCATGGAGAGAAGCAGTTCTCCAGGTTGCAGGAATTAACTTCTGTGCTTGTGTCAGCTGGGCTCAGAGCTGCTGTGCAGAGCAGGTATGCAAGGGCTCTCATACCCTTCCCATACAAGAAACTGAAATGCTTTTCATTCTGGAAAGTGATGGAGGCAGCTTTTATTTGCTCAGGCTTTAAACCTTGCCATTCCCTATAGGTTGCCCACTAAGCATCCTGCCACAGGTCTGACACTCCTAGGTTTTAGTTCAATCCAAACCTAATCTTTTCTTCTTTTTCCAGAAGTCCTATTGGAACCAGAGTTTTCTTGCATTCGGCCATGGGCAGGGTTGCAGTAAATGGTTTCCTTTCTCTTCCTTCTGGGACCCTGTGCCAGGTCAGAAGGTATGTTTCCATGTGAGGATTCCTCTTGGGAAAGACGCTTACTTTTTGGAGGGGCTATACTTGAACCTTGATGGTATTTTAACTGACTTTTGTTTTTTAGTAAATTCTCCTCCCCTGTCCAATAACCTGCAAATCTGTTACCAATCAGAATATGATACGTATCCTCAGTCAGTTTCAATGGGGTTTATTTCTATTACATCTGGCAGTGTGTCCAGAAGGGGGGGAAAAAACCTCAGCCAGAATTAGCTGCACTCAAATCAGCTGAATTTTGGATGTGTTCAACCTTTTTGGCCAGACTCATTCCGGTTCATGAGAAGTAATTATCTCTTGAGCATCACATTAATATTAAAGATCCATAGGCATTACCATTTAGGCAATATACCTTCTTCCCAGCTCCAAAAAATATGATGTGGGATAATTGATCTGAACATGCTCCAAATGTGCATATGTCTTTATTTATGAATTCCAATGTGGATTGTTTGAGAGGATAAAATGGAAAAAGGAAAAGCAGGCAAAAATGTTGAGACCTCTTCATCTCCCTGGCCATTTCTGTTACAAGTAGTTATAATCCACTGAAAATGAGTTGTGAAAGCTAACAGTATGTAAATAGTGTACATTACAAACACTAAATCCCTTCAACTGGTACATCTGATTTACACCTTTCTCTGTTTCTTAGATCAGGGAATTCATGGTAAATGCAGTTTGTGTCTGCCTGCAGCCAGGCCAGTATTTGCAGAGCCAGGGTTGGGCACTGATGGAT
Source organism: Drymodes brunneopygia (assembly GCA_013400955.1). Lineage (NCBI taxonomy): Eukaryota > Metazoa > Chordata > Aves > Passeriformes > Petroicidae > Drymodes > Drymodes brunneopygia. The sequence continues at coordinate 253,146 of VZTZ01037513.1, read as the reverse complement.
CTACTTCCTAAGGATGGCATAAAATTACTCCCCAGCTTCTGCCTGCTGAAGGAGAGATTGCCCCTGAAGCACCCAAAGTGCTGTCTTCTGCAGGTTATCCATCAGCTGACATGCATCAAGTCCCAGACATGGAGGTGATGCTGGCTGTGCCATGTCCCAGGACATGGTGGTTTCAGGTGTTCAGGCACTGCTCGCAGGGATTGTGGCTGCTGGCTGAGGGCTGGCCTCAAGCCACTGGGCACCCCCACGCTGACACAGTCCCCTGCCTTCCACTGTGCCTGTGGCACCTGTGCCTGTGCTCAGGTGTGCTGATGGGTACATAGCTGGTATTGCATCCCTCATGCTTCCACTGGAAGAAAATTCGATTACTCCACTCTAGCCAGCAGTACCATTACATTAAATAGAAGGGGAATCTTTCCCTTACTGAATTCTTTAGTGTGTTCAGATTCACTCAGTAGGGGAAAACAAGTCTATAAAAGTGCCACTAGCTTGTTTTAACTTCTGCCTGTGCACCCACCTAATTTTCACGCCCTGGAGAGGAGTGTTACATGCAGCCTGACTGCCCGAGCGGTCATGGACCGGCCCAATTTCCTGCAGAGTGCTGCGAAGGCCATTGATATCAGCTTCAAAGGTAAACAATTACCTTTTATTATCACACATGGCTTTAGCTCTACCAGTTTCAAATAGCACATAATCACAAGTCTGTGATAACATTTACTCCTGATGAGAGAAAATTCACCAAGTACTAAATTGCTGCTGAGATGACGGGAACATGAGCCAGGCACGAATTAACTGCGATGATGAGTCAGCAGACGTTAATGTCTTGCACCATGCTGGAGACATCTGCTGAGCCGTCCACTGTTGAATCATCTTAAATATTTCTGTGTTATTACCCCTCCAGGAGCAAGCATCAGAGAACTTTTGTGTCTCTGTGTTATATATGCATAAGCTATTTTAAAATAAATATATGCAGGCACATAACAAGTGTATGCATTTAGGTATGTAGGTAATTTTCAGCTAAGGGAAGGATGAGCAAGTAGCAACTATTTAAAGTAAAACATGCATGGAAATGCTGATAGCAATTGCCCACATTTGGTGTTTGAAAAGTGATAGCTTTGCTTAGTCGTGGGTCTAATGAGCCTGGGAGGGTGACCTCATGTCTGCGCTGTACACCCTGAACCTTCATGCAGACCAGCCTGTTCAAGTTCTGAAAGTAGAAATTACAAGTTTACTAAGGGCTCGCCCCATGTTTTGAAAATTAATCCCTCCAGAACAGCTGCAGGGTGCTGTACTTAAGTGTATCATCACTTTGGCTTTTCCCAGGTTTTTTCCCATATACCCAGAATGTCAATATGTAGTTAGATAAATGTAGTAACTAGGTACTATCAAGAGCATCAGATGAATCCAGTGGAGAGTTGCAAATGCCTTCTTAAATGATATTCTTTTTCACGGAAGGCCCTGCAACTGTGCCATAATGCAGTGCCCTCCTTCTGCAATGGATCTTCAGCAGATGCTAAAGGTGGTGGTGCATTACTGGGGGTGCCAAAGGACTGTACTTTGGACAATATAATCATTGCATAAAGGAAGAGGCAGAGCTTTTATTTGGTAAATCCTTTGTTGCATTCAGTGTAACTCACTGCAACAAAACAACACAGACTTTTTAAACTCAGAGTGTTTTAAAGTACATTGTCTGTTCTGGCCTTAATTTAAACTTTTGCATACATAATTACTCAATTGTATGTACATGAGAACTGTAGTAATTCAGTGCACATTGTACAAAGCTGCATTTTTTGAAACTCCAACTCTCTGAGGTCTGGGGGTCAAAAGTTAATTCTAGTGAGATGTGAGAGTTGTCCGTATTTGCCAAAAAAAATTGTTATTTCAAGCATTCTGCAGTCAGTGTCACCGTTCCAACTTGTGTTTTTAAGGTTTCCCCACGCCCTGAATTTTTATAAGCATTTGAAAAGAAGTACCATCCAACCCACCGAATGTTTTGGGAAGCAGAATGAGAGCAGGCTTGGCTGTTGCAGAGGGGACACGGGAAGCACAAGCTGGCAGTGGAACTGGTGCCTCACAGTGTGGCTGTGGGGCAGTGGGACCAGACAGCCTCATGGTGCCCATCCTCCCTCTGCTGGTTTCCTCCTCGCTGCCACCGATCCCAGGCTTAGCCCCCACTCAGGCAAGCTCATGGCTGGCTGCCATCTGATGGAGGTGCTCAGAGACCTTGTCCCCCTTTTCTTGGGGCTTGGGATGGGTGAAGGTGCCTGCTGGTCCCCCTCTTGGGCCAGAGAACATCAGGTCTTCTGAACTGATTCATTGCTAGATGCTTAAAATAGCGGAAAGGAAATGACATAAACTTCTGCTGCATGCTGGGTTTTGCACTCAAACATTACTTTTTCCAAAAATTAGCTCTAACCACCCGTCTTGAGGTGCCCTAAACTAACAACTTAGTATTTAATGAACATTAAGGGGAAATTAAATTAATCTAAACAGTAGCTAGGTTTCAGACTTCTCAGTAGTGGCTGCACAAAAGTAAGGCAGTGTTTTTAGAGCAAATACGAAATCCATTCTTTGAGGACTGGTTTACAGTCCTCCAGAATTTTCCATGAGGTTAATAACCAAGTGAAATGTCCTGGCAGGAATGATCACATTCTCACTACTGCCCAGTCATTACAATGGTACATCAGGAGGTTTCAGGTAAGTCACAGGATTTTTCTGCTACTGTGGAAGATAATGTGTCTCCATATTTAGTTGAAAAGCTTTCTCCCATTTTGCTTTGCATGCTGAACTTCTTGGGCATAGTGCATTAACTCTTCTTGAAGTAAAAAATGGAGAATAGAACTGCCAGAACATTTTTGTCAATGGTTTCCAAAAACTATGGAATTTCCTGCCCAGCTACATCAGATCAGCCAACAACTTTGTAATTGCTAAAAACAGCCTGTTGATTTTCCTCCCAAGTGTTTCAGCTGGCCTGGCTGAGCTTTCTCTTTTCCACTGTCTTGAGATGTTTCTCTCATTGTGCACTGTACTGTATTTTTATGGTCAACAGATCCTCTAGCAAACAATTTCAGGCTGATGGCGGAAGGGAGATTGGATTCAGGTTAGAGATTTGAGCCTGGGACAGGGAGCCAGGAATGCCTCAGTTCCTGAATCAGATCTGCCACTAAATCAGGAATCCACATAAAGCAAAGCCACATGATGTGCAATTGTATGTTGATTTGATTTTCTGTGCAGAGAAGGAAGTGAGCCTTTGAATGCAGTTCTCTCCTTGCATGCCCGCTGCAACTGAAGTTGTGGCTACAAGTGGCCTGTGAGTGGGGGCCATGGAGCAGATTCCTTCCAAGGAGAGGCAGAGATTGGTGAGGCTGCTGTCTAGCTGGGGACCAGAAGTTTTCACCAGAGTGGTACTTGGACTGACATCTCAGTGGTAAATGCAAATAAATTAGTTAAGTACGCCTGCATGAAATTTTCCTGCTGAAAAACTCATTCTATAAAAGCATTTATACTGTATTCTTTATTGTCAGCTAATCCAGCCCAAACTCATTAAATAGCAGTGTGTGGGTTACTTGCTGTCAGTGAAATTATCAAAGGCATTTTTCAGCTGATGCACTGGGAAAGCATGTGCTTCAATGCCAACTAAAACAATAACGAGGAAATGTTATGATCAGACTTGACCAAATGACCTTTCCCATTTTAGATTAGTTCTTAATTTCAGCACAAGGGTCATCCTGTGAGAATAGTTACAATAAGTCACTGCTCACCTCTCACATGAAAAAGAAGTGACTTATTAGAAATCGCACTGTAGTCATTGCAGTTAATGAGATGTGGAAAGCTTTATAATTTGATTTGCTGGACCATATGCTGTAAAGGGATACTGCTGATTTCATTCCTCCACATTTAATTTAAGCAGTATGCAATGGCTTCTTCGTATGGCTACTTATATAATAAAAATTAACTTGGAGTATAAAAAAAATAGACCATTGTGGGGTTTATTACTCTATGTGGTTGAGTTTCAAGTGTTTTTCATTGAAACATCTGTAAGTAATGTGTAGGTCTAATTTTAAATCCTGGCAAATATTTTCCATTTAACATTTGGTTTTACTGACAGACTTGGAGTGGTGGTTTTCAGAGCTTGTCAGTAACAGATACGTATTTTCAAAGATAAACAGTTTTTTAATTGAAGATAAGTGTAACCCAATACCTGCTTTTCCTACCCCTCTTGTATTTTAGTGGTTGCAAGCAGCAACACAGACACTCATCCCCTGTCCCCCAGACCCTGGCCATGGCAGCAGCACTGAAGTAGTACGGGCTGTCCCTCATGGGCGCTGTCCCACGCATGTGACCTGGGGCCACATAGATTCTGGAGAGCGAGTGCAGCCCCAGGCTTGGGTTCACCAACCCAAGGGACCAGGTGGCAGTCATGAACTCCCTAAGACTCCTAAGAGATATCCCCTTAGCTATTTTGCAGGAAAAGTTTCCCCTGGAGGGTGGATTTGGGCCTCAGCCCCAGGTGGGGCTTGGCCGCCCGCCGCTGCTCAGCAGCACACGCTCCGCTCTCAGGGCCAAGTGCGCTCACCAGCACCGCAGTGTCTCACCATCACAGCTTTACTCCGGGTTATTTGAGTTTCAGCTGCAGACAAAATGAAACAGCTTGAGCAGGCAGGCTGGCTGCGCGGCCCATAAAAGCGGAAACCATGCTGCCTCGTCAGCGGGCATCGCCTGGCCCAGCGGGACTTGTGCTCCTGGTTCTTCGTGTGAGAGCCAGGGCCACGGCTGGGCTAAAGGTGGTGGTGAGGCAATGAAGGTTGGTTTGGAAGTAAATGTTAAGATCATTTTCAAAAAGAAGTCCTGAGAGGCTAGAAATGTGGGAGAGTCACTGGTTTCACCTGAAAAAAATGCCACAGCATAATTTGCAATTATTGCCACAATGTCCACAATCTCTAAATAGAGACTGTGCTTTAATCTAACCTGTTGGTAAAACTTGATATCAGGCCAAGAAATCCTGTGTATTTGCTGCCCTGAGGCAGGCCATGCTGCATGGCAGGGCTCCATCAGCCACTGAAACACTGTTTTGTGAGGTGCTGGTTAGAGGGATGGCGCTTGTTTGTGTCCCTCTACTCCGTCACTCCCTCTCTCTACTTTTTACTGTTTCCTCACCATAATTTTACAAACAAGTTTCATCCTGCTTTCAGTGGGAAGTAATAATAATGGTACATTATTCCCTTCAGACCCAGGCTGCTGTCTTACTGAACTCTGAACTGCAGCAGCAGAAAATGGGATTTTGGTGCAGGGGTATTAGCCATGGTGTGGGATGCTGGTGGGAGGCCAGCGAGGGGCACTGCAGCAGCCAGCAGGAGCACAGGGACCTCCAGGCTCCCACAGCCCTGTGCTGAGCCTCCAGGAAAGAGTGTCAGTGTTACCTAATTTAACAGCTTTCCATTTAGAGAGAAAAACACATCTTTCCTACCAAAGACAACCCATTGCATTTAATTTGGAAACTGCCTTTAATGCTTTGGGATGGTCTGTGGTGTGCGTTCCGCAGCTGAACTGAAGGTGTGGGCTTGAGCCTGCCCTCTGTGCCTCCTGGGTCTGAGTCTTCTTGGTGGAGATCCTGACAGGGATCGAATCGCAGGATCTTCATAAGTTGACCTCCACATTAAAAAAATAATCACAAAACCAGGTTTCAATTTTAACATGTTCCTGTTTTTTTTCATCAGAAGTTTTGAAATGCTTCTGAGGAGGCTGGTGATAGCGATAATCTCAGCCACAGTGATTTCTCATAAACATTGGGAGAAACTGCAACTTTACTGAATGTAGCGTCTGTTTTAAATGGTGGTTCACTTGGTTTTAATATGAGTACAAGCACAGAGGCAAGTAAAATCTAATGAAAGTGCTTAGAAGATTTTGTTTGGATACCCCACAGCAGCCATGGTTTATACTGAAAGGGAAAGGATTTCTTTATAGCCAGGTCTGCAGAAGCCAGAAATTAAATTTTACTCCACAGCTTATTTTATTGCATTTTTAATTTTCTCTTGCATTACCCTGACCCTTTTCTATAGCTTTTGACGCCTGGTGCTTAATTACTTATCATTAGCAATGTACATGGGGGCCTTCCTGCATATTTATAAATGTGATCATTAGTACATGGGAAGACAAAGACTTCTTTAAGACCATCATTAGTTATTCTGTTTTCATAGAAATGTTCATTAGAGAAACTACCCACCTGGTTAAATAATTATAATTAAGAATTGGTAATCTCCTTTGCATTTTTAACTTGATCTTCAGGATGCGTGTGCATAGCTAAAGGAGCCTTGTTTGGACATCTTACTATCTTTTGTTTTTGATTTGAATTGTCAAGCAGATTTAAATTATGTGTTTTGGAACTGTGTACCCTATAGAATGATTTATGGAAAGATAGGTTATTAAAAAAAAAAAACAGAAAGAAATCAACCCTGCAATTATCTCTGAATTCATTAACTGTGCACTGGCAGCAAGAGGTTGTGTAAGCCATTTACTGTAATGCACAGTATGGAGTTAAAACAAAATGTCACTGGAGCCTTATTTCCCTTTCCTATCTGTGGTATTCACTGCAGACACCCAGACTGCGGGAGAAGCCTTGCAGAAAAGTATCATTTCCACGTCAGGCTCTGGTGTTACTGGGAAATGCTGACAATAACTGTGATGGTGTCAGTAGTTCTGCTCCCAGCCATTGTGGGGAGCTGATGGGAAACCTGTCCAAAATGTGTGTGCCTGCCCATCTGCTGCTCCTGCGGGGAAGGAAGAGCATCACCCTGCCGTGCCCACCGTGGGGCGCAGGGCTCACCTCTCACACACCAAGGCTGTAGCAAGAGCTTGTCAGTGGCATAAATATCATCTGTAAACAATTAAGCAGCTACTTTGCTCATTCAGGGCAGTTCTGAGAAGCAAAGGAAGTCTGCAATCAGTTATATCTCCAATTACCATAAAAATATATTAGCCATTCATTCATTTATTAATGATTCATCAGTTAACCACACATAATGAGCAAATAATTAGCAATGCTGTACGGTTGCCAAAATTGAAGAAGTGTTGGCATTTTAAAGATGAAAGGTTGCATTTATGTAAAAAGTCGGGTGGTGATAAAGTTAATACAGAAGATAATTATAAAAGTGACTGTCCTATTTTAGAGGCTGAGATCCTGCAAAACTTGCTTAATTGAACCAAAATTAATATTCTTCAAAAGCATGCATGTTACTGGTTCCTTGCTGCTGCATTTAGTGGGAGATCTCCCTTCAGTAAGGTACATCACACAATACAAGTTAATAAAATGCCAGACAGCAAGACTGTGTTCTTTGTTTGCTCTGTTCAGGGCCTTGTGGAAAACAATAAATTGCATTCATGTCAGCCGAGGCCCATCCCTTTGCTAATTACCGTTTGGTGCTGAAATGACTTCTGTGAAATTGGGAGCATGAAGAAACACACAGCCATACAAGGGAGGCTTTTCAGGCAGCAGCAGTAAATGTGAGATAGGCCTTAGGCACACAGATGTTGAAACAGTGAATTCCCCTACAGATTACACTAATGGAAACCCTGTCAGCGTAAGTCAAATCTGGGGTCTGTGGTCAAAATCTAATTAATGTTCCTGTACTTAAAAAGAATATGAATGCCTGGAGGTGATGGAGAACACATAAGAAACTTGCTTGTTTGTAAAATTGCTGGTATGGATGGCGACCACTGCCGAGCCCTTCTTTAGGAGGTAACACCTGCTACAGGAGCTGCTTGCCCTGCTTGCTGCTTGGTGCCGGGCTGTGGGCACTGGGCTCAACCCCTCTTGTAAGTCCTGCACGAAAATGGCTCTTGGCAGCTGGCCCACAGGGAATGTGGATACTCATCGCTGTCATTGAACGCCTTCCCTTCATTCGGCACGGCTGCCCAGAGGCAGCAATGCTGTTTAGGAAGTACCTGGAGATGACGACATAGGAAAGGACCAGCTCCTCTTTGTGCACAAAGGCTCGGCCATCTACATTGAGCTTGAGGACATTGCTGGGGCTCTTACAGCGCTTTCACAGCTGCACTGTGCATGGCCTGTGCAATAACAGAGGAAATGAATTTATAATGCAACAATCTCTTCATTTTCACAAGCACAAAAATTCCCCTAAATACTTAAAATAACACTCAGAGTGGGACAGACCTTAAATTTTGAATAAATGAAACCCTAATCCAGTGTGTTGCTGAAACAAGCTTGTTATTAAAGAAATAAATTTGAAACAGCAAGTGGTTTGAGAATTTTGGATTTAATTATTTAAATCTGCTTAAGATAACTCTCTAGCACTGTGTTTGGGTTTCCTGTAGAGAGCATGTTTTCTGGGAAAAGTATTCCACCCAGTGCCTTGGAAATATTAACTTTCTCATGCAACAGTGGTTTAAGCAGTAGAGATGAATAATTATTATAATAAGCAAGATATTATATGGCAACTTGGTGGTATTTCTTGGATGCAGCCTGTCATGAAAACTGCACAGAGCCAGTCATGTCTGGAGAGATCACCATTCTCCTTGGCTAAATGGCACACGGAATGTAGCTCCAAACACTCTTCAGGTAAGAAGTGATTCCCATAGTAATGTTACATACTTAGCTATGACAAATAAAATCTGAACCAGCAGATTTGCAATTTTAAGCTAATTTGAAGTATTATATGTTATTTAATAGGTAACACTTACCTATTAAATAACATATAAATCAGACTTTGTTCATTGCTGATTGCTATACTTGGTTAAAACTACTACTTCATCTTTAGAATAGAAGATTATATCTTAATGCAGCATAGATCAAGATGGCAAAATCTATCTTGTCTTTTGTAGGGCCATAACAGAAGCTTCCTGGATCCTGACAAGACGTGTATTCAAGATGACTTGATCTGCACAAAGCCTAGCAGAGGGATGAGAATCAGGGAGGTGTTCCTCATCCCTAGCACAACCCAGGCACACAGGAATTCAGCTTCCCCAGCCAGGACTGAGTAGGGGAAAAACCTCCAGCTCTGAGTCATATTTCTTTCCCTTGGGCTTGTGCTGGGACAGAGGGATACAGCCATGCCGCACGCTGGCTCAGTCTCACCCACTTGGCTTGGCTCCTGCAGTGCAAACACACTGTGCATATACTGTGAAGATCAGGAAAGGTGTTTTTGTGCTGAATATCCCCAAAAGTGATCATTTATGTCTTCAAGGCAGGATGCTCATCTTAGCCATCTTCTTTTGGTATGTTCTCTGCATTGTCTTTGCAGTACTGCTCTTACAGGGGAGTTACATGCTAGTTTGGGGACCAGACTTTCTTGCTGAGTATTGCCAACATTCACTCTGTCAGTCATGTTGGCCATGGTGGCTGAAGTGCCACTCTGAGTCATAGGGATGAAGGCTTATTGTTTTCCTAATGCTACTGAGGTTGCATTGATGTAACAGAAGTTGTCCCTTCTGTCGTACATATGAGTGGGGTCTTAGAGAGTGTTCAGGTTTCTAGCCAAAATTTGTGGGGACAAAAACGGGCAAGTACAGACTTGGCGTTAATCAAGGTGAATGGTTCAGTTGCTACTCAGAGGTCTGATGGTCAACACAGCCATGTCATTGTCTGATTGCAAGAGCACCAACCAACCAAGCTCAGGAGCTGGTGCTCAGTTCAGCTCTGCATTCTCTAAAATTCACAGCATGTGTAAGGATGCTGCTCAACCAAACCCCGAAGGATTTGCCTGGTTGTCCTCATTCAAGCATGCTCACTGATCTACCTAGTGATTATTAGCAATATTTTATTTTATAAATGTTTTTCATTTTCAAGAAAAGGTCCTACAAATACTTTTTTCTTAAGCAATAGTCTGTGTTTATGTTTTACATGAGGCAGATGTTGATTTAATGCTTAGTTCTTGTCTAAGATTTTTCAGTCCACTGAAAGGGGTTGATTAGTGTCCCCTAGCTGAACCATTTTTTCCCTCTGTTGCTTTGACCCATTGATTTAATTAAGGTCTAATAAAGAGAGGGCTGAAAGATTGTTAAAAATCCTTTTTTTTTTTTTCACAGATCTGACCTATGCTGGTCTGTCAGTGCAATTTGACTCGCACAAGCCCCTTTTAATATGTGAGCACACTGATGCAGAGTTTGTCTTCTTTAGAGTCAGTTGGTTTTTTTCCCTCAATGATAAGTCAGATTTAATTTTGATTTTAACCAAAGCAAATGCTTTCCTGGAGACCTTCTACTTCAGTGAATATAAGTAATGAAAAAATAACCAAAATAAGTTACAGTATCAAAAGGAAAGACCTTAGAAAGCTTAGTGGTGACCCTTTCTTTCTCTGTTTCCTTTCCCATCCTCCTCTTGCCAGCATAGAGAGAGAAAGAGAAATGAAAACTCCGGGTTTGTTTTTCAATTAAGTAACAAGAATGACTCAAAGTTTAAGAAACGTGGTGGGGTTTTCATCGAAAGTTCTTGCTACTTTTCAACTTGTATTGCCTAGGTCGGTGTTAATGCTCAAAAAAATACTTCACAGTACTTGTCATATTGCCAGACTCCTGTTTTTCTTTCCCTTCTCCACTCACCAGCTCTGCAGTTTGTTACTCTAGGGCAAGAAGAGCTGCTTCCCAGCATGCTAATTTTGCCACTGAGCAGGCTCATCTGTATCTTGTAAAAAGGAGATTATCATGAATGTGCACCCTTCACCACACTCTGTTTCTGTGGTAGGAGAGGACTTTGGCACCTCCAGTGCTATCCCTGCTGCACTAGGATTCCAATGGTCTTCAGAAGAATAAAAAAGGAAGAAAAGCCCCAGCTGCAATTTCAAGGTATGGCTTAATGTGCTATTCATGGCTTGGAAGAACAGCATTGCTATCCACAGTGGCAGTTTGTGTCTATGAACCTTCTTAGATGGCTCTCATGCTCAGATTTCTGTGCTGCAGCTCTTTAGCAGGAGAGCTGCCTGTGGGGCTGTGGTAGGTTTGTAGTACAGCAGGATGTGCACTAAAATGAAAATCCAATTGGGGTGGTGTGATTCCAGTGCTGCCTGGGCACTGGCAATTAAACCTGGATGAGAGTAAGACACCTGGACTTTGGGACTCCTGGGATGTACATACTGCTTGCTGAGGGCCATCCCTGCCCAGGAAAGCACTAAAACAGGTGTATAAATCCTACTGTGTTCAGTGGGATTTAGGCACCTGCTTAGATTTAAGTGTTTGTTTAGAGGGTTTCCTGAATGAAAGCCTGACAATTGTGCCCGAGAGTTACTTTTAAATTAGTTTTAATTTGCTCATCATAACCAGCTGTCATGAGTGTGTGAAAAAAAGAGTTTGATTCTGGAAAGATTAAAGACTTCCCAGGCCCTTGGCTTTTATGTAAGCACCCTTGCTGGATGGCCAGCATGCTGCTGAGCAGAAGCAGCACTGCTCAGCCCTGCTTTTATTGTGTGCAGCTCTGTGGTCCCACAGGAGCTACAGTGCCAGCCTAGCAAACTGCCCTGCTAGCAGCTGACAGCACCCGCCTGCACCTCACCAGCAGGGTCCCATCAGAGGCAATCTGCAAGCTGTAACAGAGGAGGAGAAAGTCCATGCTCTATTCAGTAGGTGAGTGCAAATCAAAGTTAGAGGAATGACAGAGGGGGAGAGGAGATTTGTGTCCAAGTGGAAGAGTCAACTGAACCTCCCATTTGGAAACATAGCAGTCCTTTTGTGCCACAAGAGTCAGAAAGCTTCACAAGCTTTTTCNCCCCCCCTTATAATCCCTTCCTTCTTACAATAGAGTTTGAGGATAAACTTGAAAATAAATCTAATGTTACTTTTACACCAATCAGTCTCAAAGGAAAAGCAAAATCCAGCAAACTCAAATTACTACTTAATTGTGTATGTGCACATGTTTACATGCATCATCTACTCAAGACAAGCAGGACTGTGTCCATGTAGCTGAGAGTTAATTTATTTTTTTCTTTAAATATATGGTTAATTATTCAGTGGATGATACCACAGTTGTGTAGCTCTCAGAAAGACTAAATTTGCAATTAAAACATTTTAAAGGCTTTCTTTTGTAGAGTCCTGAGGTAATTAAGCTGAAGTGCTTGAACATTTTATATATAAATGTACTGGAGCAGTGGTAGCTGATGTAGTAGTTAAGGTCAGGTAGAAACCAACCTTGCATTTAGAGTCTTTTTTCCAGTATCTCAGTTGAAACCTCTCTAAATCTAAATTAATCTTCCAGAAATGTATGGGAAATTTGGTTTATGAGGGGAAAAAAAGGTCTTGCATTATTACCATAGTCTATCAGTCTTCCCTCAGCGTGACTCCATTCATTTTGCAATGCGTGGCTGTTCAGCATTGCCACAGCTGAACTTCAGAAGACTTTTGCTGAAACAAAGCATATCATGAGAACAGTCACGTTGGGTGCCCCCACCAAGGCAGGAGCAGGAGCTCAGCCCTGCCTGGCTGCAGCCCAGGGGGCAGGTGTAGGGGAAGCCTTTGTGTGGCCCACAACAAGGGACTTGGGGACAGCATAATGCTCAAGGTGGCAGTGACAAAACGGGGAGCAAACTTGGCTTTATTTCTGTGTCCTGCTGCAGTGCTGCTGCGGCCTGTTCTGCTCCCCAAAACCCTGCTTGGGCTACAGCTTCCCTCTTTGCCTCTTGAAGCTGTTCCCTCCCTTGCAGTCTTGCTTCCTCTCCTCCTTGCCAAGTACACTGACTCCAGCCTGATCTGAAAGTTAATTTTAACAAATAACATCTTGGGCCAAGCCAAGTTAGGATCTGGAGATAGGACACCCTGCGGGAAGAGAGCAGGGTGGGGTGGAAGGGAGCATGAACGCTCAGCCTTGTAATTCGTGTGAGAGCTGATGCTCTCTGAGCAATCGAGTGCTTATTATTATTTCTCTTGGATAGGTCACCTGGGAGTGGAGGAATTTTTCATTTTAAATTAAAAAGAAATCTTTTATAATGCTCATTTCTGAAAGGAAAAAAAAAACCCTACCTCATCATGGAAGCAATTAGATGGAGGACACATTGAAAGGAGTGATTAGTTGTTAATTTTTGAGCTGTTGGCCCTGACAGAGGGGCTTTTTTGTCAAGGATTTCTTTTAAAGGTGTCTTTCATATGCCTATAGTCCAAGGTTACTTCTCATTCAATAGCAATTACCATATGTCCATTGCATGCTGGAGGCTGCTTGAGGTGGATGCAGTGGTCCCCATCAGAGCATGTGTCAAGTTGAAGTGCCAGCAGCTGTGTGAGCCACAGGATAATTGTTCCTATCAGTTTTCTCTCTGTTCCAAGTCCCAGTAAATGTTCTAGGGAGTAACTTCCCCCTTCCTTGATGCAATCTGAAAGTGCAGCCCTCCAGTTTGCATTTCAGGTTCCAAGTCAGCTATGTCAAGATTTGAACCAAGAACCAAGGAGGATAACGGGTCAGATGTAAGTAAGAAGTAAAACTACCATTGAAATAGGTTTTCTTTCTTTCTGCCCATCAGATTACAAACCTTAGTCCTACCATCACTTTAAAAAAATGAATCTGTAACAGCAAACCCTGCATAACTGCTCTATTGTATCAGATGGAAACCAACTAACCAGACACCACAATACAAAAAAATACAAACATTGTACCTCAGAAAAATACGGGGCTGAAAACAGAGGAAAAATACAGTCTTGTTAAAATGTGGACATGGTCCAGTAATGGAATGAGTAGGGAAACTTGAATGGATCAGAGTCAAAAAACACTCTACTTAATTCTTGAGGTTTTTTATTTGCCATTCAGCTTACATCAGTGTTAACATCTACTGAGAAATGCAGCCATTTACAATTTGCAGTTCAATGTGTTACTTTAATTAGTATGAAAATTAAAGGGCAACTATAGGCCAGTGTGAATGATTATGGAAATACATGTGCATCACATGCTATGCTCTCATTTAATTAATCGTCTTGTAAACTATATCAAGCACTTTAAGTCAGTTGCTGAGTATAACAACTCTATTTTAAATAACCACTTAATACTTAACAGGATGTGGAGAAAACACTAGCACACGACTGCTTCTCAAGTTTCAGTGTCTGAGATTTTTTAAAGCTGACCCAAGTCAACCCAAAGAATGTTTAACACCCTGCGTCTGCACACAAGAAACTCTGTGATGTACAGATATTCAATTACATTTTTTAAAAAGTGAGAAACATTTTGCAAAATAATGACTTTAGAAAACTAATTGGCAGCAGCAAACTTGAGAGTCAAAAGCCAAAAGCTAGAGGGGACCTTTTACTACAGTAACTCTAGTCAAGGAAAATTAAAATAAAGGCATCTTTGTTTCTCAGTCAAATTAGCTGATTAAGAAATAAAACATTTTAACATGCTTTAAATGTAGCATTAATTATTTATATGTAAAAAAATTAAAGCCAGGTTCCATGAATTACACTTTGTGTGTGAATTGAATGTTACAGGAATACTAATCCTTTTACATTCATGCCTTACTTCATTAGGCAAAACTAAATATTAAGGGCTCTATTCATTCAAAAAATTCTTATGCATTCATGTCACACCTTTCCTATAGCTTTTTTTTTTAAGAGTATAATTTATAGCACTGATTTTTAAGTATGAATCAGAAAAAGCTATCTTCTACAGGATGGGCTCTAGTAAACAGATGTTTACAAAAGGACAAGGATACAGTGGTGGGTCTTGCTTGTCATTGGTGAAAAAGTCCAGAGTAAGTCATATTGTATGGTCTCAAAGCTGGTGTAACATAGGAAATCAAATGCATTACTAGCAGGGAAGCTCTGAAATCTCTGAACCTTTTTTCCTATAGATTGGTTAGTAAGTAATTCCTGCCCCCGCCACCCCCCCACCCCCCCCAATTTATTGTTTCCAGTGACTGGCACTGCTTTATTCAGGTGAANCATGCTCGGCTCCCTGGAGGGAGAGTCCATCCAGCTGAAGCTGTGCTGATCTGTGGGATGTGGTTAAACACTCACTGGGACTGAAGCTGGGACCATCGATATCTGCATTTTTTTGAACACGGACCCATGAGTTAAGGAGCCTTATGCATTAATTAATTGTTTTGCTAACACTTATGTGAAAAGAAATAAGAATTGAACTCTGGTTTGTTCCAGCTTCTTTCCTTGGGTNTCCAAGGTTACTTCTCATTCAATAGCAATTACCATATGTCCATTGCATGCTGGAGGCTGCTTGAGGTGGATGCAGTGGTCCCCATCAGAGCATGTGTCAAGTTGAAGTGCCAGCAGCTGTGTGAGCCACAGGATAATTGTTCCTATCAGTTTTCTCTCTGTTCCAAGTCCCAGTAAATGTTCTAGGGAGTAACTTCCCCCTTCCTTGATGCAATCTGAAAGTGCAGCCCTCCAGTTTGCATTTCAGGTTCCAAGTCAGCTATGTCAAGATTTGAACCAAGAACCAAGGAGGATAACGGGTCAGATGTAAGTAAGAAGTAAAACTACCATTGAAATAGGTTTTCTTTCTTTCTGCCCATCAGATTACAAACCTTAGTCCTACCATCACTTTAAAAAAATGAATCTGTAACAGCAAACCCTGCATAACTGCTCTATTGTATCAGATGGAAACCAACTAACCAGACACCACAATACAAAAAAATACAAACATTGTACCTCAGAAAAATACGGGGCTGAAAACAGAGGAAAAATACAGTCTTGTTAAAATGTGGACATGGTCCAGTAATGGAATGAGTAGGGAAACTTGAATGGATCAGAGTCAAAAAACACTCTACTTAATTCTTGAGGTTTTTTATTTGCCATTCAGCTTACATCAGTGTTAACATCTACTGAGAAATGCAGCCATTTACAATTTGCAGTTCAATGTGTTACTTTAATTAGTATGAAAATTAAAGGGCAACTATAGGCCAGTGTGAATGATTATGGAAATACATGTGCATCACATGCTATGCTCTCATTTAATTAATCGTCTTGTAAACTATATCAAGCACTTTAAGTCAGTTGCTGAGTATAACAACTCTATTTTAAATAACCACTTAATACTTAACAGGATGTGGAGAAAACACTAGCACACGACTGCTTCTCAAGTTTCAGTGTCTGAGATTTTTTAAAGCTGACCCAAGTCAACCCAAAGAATGTTTAACACCCTGCGTCTGCACACAAGAAACTCTGTGATGTACAGATATTCAATTACATTTTTTAAAAAGTGAGAAACATTTTGCAAAATAATGACTTTAGAAAACTAATTGGCAGCAGCAAACTTGAGAGTCAAAAGCCAAAAGCTAGAGGGGACCTTTTACTACAGTAACTCTAGTCAAGGAAAATTAAAATAAAGGCATCTTTGTTTCTCAGTCAAATTAGCTGATTAAGAAATAAAACATTTTAACATGCTTTAAATGTAGCATTAATTATTTATATGTAAAAAAATTAAAGCCAGGTTCCATGAATTACACTTTGTGTGTGAATTGAATGTTACAGGAATACTAATCCTTTTACATTCATGCCTTACTTCATTAGGCAAAACTAAATATTAAGGGCTCTATTCATTCAAAAAATTCTTATGCATTCAAGTCACACCTTTCCTATAGCTTTTTTTTTTAAGAGTATAATTTATAGCACTGATTTTTAAGTATGAATCAGAAAAAGCTATCTTCTACAGGATGGGCTCTAGTAAACAGATGTTTACAAAAGGACAAGGATACAGTGGTGGGTCTTGCTTGTCATTGGTGAAAAAGTCCAGAGTAAGTCATATTGTATGGTCTCAAAGCTGGTGTAACATAGGAAATCAAATGCATTACTAGCAGGGAAGCTCTGAAAGCTCTGAACCTTTTTTCCTATAGATTGGTTAGTAAGTAATTCCTGCCCCCGCCACCCCCCCACCCCCCCCAATTTATTGTTTCCAGTGACTGGCACTGCTTTATTCAGGTGAATGAAGAAAAAAGGTGATTTACTCATGCAGATGTGTTCAGGGATGTATGTTTCCATTTTCCATATATGTCCATTTTAGCAATGGTGTGTCCCATGCTCGGCTCCCTGGAGGGAGAGTCCATCCAGCTGAAGCTGTGCTGATCTGTGGGATGTGGTTAAACACTCACTGGGACTGAAGCTGGGACCATC